>CP092867.1:76552540-76618369 GCA_030710605.1 Cordylochernes scorpioides
GTATTCCTGCAATCACTACCAATATTGAGACATTTGGGCCTTATATAGAGAAAAAGATTATAAGAGAAAGAAAAGGAGGGTAAGAAAAAAAATAAGAGAGGAAGAAGAGTTTGAAAGTTATACGAGATTTTTTTTCTTTCGTATATTTCATAACTTGTTCCCTGATTATTGGGCCAACCTATTTTCTTGACAAATCAAGAAAAGCCAACCATGAATGTGTTTCAGGCTATTCGCCCATGTCAGTGTGGTGCAGGCTGTACCTCTACAACCAAATATATTTTGGTCCTAGAGGCTTCTTGAGAAATTAAGAAAGCTAAACTTGCATATCTTACACATCTCTATTTAGATATATCCTGTGGAATATGGATATCAAATTTATGGTACAGCATCTGAAACAAATCTAAAATCACTGGAGAGTATACAACTAAGTACAGCTAGAATTATTACAGGTCTTCGAAATACCTGCCCTAATGATATTGTACTTTACGAGGCAGACATATGCCCTTAAAGGATAGAAGCTACAATCTGCCAAAATAGATGAACAAAATCAAGAGTTATGGGAACAAACACAGAACTTCCAAGTACATACTTAATTGGGAATCCAATTTAAGACTCAAAAAAGAAGGCCCTCTACACCTGGCCAAAGAAATATATTTTTAGAATATAAAGTGGAAAAAATTATTTAGCAGAAAAAAATTCTCTAAAAATGCAATAACTATCTATATCGATGGTAGCAGAAGAGATGAGTTGGGACACACTGGCAGTGTCTGTCTCATTAAAACCAAAAATGGCATTTAGAAAATGAACAGAAGAAACCCAAATTTTTGTTCAGTCTTCAGATCAGAACTTATAGCCATCTACGAAGCCTTAAAATCCATCAGAAATACTAATTATCAAGATATCTGGATTCTTACTGATAGTTTTTTTTTTTTGCATATCCCTAGTACAAGTGGTACAGGCCATGATAATCATGGTAGGTAGTTAGCGACTGCTTTTACTGTAAGCGCACCACATGTCTACACATGTGAAAAGCAGTTCGACTTTGCACTTACAAATGTGCCAGAGCCCCGTTTGGTTACTTGCACTCGCTGGTGGGGATGGACTTTTGCAAGAATCGGGGTCCATTGGAGCTTTTTTTTTTTAACAGAAAAAATTGTCCAATGCGGGAATCGAACCCGGGTCGTAGTGGCCGAAAACCAAACGGTTTAACCAGCCTTCCACCGACCCCCTCTTACTGATAGTAGAAGTGTCATACAACACTTGAGTCACACAGGGGAACTTAGAGACAAAGTAAGCAGGAACATAATTGGCTATAATGTTACGATGTACTAGAGCGCCATCTGTTATCAAATTATAAAACTATTTTTGAGGCGTATTATTCTTTTTAAAATAAAACAATTTTCTACTGTCCTTACTGCGATGAAAAAATTAAAGGGACAGTAGAAATTGTTTTATTTTAAAAAGAATAATACGCCTCAAAAATAGTTTTATAATTGGCTATCTCCAAAAACTCTCAAAAACCTCAAAATTCACCTTCAATGGATACCCTTACATGTTGGCATTGAAGGCAATGAAGCTGCTGATGTGCTAGCGAAAAAAGGCACAAAGGAACTCTTGCCAAAGAAAAATAAACTTACTTTTAAAGAAATAGAAACAATAGCCAAAACAAAAATAAGCACAGTTGATACAGTGGAGTGAACCCAGGAGGAGCTCTGAACATCAGAAATAGACAGCATTCAAACAACACTAACAAGATTTAGAACAGGCCATCTCAAGCCATTGAAGATAGAAAATAATAACAAAATCTACCCCACTTGCCCAAAATGTAGCTTGGCACCTGCAGCTCCAGAACACATTTTGGCTTTCATTAGATGCACTAAACAGGACCTTTGGGAGAGGCCGCTGCTCATCATAAAACAGCTCGAGGAGCTGAACTCATGGAATTTGTGTAATCTTTACACAAGGGGATAAGAAAAAACAACAACAACAAAACAAACTTGCATATATAGGCCTAAATAAGTGAAAAAATAGTTTTTTAAAAAATTTAAGATTTTTTTTTTTTTAAGTTGGCTCACCATTATCCTTGGCCCTCCAGTCTGAGGTGTGGTCTTCATTGCCACCTCGCCTCCTGTCACCATCTACACAAATTGGCCGTTATTCACCTAAACTGGTTTATTGTGATACAAATTTTTATGGAGCAAAGTTTAGAAAATTACTCTCTCTTCTCTATATATTCCCAACAATCTGACCAGTCCGGAATGGACCTTGTCAAATTATATTGACAAACATTTCAGCTTTTTTTTTTCTGATCAGTTTAGTGGGAAGAATGTTGTCTTCGTTTATTAGTGAGTCAATCTCTCACGCCTCCTCATTGGACGAATGTGGCCATGTTTGTATATAAGAGGGGAATGCGAAGGGGGCCCAGAGCGTGGAGAATTGGATGTGGAGACGTTTAAAGTGTTTTCTACGTGGTTTTTCTGTGTCTGGGGATCTCTTGGCATCCATGTGTAACCAGGTCCGCTCTTTATCAACGCTGCAAATAAAAGATAAGTACTGTTTTCATTTTATTTTAAAAATCGTTAATTTTTTATTTATCTCCTTTTTGTTGTTGGTGTTGTACTCTTGAGTGTACGTTTTTTTTTCTGTGTTTAAGTTAGTTTATTGCTTTTTGTGTGATAACCCATAATAATAACTTTTGTCAACCTCTCCTCCCTGACAATGGCTAATAGAACAGCTGCTATTTCTTTCGTTTGGATCACAATTGAAGGATACACTACCAAGTCACTACTAACCTAATCTGTGATGATTTACATAACTTATTGTAAAGTAGGGGTTTCACAAGTTGAACGTTTTGTTAACTATAGTAGAACATACTTCATGAGAGGACACCTCTCTCTCTAAAAAACAGTTTTCATTACCAAAATTGATATTTTTACTATTAGCAATGCTCCGGAAATAGGACATGCCTCCCTAAAGGACTTGTTGGCTCTCCAACTAGGCATCCCTTACAGAGAGGTAGTTCTACTGTATTTTAATAATTATTATTTTTAAAAAGGGTATTATCATTTCTAAGAATGCTGTTTCAAAGTGCTTACTTGTTAGTCAGTCTTTGTACTTTTTTATTTTGTAAAAAATATAAATTATATTTATTATTCAGGCAACAAAGGTGGCCCCTTTGTGGTATCCGTCGTGGTCGAATGGAAGGGCGCAAGCGTTGTGCATGCATGCTTCGAAAAATAATTTATTCCACACTCGTGAGCCCGCGCGCACACTGGCTCCCACGTTTATTTTGTACAGATTTATAGATGGAAGAATTCGGATTTACATTTTACATACTAAATATGACGAAAAGAAATTATATCTTTTGGGCATTAGGCAAATTATGACATATATATATATACAGTAAAACCCCTCTATAGTGAACCCCAATGGAACAGAGCTTTTGGTTCACTATAGCCACGGTTCACTATAGCCACGGTTCACTATAGCCACGGTTTGGCTATTTTTTAAACTTTTCCAAATTTTTAGACCATATAATTAAAAAACAGCCATACAAACAGGAAAAGGCAGCCACTTAATAATGGTCACTTTGTTTTAATTCCCTAAATTGACCTATTTCTTTACAGTAATGCTGAATATCAAAAGAAGTCATTTGATAATAGGTTCTTCTTATCATTAGCATACATGTTTATATATAACCCAATGTATTATTTAAAAATTAAGCCAAATCCCCCAGGGCAAAACATTATTAATTATATATTTGAAAGGTATAAGAGTATTTTAGAACATCTTTCTCAAATAATATAATACTAAATTTATTTGAAAAAATGTCTCTCATTGTTTGAAAGTTAAAAGTGAAATTTGAAAATCAGAGAATTGTCTTAAATATTGTTATTTCCATCAAAGGAATAAAAGCTCCGTGTATTCTGAATCAATTGAGGGTGAATCAAAAGTATCCAATTTAGAAAAATCGGACGTGAAACATGTTTATACGATAGCGCGATCGGTAAAATTGCGAATAAAAAACGCCAATTTGATAACACAAAATCGGTGGTAAAACGGCCGGCCAGGGGGAATATCCGCGAACCCTGAATGAGTCATATACCTAAAAAGAATTCCATTCTAAAAATAGAACTGTAGTGGTAGTTTTTGAGAATTTATAAGTCGATTTGTGGCCCATGAGACACGGGGCACTGATTTTTTTTTCTTCTTCTTCCAATTCCAGTTTCCACATATTCTTCGGAAGTGTATATTAAATTTTGTTTTTAACCTGTTATTCAAACCATTTCTGCCATAAAATTATTTGGAATTATTTTTTAGCCTAGGTTAAACTTGATATAGAATGCTTCTAATGTTGCTATGTGTTGTGTTAATGGTGGTTACTCACTGTGGTCCCTATCATCCGCCAAGTTTATCTTCACAATCCGATTCCGGAGTTTCTGAAACACAAATAGAGATAAATGTAGCTAAGGATGAATTAAATGAAAAACAGAATGTAGAATACCATTTCAACTTTCTTATTTGTTTGATGAAAATACTTTTATCACATCTCCCAGGACAAACATATATATATCCCAAGTACATTTGATACAGACTTTGGTAAATATATAAATAAAAATATGGCCATTTTCTTATATCTAAATATATATATATACATGTGTCCTTTAGGGAGAGGTGTTCTCTTACCAGAAAATTGATAAATGGTAAAAATTATCCCCTTGTGCAAAGATTACACTAATTCCATGCCCCTCAAGTTGATCTCATGGAATGGGGTGTAAGGGTGCAGCTTTCGTTGATCATGGCACCATGATCCAGGCACACTGTGGTCCTCTCATGGGGAAGTTCTACTTTATGATTAAAAATAATAACTTACCAAAAAAAGTGGAAAGAAAATTAGACCAAAATTTGGACAAAAACCAGTGTGTATGATTTCTGATCAAAAAGAAAAATTATTAAAGAGTATTAAGGGTTGGCAACGCTGTTGAAGGTGGACGTGCGTCGCCTCGCTCTGCAATTATTGGTAAATATTGACTTAATTTCATTTAAACTATCACTAAATTCATATTAGTTAAAATTTATTGAAATTTATATTGAGAAATAGTAGGGTGCCGCCCCTTTGCGGTACCTGTTTAATTAATTTTTGCTTTGAATTTGCATAAGTCTAGTTTAAATATGGACGATAAAATTGAAAAACGTACTGAGGAATGTAAGATTCAGCATAAGATCATCTCGGAAAAAATTGCTGAAACATTAAAATCTAAGTATTCATCTACAAATAAAAGCATAAATCAGAATGATCTTACAATTGTTCAGGGATTGCTAAAGCAATTGAATATATTGATGGATACAATGGGAGACATCGCTGTAATTAATGGCTCTATCTGTGATAGACTTGGAAATCTTGACGAATCAATAAAGAAAATATCTCCTTTAGGTCAATTTTATAATAGGTCATATGCTCAAGCTACGAGAGTTACTAGTGAAGATGATAAATAGTTATGCAAAACCAAAACGTAACGGATAAAACAATAATATTTAAATCTAAGTTAAATGCTTCCTCGGCTGATGTATTAGGCGAAGTAAATAATGGTATTAAAAAGATGAGAAATGAGATATCTAAAGTCAAAATAAATAAAATCAAAATATGGCGTAATACTTAAAGTTGATTCAGGTGAAAATTTGAATATATTGATTGAAGAGTTTAAAAAGATTGATGAAGTAAATCAAAAAGCATTAATTTATGCACCAAACCACTAGATCCTACAATTGTTCTTAAGTCAATTACTAAATCTACAGATATCAAGGAATTGCCTTCGCTTTTATGCAATATGAACCCAGAGTTAGAAGGTCGAGAGAAGATAAAGGATCTGTTCGCTATGAGATCAAATACTGACGCACAGGATGTTGTTCTCCGCATTTCCCGGTAACATACCAAATTATGAAGAAATTACAACGTATATATACAGACATACAGGTTACATATGTGAAGGATAAGGTACTTGTACATCAATGTCAAAACTGTTTTAGTTATGGTCATAGTAAAATTCATGTAACATCATAAAATGTAAAAATTGCTGTGACAATGACCAACATGTTAACTGTCAATCCTTACCGAAGTGTATAAATTGCTCTACACATCCTAAATATAGGAATAGCAATAATCATCGTTCTAATGACAAATTATGTCCTGTGTTCCTTCAACAAATGAAATATGAGATACAAAGAACATGTTATGTAGATTTAGATCATGATATTGTTACTTTGGATTAGAATAGATTTATTTTATTTTTTGGTTAATGTTAAAATTAAAAATTCTACAACAAAACACGCGGAAAAGCAATTTGGTTAATAATGAAATAATGGAATTTATTTCTAAGGAAAAATATGATTTGATTATAGTTCAAGAACCATATAGTATAAATAATGAAGTAATCTTTAATATGCGTTCAAAAATATATTATGCAAATATACCGGGAGTTCCAATATATACCGCAACAATCGTTACAAACCCTTTCTTATCATGTAAATTAATTACAGAGTTTTCAAATTCATTTGCAACCACTATATCAGTACAAACTACTAAACGGCAAATTATTCTTTCAAATATTTATATACACCCTAATAAAATGGATACCTGTCATGTTCAATTCCTTGATAAATTAATTAAAAATTTTAACACAAATCCATTGATTTTAGCTGGAGATTTTAATGCTCGAAGTCAGATGTGGTTTGATAATATTATTAATCAAAATGGTAGAAGACTTCAACCTATAATTAATTTTCACAATATGCTTATACATAACAATAGAAACAAAACATGTTGAGGATTAAGTATAATAGATCTTACTATTACTAATAGTCATGCTCATGTACTTGTTAATGGATGGAAAAACGTTAAATCTTTCGCTAATTACAGACCATGCAATCTCATTCGACATTAGTCTGGAAACAGAAAGTTTATTAAAAGAAAATAATTCTACATGGTATTTTCAAGAAAAAAGAGCCAATTGGCAAAAATAGGAGCAGGCAATCAAGGTGTCTAGGATAAATGAGGCAACAATGAAATTAGGTAAAATCTATATATATATAAAAATGAATGTATGTGTGTCTGTCTGTCCTTTATGCCTGACCAAACCACTCATTGGAACGCCATGAAACTTTGGGAAGTTATTTAGTATAGTACTGGGAAGGTTTCTGAAAAATAATTTCTTGAATATCTTGAATAGGGCCTCCAATCCCGGTACATATTTTCAATCCCGGGATTCGGGATTGCTTTTTTCTACGCCAAGAGGTATAATCGTTTCGTTCGTTATATTTTTAATTTTTTTCTTTTATATAGTGCCAATGACGTGGCACTTACTTCGGTGAAAACAACCTGAAAGCCATATATTTTGCGCCTGTGACCCCAATTTTGCCATCATTGCGCACCCATCAGTTGTAACACACACAATATCAGTTTCGAAGTGGATTCCAAACTCCAAGAGCTTAGCACCAATGACATATTTGCATTGTTCAGAGGAAAATACTCCAGATATTCGAGTCAAGCCAAGATTCCACACCTTGGTACGGCTATGAATATTAATGTTCAGGTAACGCTTGCTTCTGATTGACGTCCATTCATCCAGTGTAAGGCTGAAAAGTTGCCCCTTTTCTTTCTCCATCTGAAGCTCTCGAACGACCTTCTCACGAAATGTGTCCGCATAACGACACACTTTAATCTTAATGGTCTCTGCGGAGAGAGGAATTTCATGTCCGAGAGCATTGAGGCACTTGCGTAGATCCTTAGATGTGACAAAAACGGAGAATGGCAATCCGTCGAGAGCTATCATTCTAGCTAGCACAGCATCAGTCGATCGATCGATGGAAACAGACGAAAAATGATTGAGAATTGATATCTTGGGGGTCTTTTTTTCAGGGGTCTGTGTATCAACTTCGTCTTTAACTTTTCTCTTCGAAGTTTTGATTCGTGGACCGCCTTCTGGTGTACACGCAGCCCTTTTGTTGACCCACCGACGCATTTCAAAATCCTTTTGCATGCTATACACTGTGCATTTTGGCCAGATCCGTCTCGTAGGTAATAGCACCAGATTCCTTCTGATTTAAAAGGAATAAACTTCGCCATCACAATCAAGAAGTGATAAGCTTACCAAAAATGTCCGACGCGTTTTCTATTGAAAAATAACAACGTCCGATAATATTGTTTTAGAGACTTTGTTTTATGTTCGTATAAGTTGAAAACTACTTTAGACTGATAATTGATAGTGAAATGACATTAAATAAATTTAATTTAAATTAAATGACAAAAAAGCTAGCGAGGGTTTCACAAAATGAACAGCTGAGCAGTGCGTTCATGATGACCCATGCATACAGAGTACAGGATGGAAGGAATAAACATAGATAAAAAATATATATATTGCCACGTTTTTATTTTTAAAACGCTAATTTTAGTTTAGTAAAACTTTATTTTTAAAGTTTATTATTTTAAAAGTGAAATGTTTGTTAATGAAATAGACATTTTGCCTAAACTCATTTATTGCTGCTTTCTTTTACAAGCCATTTGTTTATGTGTATTTTTACATATCGTTTTTATTGAGTTTTTACTAATTTAGTATGTACATCATTGACTTTTGATGAATAAAAAATTAAAATGAAAATAAACACATGAAAAATTAAAATAACATTTTAAAGGAAATTATGTACAATTGAAAATTGTTTTTGTAACGTCTCATATTCCCCTTCTTGAAGCATTTATTCTCGGGTAATAAATGGTCGAAGTTGAGATATGTGAACGCGTCTTGCTTGCTCTTGGTCTTTCAGAGAGATATCGTAGGTTACATCAGATATCTTTTTTTGAATGACAAATGGTCCTTCATATTTTGGTGATGTCTTGATGAGACGAGGGTCGTTGAAGGCAATTTTTCTTATGACTAAGTCTCCTTCTTTAAAGACATACTTGGGGTGATGGCTATCGTGTTTAATCTTCCACTTACTTCTACTTTGTTCTGTCCGCAGGCTAGCTTTCTTCCTGGCTTCTTCAATTGTAATTGGAGTTTGGTCGGCAAATTCGGGTACATTACCGATTCCATACATTAAGAAAAGCGGTGAAAAACCAGTCACGTCATGTGGTGTGGAATTATAATTTTTGACAACTTGCGGTAACAATGTGCTCCATTTACATCTAGGTTTCTCTAGAACAGCTATTCTCAGTTTTGTCATTATCGTATCATTTAATTTCTCACAAATGCCATTGCACTGAGGATGATAAGGCGAAGTATATGTGTGTTTAATTCCTTGTGAAGAAAGAAATTTGTTGAACTCTTTTGATATAAAATTTTTGCCATTATCTGTTAAGAAAGTATTGATCGAATTAACAGATTTGATTATCTTATCAAGACATTGAGTGACAGCTTGAGCAGTATTTGTTATTGTGGGATATGCCCATAGATAACGAGTTGCGTGATCAACAAAAACTTGGATGAATTTATGCTTTGTGTTAGCTGCTGCTGTTCCCAGTACAATAGTGTCACAACCGATCATTTGTAATGGTTGGATATTTGACGTTGGAGTGATCATTTCTCCTAAAGTTGGTTCATGTCTGACCTTCACTAGTTGACAAGATTTACAAGATCGAACATAATTCTTGATATCAGTTGTTATTCCTTTCCACCAATAATATTGAGTTATAAGTTTGCATGTTTTGGTTATTGATGGGTGACTCAATGAATCGTGATATTCTTCCAATATTTTTTTGGTAAGCGAGTTTGGGACAACTGCTTTAAAAACTCCTTTTTGTTTGATCATTACCACACCGTCGTGAGTGTGGGAATTTTTCAAGAAACTCAAATCTGAATTTTGTTGGTGTTCTTGAAGTTCTTGAGTTGCAATGTTAACAACTGGGAGTCTTGATAAGGCGTCAACATGAGTTTGTTGCTTTCCAGAACGATGAACGATGTTACATGATTTCGAGGATAAACTAAGAATCCATCTAAAATACTTAGGTTTCGGTTTCTTCATGGTGAAAAGCCATTGGAGCGCCGCATGATCAGTGATGATTTCAAATGGTTGGTTTTCTATGTATACATGAAAGTGATCAGTTGCTTGTATCACGGCTAGGCATTCCATCTCATAAGCAGAATAATTCTCTTCGTGTGGTTGCAGTGTTTTGGAGTAATAAGCAATTACATGTTCCTCATTGTCTGGACCAATTTGTGTTAGGATTGCTCCAATTCCATATTTGGAGGCATCTGTATAAACTTTAGAGGGGTAGTCCGGGTTGTAAATAGCAAGGACAGGTTTTGTAGATAGTGCCATTTTAAGTTTAGCGAACGACTCCTCTACTTCCTCATTCCAGATGAAGAGCTGATTCTTCCGAGTGAGTCGAACCAAGGGGAATGAAATTTTAGAAAAGTCCTTCACAAATTTTCTGTAATAATTTGCCAATCCCATGAACTGACGAACTTTCTTTACAGTATCAGGTCTTGGAAAGTCTTGAATAGATTTTACTTTTCCTGGATCAGGTTTTAATTGATTGTGACTGATGATATGTCCGAGGTATTTTACTTCAGTTCTTCCAAAAATACATTTCGACAATTTTAATTTCATGTTGTACTGTCTTAATTTGTCAAAAACTTTACTAAGAAGCTCTATGTGCTCTTGCCATGTTTTCGTGTTCACCAATATGTCATCTTGGAAAGAGCAAGTTCCTTTCCATAATAATTCACCTAGAATATGTTGGATTATTCTTTGAAACGTTGAAGCAGCATTTTTTAAACCAAAGGGCATCACTAAAAACTCATAATGACCATCGTTTGTGACAAATGCAGTTTTTTGAATAGATTGCGGGTCCATTTCGATCTGCCAATAACCCCATGCAACATCAAGGGTAGAGAAGAATCTGTATCCATGCAATCGATCAAACATGTCCTGTATGTGAGGTAGGGGTTGCCTGTCATCCAGTGTGATCTCATTAAGACGTCTGTAATCAATGCACATCCTTTTATTTCCATCCTTCTTGGGAACCATAACAACAGGAAATGCCCAAGGAGAATCTGAAATTCTTATTAACTTGTGTTCGAGAAGTTCTTTAACTTGTTCAGCTATCTCTTCATACTCTTTTAGAGGACGACGATAGGGTCTAAGAGAAATTGGTTGTTCACTTTTCGTGATGATCTTATGTTGTATAGCTACTTTTCCCAAATCAATAGCATGCTGAGAAAATACATTCCTATTGTGTTCAAGTAATTCTTTTAATTCATGTTCTCTTATCTCTTCTAGATGATTTACAAGAATTGGATTTTGTAATCCATCAAATTTGGTGTAAATTGTTTTGTCTTTGACGTCTATTAAAAGATTAAAAAGAGATGCAACATCTAATCCGATCAAGAGTGGATATTTAAAGTTCTTCATTACATGGAGAGTTACAGGTTTAATTAGTTTATCTATTCTTACCTTGGTCTGAAGGCTTCCACATGTCCTGGTAACACCATCCGCTTGGCTGATGTGAATGTCTGAATTTGGTTGAAGTTGAAGACGGGTTCGCTTGAACAATCGCCAATTGATTATTGATACTGTTGCACCAGTATCCACAAATGCTTGCGCAGGAATTCCATTTACTTCAACACTTATGTTGATAAGCTTGAAAGCTCCTTGTGTAGGGGTATTTGTTAAAGTACTTACATTCAACAATTCCGGGGCTCCGCATACTTGTTTCACTGAAGTGTTTTGATTAGGCCTATCATTTTTATAATTAGGATCATAATCCTCACAATCTGTGACCCAATGTTTAATTTTTATTCCCTTTTTCGAACATATTGGACACCAGAATGGGCAAACATTTTTTCTATTATCATTATTTTTTGTCGCGAGATGTATTTTGTTTTTAGGCTTAAACTGAATTGAAGCCCTATTTTGTTCAATTGAAGCTGCGATATGGAACCATTTTGTGGTGTCAGTTGGCTGTGCAGCCACAATTAAATCTTTCCAATCATTTGGAAGTCCGTCTGTTAATAAATGAATTTTTTCTTCCTTCGTTAGATGGGTTTGATTTAACAGGCGAATTTTATCTTGAAAATAATTTTCTATTGATTCTTTTTTTTTCTCGTTTTAATCTTCGATGTGATGCTGAGACAATTGGATTTGCGTTGTATGAACCAAATCTTTGAATCAACTTTTCCTTTACAACTTCCCATCTTTTTATTGCAGGATTTGAAATAATCTCGTCTGCATACCATTCAAGTGCTGAATCTGTCAAGTAGTACATAAGATTTTTGATTTTTTCATCTTCTTTTAAAGAATTATTTTCAAAATCATATAATTTGATCCATGACTCAGGCCTAATTGCCGACTTCGAGCCGTTGAACTTTTGCAACCGGTTGTTTGGATTTTCCGCCATTTTCTTTTTCTTCGTATCCTTTTCGACTGCGCCAAATGCCACGTTTTTATTTTTAAAACGCTAATTTTAGTTTAGTAAAACTTTATTTTTAAAGTTTATTATTTTAAAAGTGAAATGTTTGTTAATGAAATAGACATTTTGCCTAAACTCATTTATTGCTGCTTTCTTTTACAAGCCATTTGTTTATGTGTATTTTTACATATCGTTTTTATTGAGTTTTTACTAATTTAGTATGTACATCATTGACTTTTGATGAATAAAAAATTAAAATGAAAATAAACACATGAAAAATTAAAATAACATTTTAAAGGAAATTATGTACAATTGAAAATTGTTTTTGTAACGTCTCAATATATATAAAAAAAAATTTGGAGCCCAGATAAGAGGTAAGTGGCGGGTCCATGTTACACGCAGGTCTGCCACAAAAATAAAGGGATGCCGCTACTATCTAAGAAGTAACTATTTGCATGTCAACAAAAACTGGGGCCCCCTCCATGTATACTGCTGCATACTCTCATTCTAGAGGCTGCCAGTTTGGAAAGATCTTGCAGAATAACCCTTCGTTATTAGTGCATGAAAATAATTTCAAATCTCTCAGAAAAAAAAAAAGACCCGAATAGCAGCTGTATAAACAAAACATCAAAAGTGTGCTATCTCATCATCTGTTTGATTACCAAAATGCTAGATAAGAAAAATATATTTTTGCGCTGGTTTTCATGCACAAACCAGTAATCCCGGGATTTTTCAAGCAGAATCCCGGGATTTCGGGATCACTATTTGGCTCCGGGATTGGAGGCCCTAATCTTGAATATCCTTAGAGTTATTTGCAGATTTGTAGATTTAACTCGCAAGCAGCGCCACCATTGCGACGATGATAACAAGTTTTTTATCTATAAGTTTTATTATCACTAAGTTTATTATATTAAAGATTATTTATCAAAAGTAAGATTATCTCAGGTGACACGGCAATTTATTTGAGACAAGAATAATGATACAATTCCAAGGCAAATATACTATTCCTTTAACTTCCAATTACCGAGGGAACCAATTAATATTGATTTTATTCAACTTATCGAGTATTTTTCGAAAAAAAATGTTCACAAGATAAAACGATGATTTTGTAATGTAGAAAATTAGGAAAGACAAAATTCAGGATGACACGGCATACAGGGACCGAGAAAAAATGTTCACTTTATCGAGAAATTCAAATTTACGAGTTTCAAATTATCAAAATATATCTATTATTTTTTTTTATAAGTTTATAGAGAATTGTTTTAACAAATGTTCATTAGACAACCTTTACTCGGGTAAAACCCGGGCGAAGCCGGTTACATCCGCTAGTAGTAAATATAAACGATATAAACTGTAGTTTCTCTCATAACTGACATATTATTTGAAGCTGCATATGCATCTCTACGAGTAAAACCAAAATTATTAAATAAAAATCCATTTAATTGGTGGACGGATGAACTGGAACTTTTAAAAAATCATTTTAATAATATGTTCGAAATCTATATTATCGGGGTAAACGGTCTAATAGACAGCTAGTTGATGAAAAAATGTATAAAGAAATACGAAATAAGTATATGAATATTATTGAAAAAACAAGAAATGCAAGCTGGAGGGTATTCATGGAGGAAGTTGAAAATACTTCTCCTTTTGGTGATACTTATAAAACTTTTAAACAAAAAATCTCTCCTAGGTCTTTTGATTTACCAATTCTAGATGTATCTCAAGATATGTACTCGAATCAGGAATGAAAAATCTTTTATCTTCTCTATTTCCGAATGACTGTCAATCTTCTCTGACACAAACTATCATAAATTAATCAGAGACAAGAGTTATATTTTTCTAATGATAAAATAATTTATTTTGATGATATTCAAATCTGTTCAATAATTGAAAAACTCAAAAATGGTAAGGCTCCAGGAATAGATCATATAAGCAATCAGATGATCAAAACGGCAGTTCATCATATATCTCCGGTGTTAACAAAATTGTTCAATGCTTGTATCGGACTTAATTATTATCCGGAGGCCTGGAGAAAGTCAGCAGTAATGATTATAAAAAAACCTAATATAGAAAATTATAAAGATCCGAAAGCCTACCGCCCTATAAGCTTGTCTTCTGATTTAGGTAAAATTTTTGAAAGTCTAATTCATACTGAACTTTTAAATCATATTAATAGTAATAATGTTATGCATCCTGCTCAACATGGATTTACACAAGAAAAATCAACAATATCTGCTTTACAAGAAATAACAAAATTAAGTCTTCAGAAAAGAGAAACAGAAAATACGGCAATAGTAACAGTGGACATCAGCGGAGCTTTCGACAACGCATGGCATCCGGCAATTCTCCAACAATTGGACAAGGCAAATTTTCCAGCGGTACTTATAAAAATAATTAATTCTTACTTTGAAGACCGGAATGTAGAGTTTAAATATACTAATGTAAAGTGCATAAGATAAATAAGGGATGTCCCCAGGGTGGTATTATTTCTCCTATTCTTTGGAATATATTACTTAATGATTTCAACTTATCTTTTAACGAAAGTTTTGCTAGAGCAATTGCTTTCGCGGATGATGTGACATTTGTGGTATGGAGTTCAAACATCTATGATCTTCAGTACAGTATTACCAAATGTTTAATAAATATCAAAGCCTGGTGTGAAAAGGTAAAACTTTCACTAAGTCCTAACAAAATAGGTATACTCTATCTACATAACTATGAAAAATTGCCCAATAATTTTGATGGAAAAATAATTCAACCATCAGAAACTAAAAATTTTGGGAGTCATTTTTAAAAATCATAGACAAAGGAATAAAATTAATTTTGGAACACACGTTGATAATATAATGATGAAAGCTACGAAACTTAAGAATATATTATTCTCATTATGTGCACCTTCTTGGGGCATTGATACTCGGCGTAGATTGATCTTATATAGAGCTATGATACGCCCCATAGTAAGCTATGCATCAATCATTTGGTTTCCGTTTATCACTGCAGCAAAAAGATCTAAGTTGAATTCTATACAATATCAAATTCTTATTAGATGCATTCATGCTTATAGGAGTTCATCTTCCTACATTACACACATTCTAGCGAAAACTCCTTTATTGTCCGATTATCTTGAATTATTACGAACAAAGTATAATGTGACAAATTCTCTCACAGATCAAACACTCAAAAAACCCTTCAAAAAGAGTTGAGTAAACTAGATCTGGATCTAAAATTTAAGTTTTATCTTTCCCAATCTAATGAACTGTTCAAGAAATTCTTTCCAATTGCTGTCCCAAATTTCATTTCTTCTGATAAATGCACTACTTTATTCTTAACAGGCAAAGGACCCTTCTTAAGTTTCCTATTCAAACTGAATGTTATCAATGATCCAACATGTGAATGCCGCTTAGATGTTGAATCACTAGAGCATCTTCTTTTAACTTGCCCTCTGACTAATCAAGTTGTATGCAAATACTTTGAAACATTACCAAATTGTATTAGTGTATAAACTAAATCTTATGAGAGATAATTTACAAAACACTACTAATCCATCGTGAAAATAATTAATCATATATATGCAAATAATACTAGCACAGCACAATAGTCCCTTGGACTTCGTGCTTATTGTAACAATAAATAAATAAATGAAGGGTTATAACAATCTTACATCCATGTTCCACTCACACACACAGATATATATATATAGTTTAAAGGTGTCCTTTCACTACAAGATCCTTGGGAATGATCTAGTAAGCATAACATGGCACATGGAGAAGGTAAACTTACTTCATTATTGAGTGAGAGGGCCTCAATTAGATGATCCCTTGTTTCAAATTCGACGTAGCCAAATCCTCTTAACCTGGAGCTCTCTCTCATCTCCTTGGGAATACGGACAGACACAACCTGGCAACAACACACAGTTGTAGACAGACATTGAGATATCATCAAGGCATTCTCTTAGACACTCAAACAAGGCTACTGGGGGTCAGCCATCAAATATATATAACCTTTGTTACAGATTTAGCACAATACTTACTTTCTCATAATAAAAAAAAACTTTCTACTAACCTTACTGCAATGGAAAATTATTGGGAAGGGCTAGCTCATCTGTAGTGAGCCCACTCAGTAGTTCTATTCACTATACTATTGTATTGGACAGTTCTGCTTATATACAAGCAGTCTGGTAGATTAAAATGGTGAACCATTGAAAGGGTTTGTCACTAATATGAGCTCAGCCCTCCCAATATTTTCCCATCACAGTAAAAAGTTATTTTATTTGGAAAAAAATAGCACTAAAAAGCTTTTTATAAACAGATGGCACACTAATATCATCTACTTTACAAATAGAAGTATACAATAAAAAAAGCTATACAAATCTTGTTGTGTGGAGACCTGACTGTCATGAATGATATTGTTTCAATTGTCCTGGGGCTGTTGAGGGGTAAACAAACTCTGGTTGATATATGGCCAGTATAGGATTGTCCAAGTTCATATTTTGGTTAATTTTCATAATGAGGGAGAGAGATTGCCATTGAAGTTATTACAGTAAAACCCCGCTAATACAAACCCTGGATATAGCGAACCTTCCCTTATAACGAACCCACGGCGATTCCCAATTCCATTCCATTGAAAATACTATCGTTATAATGAACTTTGCGATTTTTAAAATAACAAACTACCCGTATAACGAACCTATTTTTGGTCCCAAAATGATAAAATCTATTAAAAATACTATGCTTATAACAAACTTAAAATTGTGATTTAAAAATTTTTAAAACAACAAAATTTTGAGCATGTTCAGCTCACGGATCACGATTTCAAAACAAAAAATTAGCGGCATTGTTTGTTTTCATTTCCATTCTATTTTTGCTGATTGTGTATAAATTTTTACACATTATACTTTTATTTAATAGAATATCTTTGCATTCGACAATTTTGAAATAGAAGAAAATACAAATGGCTTCCAAAATAAAGAAAAGAAACAAAGAGTGGCGTTCTAAAAAAAAAACAGTGGCAGCATGCCCTTTTAGAAGCGTTCTATATCAAGTTTAACCTAGGCTAGAACATAATTCCAAATAATTTTAAAGCCAGAAATGGTTTGAATAACAGTTAAAAACAAAATTTAATATACACTTCAGAAGAATGTGGAAACTGGAATTGGAGGAAGGAGAAAAAAAAAAACAGTTCCCCGTGTCTCATGAGCCACAAACAAATCGACTTATGAATTCTCAAAAACTACCACTACAGTTCTATTTTTAGAATGGAATTCTTTTTAGGTATATGACTCTTTCAGGGTTCGCGGATATTCCCCCTGGCCTGGCCGCTTTACCACCGATTTTGTGTCTACAAATTGGTGTTTTTTATTCGCAATTTTACCGATCGCGCTATTGTATCAACATGTTTCGCGTCCGATTTTTCTGAATTGGATACTTTTGATTCATCTTCAATTGATTCAGAATACACAGAGCTTCATTCCTTTGATGGAAATAACGATATTTTAAGACAATTCTGATTTTCAAATTTCACTTTTCACTTTCAAACTACAAGGTATTAGAGGCATTTTTTCAAATAAATATAGAATTATATTATTTGAGAAAGATGTTCTAAAATACTCTTATACCTTTTAAATATATAATTAATAATGTTTTGCCTAGGGGCTTTGGCTTAATTTTTAAATAATACATAGGTTTATATATAAACAAGTATGCTAATGATAAGAAGAACCTATTAACAAATTACTTCTTTTGATATTCAGCATTACTGTAAAGAAATACAGTCGAACCTATTTAATTCAACACCCCAAGGGATCAGAGCTTACGGTTGAATTAAAGTTAGATGATTAGCTAATCATCTAACTCACGAAAATAATATTTTTAAAAAATTGCTTTATAATATAAATTAATGATATTAATCGAAACCATTGCATTAGTACTTTTTGTATTTATTTTTTTATTTTGATGATTAACTTTTAGTATCAGGGACAAAATCGCAATAATACATATTTTTAAACATAAATAATTACAAATAAAATTTATTCTAATTGAAAAATATAGCAGTTGAAAGGAAATAAATATGGAAAATAAAAAGTAAATTTAAAAATAATATTAAAAATAATCATGAACATCTTTTTAAAAATTCCTTTATAGATGTCAGCTTTTTCACTGAAATCCTATTCAAAATGTATTCCAGATGGTCTATTTAAAAAAAATACATACATGCTTTTCTTCCTCTGGAATGTGTTTTAAATAAAAAAGAGCTTTTATTGTATTAAAGAGATCCACTGCTGCTGCAGGTGTTATTGATTTTGTGTTTAAATCTTTTATAATAACATGGAAATGGAATATTGAAATAAAATGTTATCATAATAATTGTGGCTACATTTATGAAGATTTATTTATTTAAAAAGAAATTATTTGTAAATTTTAAATAACTAAAATATTTCAATGCTGATAATTAAAATTAATTAGCGCACAAAGCCTAATTTCCCACGTAAAAAAAAACAACAAAAAAAAAAACAATAACACTCGCGACATTGCGCAACGGCACTGCAAAGTGAAACTTAAACTAACCAAAAGTGTGCATCGATCGTCGCCGCCGTAATACCGTTTAGCGGTCAAGTTGTATGTAAAAAAAAAACATTCAACTGTCGAAATTCGAATTTTTAAATGGTCGAACTATCGGAACTGTCGTATTATCTATACTGTCGAATTACGGTTTGTTATTTGATAGGCCGGAGGTCGGGACATCTGAATATGGTCGAATTAAGGTAGAGTGTCAAATTTGCGTGTGTCGAATTAACGAGGTTATACTGTAGGTCAATTTAGGGAATTAAAACAAAGTGACCATTATTAAGTGGCTGCCTTTTCCTGTTTGTATGGCTGTTTTTTAATTAGACGGTTTAAGAATTTAGAAAAGTTAAAAAAAAAAAGGCCAAACCGTGGCTATAGTGAACCAAAAGCTCTGTCCCATTGGGGTTCACTATAGAGGGGTTTTACTGTACTTAGCTAGGCTGCACACTTTGCATTAAATATTTTTTTATTTTTTATTTCCAGAAACTTCACTCCATCAAGAAGGGTTTTTGTCATCAAGGCTTTTGGATAAATTAGTGAAGTTTCTGATAAGATTGTAGGTATTTACAACAAATGCAAGCAATCTTATTTGAAACAATATAGTCTAATTTCTTTAATTTAACACCCCAAGGGTTGATTTTAGCTATTATTAATTCGAAGATGAAATATTACAGGGATAGAACAGGTGTAACTCTGATGCACTGTTCGATGGCTTACTGGCTAAAAGTGATCACGGCCTTACTGATAATCGGATGTGTAGAACTAAATCCAGGGCCGAAAAGACAGGCCACATTGACAAATATGCCTCACTCAACTCCAACCAGGCACCAATGGACGATTTAAAGCTACTGATAATTGACCTTTCGGCTGAAGTGAACAGATTGGGAGAGAAAATGAATGCAAGGTTGCTTAATATTGAGCAGAAGATGGAGGATTGGGATCGAAGAATGACGGGAATAGAAACATCTATAGCTTCGTGCACAGATGCACTGGCGACTAACACGAGGTCAATTTCTCACAATACCCTAAAAATAAGGAATCTGGAAGAACGCGCTGAGGCTTTGGAGAGACGAGCTCGAGAAAACAACTTAATAATATATGGCATCGAATCAGCAGAGATATAAAGTGTTTATTAAAAAGGTTATATATTGTGTAGGTATACAATTGTTATAACATCATCACTCGGAACCAATTTTGGGTGTTGTTGTTGCCATGATGTTGTTTGAACATGGTTATATATTATCTAATGAATTAAAATGACTAGCTTTATAACAAAACAAGTTGGTTGGTAACAAGACCAAATCTAAAAAAAATTGTGTGTGAGGTTTTAGAAACAATGTTGTTATCATCATCAGACAAAAGTACTAAGAAACATAAGGTAACAAGACCAAACCCAAATAAAGTGGTGACATTTCAGTACCAGCATTGTTACCACCATCAGACAAAATAACTAAGAAACATAAGGTAACAAGACCAAACCCAAATAAATAAATAGTGGTGACATTTCAGTACCAGCGTTGTTACCACCATCAGACAAACATAAGGTAACAAGACCAAACCCAAATAAATAGTGGCGACATTTCAGTACCAGCGTTGTTACTACCATCAGACAAAAGTACTGAGAAACATAAGGTAACAAGACCAAACCCAAATTTCAGTACCAGCGTTGTTACTACCATCAGACAAAAGTACAGAGAAACATAAGGTAACAAGACCAAACCCAAATAAAGTGGTGACATTTCAGTACCATCGTTGTTATCATCATCAGACAAAAGTACTAAGAAACATTAGGTAACAAGACCAAACCCAAATAAATAGTGGTGACATTTCAGTACCAGCGCTGTTACCATCATCAGACAAAAGTACTGAGAAACATAAGGTAACAAGACCAAACCCAAATAAAGTGGTGACATTTCAGTACCAGTGTTGTTACCATCACCAGACAAAAGTACTAAGAAACATAAGGTAACAAGACCAAACCCAGATAAATAAATAGTGGTGACATTTCAGTACCAGCGTGTTACCACCATCAGACAAAAGTACTGAGAAACATAAGGTAACAAGACCAAATCTGAAAAAAAAAATAATAGTGTGACAGTACTTGCACAGTACTAGTGTCTGATGATGGTAACAATGCTGTTACCAAAATGTCACACACTATTTATTTATTTAAATTTGATCTTGTTGTCTATGTTTCTAGTCTATAATCCAAAATGTACCTATTCAAAACAAGTTGGTGTTATAATACAGTATAAATAGCTATAATTCTCTCTCTCTCCTACTTGCCACTTGTGTGTGACAAGTGACATGCAATGAAAGAGATGTATCCTGGGAAAGTCATCAGAAATAGTCATTTAAGATTTTTCCCAAAAGTTGTCCACTTGTCCACATGAAATAGTTCAATTAACTTCTACCACCACTCAACTTACTAAGAAATAGTAGTTTTGTAGTCACAATTATTTTCATAATTCACCATCAAAAGACATTTATTAACCAGGAGAATGGAAATGGTTATAGCAATTTAGCCAGCCAACTGGTTCCTCAGCCTAGCTCTAACAATCCAACAATGGGCCAAGGGAATTATTGGAATGGGGCAAAGCGAGAGAGAATTCAAGCATACAGGATATCAAATTAATTTTATTTCCCCCAAAAAATTAACCTCTTTAAACTTGGATAGAAACCTGGAGAAAGGGCAATTTAATTCAATAAGCTATGGAAGAACTTCAATGCGCTGTAAATAATGAGCAGTTGCATTCTGTCCATCCCTCCTAAGAAGCAGAAGAATATCCTCCTTGAAGCTAAAGGATACATACAGAGAAGACGACCAGGAAAAATTAAATCAAAGTATTGAAGTTGGGTGAGCTAGGTGCTGCAAGAGAGAAGGATCAAGAAAAAGGGAATCTTTGGACCAGAGTGGTCTCATGATCACGATGCTACTGGAGCAACAGGCTCTAAGTGCTTATACATAGTTGCTGCTTTTCCTGAAATAACAGAAAATGTGCATTGTAAGCAGCTGCTTTCTCAACCCACAGCTTGCAAAGCTAGGAAAAGTTGTAGAATCTACAAAGTGTTGTTATCTGAAAGAACATTAAGAGGAACTCACAGATAAGAGGAGGAATGGTGTCAAAATAATTCTTGGAAATCCACAACAAGATAAAAAATATGCGCGCATATTAAGTAATTTTACTTTTATTTCCATAAATTTCATTATTTAAACTGCAAACTTTATAATTTCATCGCATTTATTATGGTAATTTTTATTTGGTCTCAGTTCTTAAACCCAGTTCTTAAACAGTGCTTTACCCTTTTTTTTAATAATATATATCCCCATATATTTGATGCAATCCTATTTATCTACTTTAGGCTATGGCCCCAGAGTAAGCTTAGTTGTGACAAATTTCAATTTTTGTAAATATGCATGAAATATATTTGTCTGAGTGAAACCTAAACTTTCATTTTATCAGAGAAAAAAATTACATTTTGTCAAAATTTACTCATATTTGATATAGCAAACAGGAAATATTCCTTTTATCATGTTCAAATAGTCTGTCTTTGAATGTTTCTGTTTTAAAGGTCAATCTATAATAATTGTTATTGGCACATTTGTAAGTGCAAAGTCGAACTGCTTTCACATGTGTAGACATGTGATGCGCTTACAGTAAAAAGCAGTCGCTAACTACCCACCATGATTATCATGGCCTGTACCACGTGTACTAGGGATAAGCAAAAAAAAAAAAAAAAAGTTTTCATATAAAATTCACTGGGGCAAAAAGCAGCAAACATGATAACCCATGAATTTCAAACAAATGCATTAGATCTATTTTTTTTTTAAATAAGGTAATTTAAAATCCAAAACAAGTTTTCATAGTTTATTTGTTTTAATTTAGGAAAAAAAAATGATTTAGCCAATTGAGAGAGTCAAGGTGGCTGACTTACTTTCAAATCTTTAAAGAATCTGATGATATCATCCTCCATGATATCATAGGGCAGGTTGCCAATGTAGGCGGTGTATGGGGGGTGTGTAGGGACCTTGGCCAGGTCCACCAGGGGTCCTCTGGAGGCTTTGGGAGCGGTGGGCAGCACCACATTGCTGATGTTGAAGCGGTCTATACATCCACACAGGTTACAACAGCACTAGGTAATCTTGGGAGGATTGAGTGGCTTACCATCAAAAGGTTCATCCTCCATGGCCTCAGCCCAGTTTGTTTGGACAGGTTTAACCACTGTGTAGCCTGATGGGACATTTTGGTCATCAGCCAGGAATGAACTTAGATTGATGGTTCTGACAGCTTTAGATTTCTTTTTCCCTTTACCTGGGGACATGCAGTGATGGGATTAGCACATGGGGGGAATAATTCAAGATGGTATAGTATGGGCAATATGGGTATGAAAACAAAAGAGTAAATGAATATAAAGAGAAGGTAATATTTCTAAGTTGTATTTACAAACTGAATTCCCATCTGGTGCCAAACAAAATTACTCTTTCAAGACAGGTTGAATAAAATTGGTTACAATAAACCTAAAACCATTCTTTCTTATAAACATAAGGTAGCAAGAACTTTTTATTCTTTCTTATGAAATTCAATGATGTGTTTAAAATGGGATATTCAATGCATTTACATTTAGGAATTAAGGGTTGTTCCTGAAAACTAAATAAATAGAAAAAACAAATGGTTTATCCACTAAAATAGACTTTTTTTAATTATCCCTAGTACACATGGTACAAACCTTGATAATCATTGGTAGAAGTAGGGGATTTCTTTTAATGTAAGTGCACCACATGTCTACACATGTAGAAAGCAGTTTGACTTTTGCACTTACAAATATACCATAGCCCTATTTGGCTACTTGCACTCACTGGTGGAGTTGGGCTTTTGCAAGAATCAGAGGCCATTGGAGCAATTTTTTTCCAATTAAAAAAAAAAGGGCCTAATCCATTCGATCCTAGGTCAAAGCTGTCGGAAATTGATAGTTTATACCACTTGTCCACCGACCCTCTACAAAAAAAACTAAAACAGGAAAACTTCTGAGGCAGGTTTTACAGTAGTATGTACATGTTACAAACGTGCGTGTTTTCAACAAATTATCACAATTGAGGAACAAAGGCATTCAGATTAAGTATAGAAAGTGGGTCGAAGGCACACTGCCACACAATAGCCAATGTCGACCATTGACAAAATCAAACCTCCATTTTTATATCTGAACATATTCAAACATTTCTTAGATATGGAAGTGTAATTATAAATTAAGGCTCAAAAGCATTAATTTGAATTTTGAATGAATAAAAATGTTCTAAAAATATTTCATGTCAATGTCACACATTATCTATTTATTTATTTAGATTTGGTCTTATTACCTTATGTTTATAATCTACTAGCCGAATGACCCGGGCAACGCCCGTGTTTTACCCGATTGAATGTTTTTATTCAAATACTATTTGTTACAATTATAAATTGGCGCCTTAAATAAATGCATATCCTAATCCTAATCAATCAGTCATAGGCCGCCTGTCACGGATGGCCGGCGCCCTCCTATTGGACGGCTACGATCACGTGTCATCGTTGGCGCGTAGGTGACCTTGAGTGACGTAATGCGCTCCCCTGCCGGTGGCGCGCGCCCGTTGGCTGCCGGCGAGCACATGACCTCCCTGTGCGCGCGCATTCGTGACAGAGGCGGCCGGCCAATGACTGACTGATCAGAAAGACTCTTGTGACTATATATATATAATATAATATAATATATGTATGAGTACATTTTGTGTAGAAATAGGATTAGTTGACTTTATAAGGTAAACTTATTCATACAGTTTGTATCCCTCGATAGCTCAGTTGGCAGAGCGGAGGACTGTAGATGTTACAACGGTGATCCTTAGGTCGCTGGTTCAAATCCGGCTCGAGGGAGTTTTTTATTTTTTATTTTTATTGGCTGCCGGCGAGCACGTGACCTCCCTGTGCGCGCGCATCCGTGACAGAGGCCGATGAGGAAAGACGGTCGTGACTATATATATATATATATATATATATATAATCCAAATTGTACAGTATTATATTGAAAAGAAAATTGTATTTGATAAGGCACAATTTGGATTATAGATGATTATCTTGTGTTTAGAAAATGGTATTTTTGAAACAATTTTTTTATTTATTTAAAAAATTTTTACGAACTCAATTTTCATATGGTTCAATGGTCCATGCAACTCTGGAATTGTCCGTCCTCAAAGTGTGACATAAATGAGCATAACAAGTATGTCAGGTTCTGCCAAAAAAGATTGGAAATGTGGTCAGTATGGCCAGCTTATGTGGAAAAAAACAAAAATTATAGAAGAAATAGACTTAAAAGTCTCATTCACAACACTCTCACACTAAAACTCTTTGTTATTTAAAAGACATTACAGAGGAGGACAGAGACATGTATGTCTTTTGAAAATAGATCAGCTGGAATGCACTCTGAATAGGATTTCAACGCAAAACAGACATCCATAAAGGACTTCTTTAAAAGATCTTCATGATTCTTTTTAAATACAGGGTGATCCAAAAGTCCCGCACTATTTTAAAAATTAATAACTCCGCGAATATTTGCACTAGAGCAATGCGGTAAACACCATTGTATTCAGGATGCAATGGGATTTTTTATGGCAAATAATGAAAAATTCGAAATTGATTTTAGTTCTAATTTTATTCGCCAGATGGCGCTCTACCAGAATCAGAGATTCAGCGGCCAAATTGTTTGATAAATTGAAAAATATAACTGATCGACACGTATTTTTCCTTTTTGAATACCAGGAAAGAACCCTAATAATATCAAATAACAAATTAATAAAACACCACTTCGCCAAAAGTATGAAGAATTGGTTAACGATTTTCAAATACAATCTGAGATATGTAAAATAGGTAAATGCAAATTAAAGCATGTAGCAAAAATATTTATATTTTATATGGGGTTTTGTGAAATAGATTGAATGTTTGAAAAACACTGCTGATATCAATACACGAATTTTTGAAATGTTAATATAGTACCAAAAATTATGATGGCACTATTAATAGGATTTCTTGCTATAAGAAAAATGTGTAGTTTCTTGACTGATTGGCGACCCTTGACTATTTAACTGGATATTTGTCATGATCCAAGGAATGAAATATAGAGGGGAGTGACAAAATAAATTTGTCGTACTTTATTCCAAATATCCTATGGGCTTGTCAAATGTTATTATTGTTTATTATACTGTACACAATTTTAAATATATGTCCCCTCAAATAAGAATAATTTTTAAATCGACCTTTTGCGTTGAAAAACGTGATAGTAAAATCACATTTTGTATTATTTTTTCTTTCACAAAATTTCTAAAGTTATTGGTGTACAGAAAATATTCCTTATGCTATTTCTTCTAATGAGCGAAAAGCGAAAACTAAACATAAGGGGAAAAATTGTGCGTACCAGTGTTATTCGAGAAGTTATAATACTCTGGTTTGCACGACATAATATGTGAGCAAATGACAAACAAAATATTACTGTTCACAAAAAAAAGAGTCAAGATGTGAGGACAGCATTTATTATCCCCATATCCCAACACAAAGAGCTGCAAAATATTGGTAGATAATATAATACATGG
The DNA here is from genome assembly GCA_030710605.1 of Cordylochernes scorpioides. Classification (NCBI taxonomy): domain Eukaryota; kingdom Metazoa; phylum Arthropoda; class Arachnida; order Pseudoscorpiones; family Chernetidae; genus Cordylochernes; species Cordylochernes scorpioides. The sequence continues at coordinate 76,579,116 of CP092867.1, forward strand.
CGGCTTATATAACACATGAGGTAACTGCCTTATCTCTTGTATTAGGTCACAATCCTTGCTCAATGTGGCACCCTTCATTCTCAATCACCGCCTGCAGACGATAAATGACAGAATGGACAGCATTAAATAACATATCTGTTGATATTGATAAAACGTGCCATCTGATAGAAGCCTTCAACATGGCCAATGTGGTAGGCCAGCATCGATAAACACACGATTTAATGTACCCCCATAGACAAAAATCACAAGGCGTCAAGTCTGGTGATTTTGGAGGCCACTGTTATATAAGGTGGTGACTTATCACACGATTTTCACCGAACGTATCCTTCAGCAATTGTTTGGCACCTCGGGAGATATGAGGAGGTCCTCCATCTTTCATGAATGCTATTTCGCTTAGTGCTTTTGCCCTGCAATATGGGAATACCCTTTTCTCTCAAAAGTTGAACATAACGTTCACCAGTTACAAATACGGTTTTAAAAGTTCTTCCATTGATTTTTCAAAGAAAAATGGCCCAATAATAAAAGAAGTGAACCCACACAAAACTGTAACTCTAGGCTGGTAAAGTGGCATTTCTGTAAAAATCCTAGGGTTTTCTGTTGCCCAAATGCGGCTGTTTTGAATGTTAAATTCTCCGTTTAGAGAAAAGTTAGCATCATCTGTCCACAGAACATTCGACAGCCAGTTTTCATCAATATCAATTTGCCGGAAAACCCATGCAGCGAATTCTTGACGCATCTCAAAATCGCCAACTTTCAGCTCGTGAAATCTTTGAATTTTGTATGGGTGCACACAATAGAGACATTAAGTGAAGCCTCTTCGGATATCACAATCATACACGGCGACTTTAACGCCAAAAGTTCAACTTGGGGATCATCTGTCCAGGATAACAAAAGTCAGCAGGTTGAGGACATGCTAAACGACCTCGACCTTACACTGTTAAAAAAGGAAAGAACACCTATCTATCCAAGTCCACAGGCACAGAATCCACAATAGACATCACAGCGATAAATTACAACATCGCACCCACAACACAATGGAAAATCCCGAGAGGCGCAATCAGTGACCACAGACCAATTTTAACAACCCTAAACTTCAAAATAGAGAATTCCATTAGAATAAAAGAACATGGGGCTTTAGGAAAGCCGACTTGAAAAAAATTCACAGAAAATCTTGAAGAACTGTGCAACGAAAAATTGAATTACAGAACGCTTGACAAAAACTTAGAAAAATTCGCTTCGAACATTTCAAAAGCTGCAAAAGCATCGATACCTAGAGGTAGACGTAAAGACCTGTGGATACCTTACCGGAAGGACCACAACATCGAGGCAATGATTTCAGAGAGAAAGACAATATCAATGAACTTCTTTAAAGAATAAAACAGAAGAAAACAGAAAAGAACTCATTGAAATTAGTCACAAAATAGAACAAGAAATTTGGATATGCGAACAAGAAAAATGGCAGAATTCTGCGAAAAAATGGATCCAAGAAAGGACAGCCAACACTGGAATATGATTAGAGTGTTAGAGAACAATCAAAACCAACACCAATCCTCCAATACTCTAACCTATATGAATAGAACAGCGAGAACGAGAACAAACAGATGGCTGACATAATTGCTGAATATATTTTAAGCACTTCCATACTCAACTATACGAATGAAGACAGGACTCTAAAAATAATATAAACCAGTTAGTTAAACATGCAAGAAACTTCCATCAACAAGATATTTTCTCGAGAGACTTCACACTGAATGAGCTAAACTTATCAATAAAAAAATCCAAGAGGTCACCAAGAGATAATCTAATCTTTGGTCAAATGATTAAACACTTTGAAGACAAAGCTAATAATCAACTCCTACGAATACTGAACATTTCATGGCAAACTGGTAAACTACCAAAGAATTGGAAGATATCAATTATAGTGCCAATACTGAAGCCAAACAAAGATGCCAAGGAATATAAGAACTATCGGCCAATTGCTCTCACCCGCATACTTTGTAAAATACCAGAACGAATTATCCACTCTAGGCTCATAGTCTGGCTCACTAACAATAATAAAATAAACCTCTACCAAACTGCCTATAGATCCCAGCACTGTACGACTGATCAACTGTTCTACTTCTGTCAATCAATAATAAATTCATTCCAGGAAAAACCGCCAAAGAAGACCACGGCTATATTCCTTGATATGACCTCAGCTTTTGATCGAGTGTGGAGGGAGAAATTACGTGAAAAGCTGCACAACATCGGAGTAAGAGGAAAAACCTTAATCTGGGTTGCAGACTTCTTAAGGGGAAGAAGGTTAAAGGTTCGGGTCAATGGAGAATTTTCCAAGGAAGGAAGAACATGGGCTGGTGTAACTCAGGGATCTGTGCTCAGTCCTCTACTCTATCTGCTATATATTAACGACATCCATCCTTACCTCACTGAAGGCACAAAGGTTGCCTGTTATGCAGATGATATAGCCATATGGCACACAAGTAGCAGCATAGAAAAATCGTAAAAAATACTGAACACATCAATGAGAGGACTGGAGAAGTGGGCAATGGAACTCCAAATGACCATAAACCCAATAAAACCAAACCTATGCGTCTTCTCCACTCACAGGGAAAAAAGCATAAATATAACCACAAAATAAGCATAAACAAACAAATAATTGATAAAATTAGAAATCCATAATACCTAGGTGTGATCTGCAGTCCTGGATCTTTCAAGTTGGTCTCGAGGACCACGCCATCATCATCTCCTAAGCGGAAAAGTACGCGATCTACGTATTCATCGTAGATCGCAATTTGCGTGGTGTCGCTGGAGACCCACTGGCGATTCTCCACCAAATTCTGCAGCGCTGGCAGAGGCGCCATATTCATTGTACATAGTGTATATAATGCATATTATCTTTTTTTAATAGTGCAGACTGTGCATGTATTGACAAGATGTCAACGAAATTATTTTAATTATTATTGATGAGGAATTGGAATTTTCAGAACACATAATTAGCACCTCAAATAGAGCTATCAGAAAACTAAACATTCTGAGAAGGCTATGTGGAACAAATTGGGGAGCAAAACCCAGAATTCTCAGAACAACATATACCACCTTCTTAATAAGGCCGATAATGGAATATGCAACACCGGTCTGGGCTCCCTCAAGCTCATCACTAAAAGTAAGACTAGACAGTGTTCAAGCAAAAGCGGCCAAAATAATCACTGGTGCTGTTTCATCCATCAACAATGAGAAAATTCAGAGAGAATGTGTTCTAGACCTACTCGCTCGAAAGCAGAAGACAAAATAAAAACAACTTGGATCGGCACTTCGGAAACGAGGAACCAGAGGACGAGATCTCTCTGACCACTTGTGGTATGGTAGATCCGCCCTTTTCTGAGAATGAGGTGAAACTGACGGCTTTCAAGTTCGGGAAAAGGAAATCTGCTGGTCCCGAAGGGATCGACAACACCGTCGTGAAAGCCCTGGTAAGGATGCACCCATCGCTTCTTTCCAGGTTATTCAATCGGTGCCTGGACACTGGTACATTTCCTGAGGCATGGAAGGTTGCCCGAGTAGTGCTTCTCGAAAAGTCTGGTAGAAAGGGTAATTCTCCTAATGATTATCATCCGCTTTCTTTACTAGTGTGTCTAGGTATGGTCCTGGATAGCCTACTAGCTCAGCGACTGAAGCATTGGCTAGAGAGTAATGAGCTCCTTTCCTTTTTCCAACATGGTTTTAGGGAAGGGAAGTCCACAACCACAGCTCTGAACGAAGTGTTAGAGGGGGTTGAGATGGGCTTAAATAAGGGTGCTTGGGTTCTTTTCGTGGCCATGGACATTGATGGTGCGTTCAACTCCATGAGCTGGAAAAAGCTGATGAGAAATTTGATGGACATGGGTTGTCCTGATAATTTGTGCAGCTTGGTTCGTGACTTCCTGAGGGATAGACGGATTAGCCTCAGTTTTGGTGGGCGGAAGTTGGAAAGAAACTGTGCTAGGGGTTGCCCCCAGGGCTCTTGCTGCGGACCTATTCTGTGGAATATCCTGGTAAACACCGTTTTCCAGGAGGAACTCCCTGGGGGAGCCAGGCTGGTTCTCTATTCTGACGACCAGTTCCTCATCATTGAGGCTGCTTCGAGAGAGAAGGCTGAGAAGTGTGTTGAAACTTCTCTCCAAATTCTCTCGATCTGGGCCCATGACTGGCCTTAAGTTCAATGTCTCCAAAACTAAAGCCCTCAGCTTTAAGCCTAGGGACATAAGAACTAAAAGGAAAGGGATCAAATGGAAACACAAGCCGGCTATCCGGATGGAAGGACGGAGGGTAGCGTTGGTCAATAGGATGACCATCCTGGGGGTGGTCATTGATGACAAGATGGGTTGGCAATACCAGGCGGAGGAGGAGATGGTGGCGAGAGGCAGGGAGGCGTTGTGCAGGCCTGTGCTGGTTGGCTCTCAACAGGGGGGGGGGGGGGGGGTACTATTTTTAGGAATCTCTACCTCTCCTGTGTCGAGTCAATCTTGCTATATGCTTCCGGGGCTTGGTGGCGCCGAAACAGGGATCAGAAGGTGGCAACAACTCTAGAAAGAGTGCAGAGGACAGCGGCACTCAGAATCACAGGAGGATATCGCACTAGCAGCAGTGAGGCCTTTTTGGTCCTCGCTGGGCTTATTCCCCTGGGATTGAAACTAGAGGAGGAGACCGTCAGACAGAAGATCTGGGAGAACAGGGAAGATGCCCTGGGACTTGAAGCGGGGGCCCTGGAATCGAAGAGGGATCCAAGGAAGCCTCCGCAGTGGTTGCCAAAGTGGAATTGGAGTCTTGGAGGGCCGACAGGGATTGGCACGGAGGTTTTCACTGATTGTAGTAAGTCTGGAACCAATACTGAAGCTGGGATAGTGATATTCACTAATGGAGAGCTGATCTTCCGAGAAAGTTTAACACTCAGAGTGGACGAATTGGTCTTTTCAGCCGAGCTGGTTGCGATCAGGGTAGCCCTCAGAGTGTGTGCCGAGAAGAACTACAGCCCGGACCGCCTCTATTCAGATTGTATGTCGGCCCTCGTCGCCATCAATCTGGAGAAAGAGCAACTCGCGCATCAAATAATCCAGGAGCTGGAAATGATGACGCGGGCTCCGGAGCTCCCTTGGTTTAGGAGACACAGCCTCATCGAAGGTAATGAGTTCGCAGACAGGATCGCTAAGGCAGGATGCTTTAGAGGTAGATCACTGAGGACCCCAGTGACCAAGAAAGAAGTTTATAGGAGGATCAGGGCGCACGTCCAGGACTTATGGTTGGACAGATGGAGGAACAGTGTGAAGGGGAGAGAGGTATTCAATGGGGTAACAACACCCAAGTACCTCTGTAAGGTAATGTCCCACAAACTCATTAGGGTAGTTCGGGACATGGGCTCTTCTCCAAGTCTCCACAGATTTAAAATTAAGAGAAACCCTGATTGCGTCTATGGAGAAAGGGATGTGAATGCACGCCACTACGTCTTGGATTGTCCAAGGGTAGTGGGTGTGCAGGAAGAGAGAAGGAGGGCGAGGGGCGCGATCGAGAGTTAGCTGCTGAGAAATCCCAGCAAGCTTCTTGAGAAAGCCCACGACGTGGCAGCTGAGCTTTTCCTCAGCTGTGAGTGAACAGAGTCGACTGGGGGCTGCCTCCCCGCGGTCCCTGCTGGACACAGTAGATAGTTTCCTATTTTGCTATGATTAAAGGCCACCGGTATAGAAATCCTTCCAGACACGTTGTCTGGGAGGTGGTGTTTCCAGGTACAATGTCCAAGCACTAGCTTGGATACCGTTACTTGGTTTATGAGTTGAACAGAATAGCAGCGAAGGGCATGCTTCGCATGCCGGCTTGTGGACCGAAAGGTCTGGGTGGCCATCTGCTTCTAGGGTATACCAACTGTGCTTAGGTGGGATCCTCCCGGTCTTGTTTATTTTGGCTACTATTTCTATTTCTTTAAAGGTAAGTTTATTTTTCTGTAGCAAGGGTTCTTTTGTGCCTTTTTTCGCTAGCGCATCAGCAGCTTCATTGCCTTCAATGCTAACATGTAAGAGTATCCATTGAAGGTGAATTTTTGAGGTATTGAGAGTTTTTGGAGATAACCAATTATGTTCCTGCTTACTTTGTCTTTAAGTTCCCCTGTGTGACTCAAGTGTTGTATGGCACTTCTACTATCAGTAAGAATCCATATATCGTGATGTTTAATTTTTCTGATGGATTTTAAGACTTCATAGATGGCTATAAGTTCTGATCTGAAGACTGAGCAAAATTCTGGGTTTCTTCTGTTTATTTTCTCATTGCCATTTGTGGTTTTAATGAGAGAGCCACTGCCAGTGTGTCCCAACTCGTCTTTGCTACCATCGGTATAGATAGTTATTGCATTTTTAGGAATTTTATTAATTATTTCTAATGATAATTGTTTTAAGTATTCTGGATTTTGGTATTGTCTGTTGGAGGGTTCATTTAAAGTGGCATTAAAAATAACATTTTGTTAGTGGTTCGCATGGAGATATTTTTTCAGCTAAATAATATTTTTCCACTTTATATTTTAAAAATCCATTTATTTTGGCCAGGTGGAGAGGGCCTTCTTTTTTGAGTCTTATATTGGGTTCCCCATTAAGTACGTATGTAATTGAAAGTTCTGTGTTTGTTTTCATAACTCTTGATTTTGTTTATATATTTTGGCAGATTGTAGCTTATTCTATCCTTTAAGGGCATAATGTCTGCCTCGTAAAGTACAATATTATTAGGGCAGGTTTTTCGAAGACCTGCTATAATTCTAGCCGCATTTAGTTGTATCCTTTCCAGTGTTTTTAGATTTATTTCTGATGCTGTACCATAGATTTGATATCCATATTCCAAGATAGGTCTCATTAGAGATGTGTAAGTTAATTTTAGTGTTGTTGCTTTAGCTCCCACTCTTCCTGAAATATATTTCAAGATTTTTAGTCGGTCTCTTCCTTTTCTAACAACTCCTTCAATATGCTTACTGGAGTTAATTTCTGGATCCAGGGTGTAGCCGAGATATTTAGGATGTTTATTATATTGCAATTGTTGTTCTTTCAGAATAATATTTGGTCTTATTTTGTACAGTTTCTTATCGGTAGTAAAAAAGACAGGTTTCAGATTTTTGGGGGTTAAATTCTAATTTATGTTTATTAGCATTTTTTTCTAGGCGGAGAAGAGTCTTGTTCAAATCTCTTTCAGCTTTTTTCCAGTTAGTGTTGCTGCTCCATAGAAAAATGTCATCAGCGAAAAGTCCAATATTGGTTTTATGTGAAAAATTTCTTCTATGCCTGCAATAAATAGGGTGAAATGAGTTGGGCTAAGGATTGATCCTTGTGGTAAACTTTGGTACAATTTAAAGGTTTTAGATAGAGTGCCATTATATTTGACCCTGATTTATATATTTTTAAGGGAATCAATTATCCAAGTGATAGCTTTTCCATCAATTTTGAAATGTTTGTATAATTTTGTAATTAACTTGTTTTTCCATACCTTATCAAAAGCTTGTGTAAGGTCTAAAAAGCAGCTATGGTGTGGTTAGTTGGTTTTTTGTTTTGTGCATCTTTCACCTTTTGTGTGAAAAAAAGGAGTTGGTCTATTGTCCCATGTCCTTTCCTAAATCCATATTGTTCTTCTGGAAAGAGATTTCTTGTGTCGGGGTGGTAGGTGAGTCGTCTGAGTATAATAATTTCCATTAATTTGCAGCAAAAACTTGTGAGGGAGATAGGTCGGTAGTTTTTTTGGGTCATCAGCAGATTTGTCAAGTTTTTTAATGGGAATTATTGTTGCATTTTTACAGTCTTGAGGCAATTTTCCAGTTTTCCAGGAGTTATTGAAAAATATTAAGAAGTCTTTCTTTGCCAATTTTGTCCAAGTTTGATATCATTCGGCCATGGATTCCATCTGGCCCAGGAGTCTTGTTTAGGTCAGTGTTTTCTAATGCATAAGCTAGCTCTTTCATATTGATTTTTTTCATGGAAAATATTATGAGTGCTGGTGACATTTTTACAGTCATGAATAATCTTTCGGGCCTTTTTTCAACCTTGATTTTTACTACTTATTTGATATGAATTACCTAAAAGATTGGCAGCAATTTTGTCATTAGTTGCTGGTGTACCATCTGTATTCTTAATCATATTTGTGTTTTCAGTTTGTGGCTGGACTCTGTCAATTTGTTTTGCCAAATTCCAAAGTTTTGTATTTGGGTTTCTTGGGTTCAGGTTTTCACAAGTTTGTTTCCATTTTTCCCTTTTCATATTTACGTATAATCTTTTTATTTTTGCAATCACAATGTTCAGTTCAGTTCTACAATTTGTTTGGTTTTAGGTGCACATTTTTGTAGTTCATTTCTTTTAGTTATAAGTGTTTGAATATTTTTTGCCTGGTGTGTATATTTTGGAATCCATTTCTTAATATTATCTCTTGGTATTAATACTTTGGCTGCTTTATTAATGGTGTTTTCGAAAGATATCATATTAGCCTTTTTGAAGTTCCAGAATTTTTCTTAATTGAGCTAGTTTTGGTCTTGGTGCTAATTTCTATCAAATTAGGCAAATGATCACTTCCAAAACTTTTCAATATTTGCTATTTGCATTTGTGGAAAATGTCAGGAGGGTAAAAAACTTATATCAAGGGCTTGTGCAGTATTATAGCTTGTAGGAATGATGGGTAGGATTCCCATCATTTAAGCACATGAAGGCATTGTCGTCAAATATGTTTGATAGTATTTTGCCTCTTGGGTTTGGCGTAGAACATCCCCATAGTTGATGTTTGGCATTAAGGTCACCTACAATAATAGTGTTGTCTGTAAGAAATTGAGCCATTGTTCCATCGTCAATAAATGTATTGTTTGGAGGGTGATACATATTGTATATGTTGATGGCTTTGTTTTGATTGAGGTAGACTTTGATACCTTGGGCTTCGAGGTCTAATGTGTTTGTAATATTAACGGCTATGTCCTCATAGTACAAATTCTTGATCAAAAATGCTAGGCCACGCCCTTTAACAGCATATACAGATGGATCTTCAGACCTTACCCTGAGTAATGAAGGGGCCGGAATTAACATAATACTGCAAGATGGAACAAACATCAAAATCAAAGAAGGAGCAGGACAGATTTCGTCAAACTTCACTTGTGAACTGACAGCTATCTGGAAAGCCCTTGATGTATGCCTTAACCAAACATCCCTGCATCAAGCAGAAGGAATTTTAATATACAGCGACTCCATATCCGCTCTAGAAGCAATTCAGAAGGGCAATACTAAAATCACACAGAAAATACACTCGTTACTTACCCAACTGTTACCATTGGAGAATAACTGCATTCTACATTGAATCCCTGCCCATGCTGGGATCGGGGGTAATGAAATGGCTTTTGAATTGGCAAAGGAAGCCAGAAAGTTGAGCCAAAGGAAAGAACAAATGTCATTATTTGACGCTGGTTCTTTGTCAAAATACAAGATAATTAAACAAAAAAATAACAAAAGATTAAAATGCGAAATAAACTCTGAGAGAAAAATGACAAAAACTATAACAAGACTTAGAACAAAACACTATAAAGGAATGACAATACATCCAGATGACACAATAACCTACAGGGCATGCAACAATTGTCCTGGTATGGAACTTACACCTACCCATATATTCTCATAGCTAGCAATGGCCGCAGCCTTGCAGAAATTTGACATAGACCCTGAGCAGCAGCTTTATACACCCAAGATAGTGGACATTGCTGCTGCTGTGATGGAAATGCAAGGATACATCTGAGGCTCTTTATTGGACACGACAACAACAACGGCATTCCAGAGTAAAATAAATTATCAGAGATAGATACATATTTTTCAAATGAATTAAAATAAATATAATCTATACTGAGTGAGAGTTGAATTAAAAATATTAGAAATTTATTATCTTCGGAAACAAACCGTATCTAAAATATCAATTTTATTTTTGCTACATGTTTTAATTTGCATTTACCTATTTTACATATCTCTGATTGTATTTGAAAATCGTTAACCAATTCTTCATACTTTTGGTGAAGTGGTGTTTTATTAATTTGTTATTTGATATTATTAGGGTTCTTTCCTGGTATTCAAAAAGGAAAAATATGTGTCGATCAGTTATATTTTTCAATTTATCAAACAATTTGGCCGCTGAATCTCTGATTCTGGTAGAGCGCCATCTGGCGAATAAAATTGTAACTAAAATCAATTTCAAATTTTTCATTATTTGCCATAAAAAATCCCATTGCATCCTGAACACAATGGTGTTTACCGCATTGCTCTAGCGCAAATATTCGCGGAGTTATTAATTTTTAAAGTTGTGCGGGACTTTTGGATCACCCTGTATATATTTTTTAAATTTTCTTTTTGTTTTACGTATTTTTACTCATTTGTTTACTCTCCAATGGCTATTATTCAATTAGATTAAAATTTTATTTGCAATTATTTTGAAGTTTTGAAAATATGTATTAATGCCATTTTTTCCTTGACACTGAACATCATGAAAATAAAAAAATAAATATAAAAACAGCACAATGGTTTCAATTAAAATTATCAATTTATATTACAAAGCTATTTTTTTTAAATATTATTTTAGCGAGTTAGATGATTAGCTAATAATCTGACTAACTTTAATTCAACTGAAAGCTCTGATCCCTTGGATTGTTGAAATGAAGAGGTTCGACTGTATAATCATTATTTTATCTGCAGTAGTGAGAGTGTTTTGAATATAAATGAAACAAAAATGGTTAGGAGCCCTATTCAAAACTCTGTGAAAAGAACTCTGGCAAAATCCAGGCGTTGCCTGAACCATTCCTTTAATAAAAAATAAACTCATATTCTATTGTGAATATCTTATAAAAATCTTCTAAATTAAAAAGAAAAACTCAATTCCCATTTGTTACAGTATGTTTTAGGCACATAATGTTGAGAGGGAATGTTTGTTAAATTGTGTGCCCCTTACACACTTTGATTATGATAGCAGATGCAAGTTTCACATGAAACTGCAGTCTTTTTAGTTGAAAGAGTAGCCTTGTTCATACAGATGGATCATTTTCCTCATACAGATGGACATATTCCTGGTACAGCAGAACCTTTGTGAGAGGACCACTCACGCTAGAAGACACTTCTCTACAAAGGCAGGTTTCATTTTCAAAATTACCTTCTTTTTTTTTACCAATTAGCAACTCTCCGGTAAGAGAACACCTCTCCCTAAAGGACACTTTGGCTCTTCAACTAGAAATCCTCTACAAAGAGGTTCTACTGTATAAACATCTTTGGGCAGATTAAGTGAAAATTTCTGCTTCAATAACATTATGAAAAAATAAAGGGGTACCATTTCAGAATCCCACTTTCATATACGTGTGGTTTGTACATTTTTACATAAGTGCATATTAAGATGAGATTTTTATAATTTTCAAAAATCAATTTTAAAAGAATTCTTTCATATAATGATCAATTTTAGAAAATATAATTAAGTAATTGTCAATATATGCCCATAATTGAGAATGGAAGTTCTCTGTCATGCCACCATCCCCAGGACCATACCAGAGCCCTAATTTGTCAAATTTACTTGAGTTGGGTGCTCTTTTAACAAATTTCCAGATTTTTAACCCAAACTCCAAAAAGAAAAATATTTTTTTAAATGCTGAATAGCAAATTGCACTCTCTATAGCATTTTTTTTTTATTGAGGTAGGCAAAATTTGAGTAAAATAGCTTCAGCCATAAATAAGATGCCACCCTAGAACACCTACAGTCCCTGAAAAGGACACCAGGTTGCGGAGCTAAAGTGTCCTTTACAGAGCTCTCCTCTTACTGGAGAGTTGCCATCTTTTATATGTTAAAACTAAAAATATATAGATGAGCATATTATATTTATTAATATTCTAGCATATAATTGTTTATAAACTGGATATTGTACACTAGTTGAATACCATTAAACATTGAAAATAATTTTTATTCAACTTCAATTTTCTGAATGGCATATGTTTTGCAGTTTCCAAACTTTGTTGGCTTCACTTTCTTCTTGCACACCATCATGTAACTCCGCAATCAATATGGGAGGGTGGTCAATATTGTAGTGATGAAATAATTAGCAAGTCGTATGGCAATTAAGAACAATTTAATAAGTAAGAGAAATTTATATGAAGTTTATACAGGTTGTTTATATGAGAGCAAAAAAAAAAAGAATCACTAGGGCGAGCGCGTGCGTGGAACAACCCGGCGTTGGCACGAGCTTCCTGTTCCATGAAGTCGGCTTATGCTACAATATAATAAGATGCTAATTTTATTATTTATTTACACAGTAAACTCTACAAATTTTTGTATTGTCAAAAGAACAATAGTAATCAGCAATTGCTTTACATGTGCATTGCAAAACCATTTCCACATTAAGTTATTCAATTGAGCATTTTTCATCAGTTTAAGACTTTTTTTTATATGCTGTATATAATTTTATAATATATAAATAAACTACATTTAATTTTATTTTTAATGTTAAAAATTTGCATCGTATACATCTTACATTTCATCCACTATATGACAAACTTGCCCCAATGTTCTACATTTGAATAACTTCAAATCGACCATTAAAAGATCAAGGTATTAGATTTTATAAGCAGAAATTTGATATAAATTCAATGCATGGAAACCATTTATAACCCTATTTCTCAATACACTCAATTGAACCCAATACACCCAAAGAACACTTAATTGCCAAAAAGAGCAGGTTTAATTTATGAAGTGAAGTGTGAAATGTGTGACCAATGTGCTATGTAGGACAAACAGCCAGAACTTTAAAAGAAAGAATGGAAATCCATGAATATGCTCTAAAATGGGATAAAATTGATAATACTGCACTTGTAAAAAAATCATAGGCCATAATAATTTCAATCTAAAAGAAACAAAAAATACTAGAATAAGATAAAAATTAGTTTAAGAGAATTTAAAGTAGCCTTTTTCATTCAAAAGAAATGTGCTCCAATTAACAGAATAGGAGAAAGAGGAATGTGCTTTATTTCCACTTTTTGATTTTTTTTCCACTTTTAATTTTAAAAATAACATTTTAGAGTTTTTATAAAACTATTTTTTTCTTATCTGCTATCTTGTTTACGTACTTGATAAAAAAAATGCTGTGATATTTTTCCTCATTCAATAATTTTGTTTGATGATGGTAACAACAATGTTACCAAAATTTCACACCCTATTTATTTATTTAAATTTGGTCTTATTACCTGTGTTTCTAATCTATAATCCAAATTGTACCTTATCAGATTTATAAAAAGTATCACCCCATAAAATCAACAAACAATAATTCAACACTTGCAAGGGCATGTTTTCATGCCTCCAGCCAATCAAATAACAATGTTAATTTGAGCAAATGATAATTCAACACCATTTGACTGATTTTTTTTTAAATTAAATTTTGACATTTGATAATACTTGTTTAAATAAAAATGCACTGCTAAAATACAATATGTGGCACAGCTGCGGTATAGTTATTTAGTTAGTGTATACAAACTGCTTAAAATTGTTACAATGCATCCAAATATCTGCGCTGTAGTCATGGGCGATATTTGTTTCCTCCTGGACAATTTAGGGGCCAACTTAAGTGACCACTAATCACTGGTATAAACAATGAAATGTCTTAGAGAGTAATGTTCTGCTATTTGAAATAACAGACAGACAGAAGAGGAAAGACATACTTTTGAATATTGATCAGCTCGAATACACACAAAATAGGGCTCTAGCCTAAAAGCAAATAGCAGTAAAACTCCGCTAATACGACCCTTGATATAGCGAACCTTCCCTTATAACAAACCCACGGCGATTCCCAATTCCATTCCATTGAAAATACTATCAATATAACAAACTTTGCGATTTTTAAAATAACAAACTACCCCTATAACGAACCTATTTTCGGTCCCAAAATGATAAAATATATTTAAAATACTATGCTCATAACGAACTTAAAATTGTGATTTCAAAAATTTTAAAACAACAAAATTTTTATAATGTTTCAGTTGACGGATCGCGATTTCAAAACAAAAATTTAGCGGCATTATTTGTTTTGATTTACAAACTATTTTTGCTGTATGTTGTATAAATTTTTACACATTTTACTTTTATTTAATAGAATATCTTTGCATTCTACAATTTTTAAATAGAAAAAAAATACAAATGGCTTCCAAAATAAAGAAAAGAAACTTCAGGGTTCGCGGATATTCCCCCTGGCTGGCAGTTTTACCACCGATTTTGTTTGTAAATTGGCATTTTTTATTCGCAATTTTACCAATTGCGCTATCGTATCAACATGTTTCGTGCACAATTTTTCTGAATTGGATAATTTTGATTCAACTTCAATTGATTCAGAATACACAGAGCTTTATTCCTTTGATGGAAATAACGATATTTTAGGGCAATTCTGATTTTCAAATTTTACTTTTCACTTTCAAACAACAAGGTATTAGAGGTTTTTTTTTTTCAAATAAATTTAGTATTATATTATTTGAGAAAGAGATGTTCTAAAATATTTGTCTAGGGGATTTGGCTTAATTTTTAAATTATACATAGAGGTTTATATATATATATATATACATGTATGCTAATGATATGAAGAACCTATTACACTGGTCAACAAGATTTTTGCACAAGAGAACCTGATTATGTTTCTAGTGTAACTTTTCATGCTGAACTCAAAAATCTAATCAGAAATTTCCCATCACGTATGGTTTTTGCGTTACGGTCTTTTTTTAGTATTGTGATAAATACACTAAAAATTGCAAACAATGTCACGTAACTGGGTTATCAAAAAATATTTTTCTTTGCCCACACAGAAATAACATCTTATCTACATGTCCTGAATCCAAATATACCATAAGTTTTTTTCTATTACACAATATTTCTGAGATACACCTACTTGAATTTGGAAATATTGTTAATATATAGGCATATATGAACGAAACATTTATTATTGAAAAGCAGTGACAGTGGATTTTCTTCTATACTTTGCTTGTGGTAGATCCCTCTTGAGTGCCCAGCAGTCGTCGGCAAGCATAGCGGGACTCCATTTACCTTGGTACCGCTTCTCCATGCTTGATATAGCTTGATGAAACCTCTCACCATGCTCATCGCTAACTGCGCCAAGATTGTCTGGAAAGAAATCTAGATGTGAATGCAGGAAATGGATCTTGAGGGACATGTTACATCCCAGTGCCTTGTAGGAAAGCAACAGATCATTAACTATGTCTCGGTAATTTTCAACCTTGACACTTCCTAAGAAGTTTTTGCAAACGTTTCTAAAGGAATTCCATGCTGCTGCTTCAACTTCATTCAAACTATTTTGAAAATTTCCATCCTGCTGCAATTCTCAAATCTGAGGTCCAACGAAAATGCCTTCTTTAATCTTCGCTTCACTTATACTAGAAAATTTTTGTTTTAGGTAAGCAAATCCACTGGCATTTCGATCCATTGCCTTGACAAAGTTCTTCATTAATCCCAGTTTAATATGTAATGGTGGTAAGTAAATATTTTCTGAATCGATCAGGGGTAGATTTGCAATATTTTTATATCCTGGAGTAAAGATTTTACGGTTTGGCCAGATTTTTTTAATGTAATGCCTTTCCCTATCTCTGCTATCCCACTCAAACAGAAAACAACAAAATTTTGTATATCCAAGCTGTAATCCACGCAAGAGAGCAACGACTTTCAAATCGCTGCATATTTTCCAACTGTATCTTTCATATTCTATCTTTTTCAAAAGCAGTTTCATGTTTTCGTAAGTCTCTTTCATGTTGGATGCATGTATTTATCCCAATACTAAAAAAAGATCGTCAGGCAAAAACCATGGGTGATGGGAAATTTCTGATTAGATTTTTGAGTTCAGCATGAAAAGTTACACTAGAAACACCATCAGGTTCTCTTGTGCAAAAGAAAAAGTTTTTTTGTAGACCTGTGTTATCAAATGACTTATTTTGAAATTCAGCATTACTGTAAAGAAATAAATCAATTTAGGGAATTAAAACAAAGTGAACATTATTAACCCTTAATTACTCGCGCCTATATTTGTTACGTAAGTACTCGCGTTGAGATCCAGGTCTCACTTTTAAAAAACCGAAATATATGTTAAATTTTAATATTTGGATTGAAAATTAGGCTGCATTATATTCGTAATTGTGTGTAGTTTATGACACATGTGAATTAAGGCAAAAAATATTTTTATATTTATTTATTTTTATTGAAACAATGACTATAGTAAAAACAATGAATGTTTGACATAGTTTTACAAATAGGCTACTATTAAAAGTTGCAGACGGATATTATTCGCAATCTTTGCAAATATTCGAAGAATGACGTTGACAGATGTGTCTCCTGCATTTGTAGCAAATAATTTGTGTCATACTACCTTTGGTACTTGGGCAAACATAGCACCGTTTTCGCTTCTTAGGTTCTGACTCTACACTCATTTCGATCTGTGGTAAACAAAAGATTGTTATGTTTATCATTTTAAATAATTTTATGAAATATATATAACTTATCTCTGGACTTTCAGCTTTCTTGCAATGCAATATTATCAGGTCATGGAGACTTCTTGGCAAGTTTTTCAATTGGGATCGAATTTTTAAATGATCCTGGAATAATTGTAGGGAAATATTTTTCAAAAAGATTCTTCTTGGAACTCGAGGTGAATTTATATTTAAAGACTTGAAAATTATTTCTGAATTTATGCCTGCAACATTTAGTAGGTCGAAAAATAGGCATAGAGGCCATCTGTTGGTTCGACGGCCAACAGAATAAGTTCCACACATTTGGTTCACCATGTCAACCCCGCCTTTAGTCAAATTATAAAATGTTACAATTTCAGGTTTTAATTTGAATCCACTTTCTTCGTCAATTGTGGGAGTTGAGTGCATTGTTGAGAGCAATAGAACAGCCTTGCTCTTTTTTGGGACATAAGATACAAGGGTGGTATTCTGAGTGAAGCCAAATATACTATTATATTTTGGTCTATTCCTATTGGGCAGAAATATTTTAGGGATTTCCTTTTTTTTTTTTTTTCAAAGTGCCAACTAAAGTGAGTTTATGTTCTGTAAGAAGATCTTGGGATAATTTATAACTAGTGTACCAATTGTCTGTTGTTATGTTTCGGCTTGTCCCAGATATTGGAGTGATCAATCTTTATACGATATCATCGGGTGAATTACTTTTTTTATATGGACCATCGGGTTGTTTTCCACAATATATTTCAAAATTAAAGGTATAAAATGTTCTTGCATCACTAATGGTATAAATTTTGAGCCCATATTTTGCAGGTTTGTTGGGCATATACTGTCTAAAGCCACACCTGCCACGAAATGGAATGAGCTTCTCATCAATTGTATTATATTCACCTGGAGTATAGAGATTTTTACAGTTATAAACAAAGGCTTCTACAAATTCTCTAATTGGAGCAAGTTTGTCCAGCTTTTTTCGTTCTTTCCTTGTTGTAATATCATCAAATCTCAAGCAACGTAGAAGAAATAAAAAACGTTCTTGTGACATAATTGCTCTCACAATTTCTACTCCTGAGCCATCCACCGCCCATAGCTCTTTATAAGTAAAATGAGCAGCTCTTTTGACACCTGACATTATCAAAAGTCCAAATAAATCTAGGATTTCTGTTACAGTAGTTAATTTGGCATCTCTTTCTCTAGAGAAATCTTCATTATCAATTATTTTTGTAAATGCATCCGATTCAGATTCTATCGATTTTGCTTCAGATTTAGGCCCTGGCAATTGAGAAATTATATTTACACTTCTTGTACGAATCTGGGCTTTCTGCCACATTGTCTTTTTCCATTTTGTAACACCATCCTTTCCAAAATAAAATTCAGAATCATCATTTGGTAATTCTTCATCCGCCTCTGAATTCTGTTCAGAGTCTGGGTCATGATAACTATAAATTTCGGTATCAGAAGTATCGGATAAATCACAAATTATTACATCGCAATTCATGTCGGATTCACTCTGATTCCTCTCAGAAGTACTAGCCATTTTTTTATAATGTAATATATATTTTTGGAAATATTTAGTATTAAAATATTGAATAAAAATAAATAAATTCTAAATACCTAAGAGAGACAGAGAGAGAGAGAGAATTTAGGATATTTAGGAACAAAAAATATACTTAGAAGAAGAACAATAACTTACTGTTTCACGAAGATAGAGCCAGCCGGAAAATGAAACCTAAACCAAAATTATTACGCAAGTACTCGCGTTGAGACGTTTGTCTCGGCGGTGGCCTTTTTGTTTTATTTTTCTTCCTTCTAGGGGCCAAGCGATAGAACAAATGGTCTAAAATATTTATTTCGATGCTATCTTAAGCTACAAAAACTTACAAATTATTTGGACTCGAAAATCGTATTTATTTTTTCGATTAAAAATTTAGGTGAGACCTGTGTCTCGACGCGAGTAATTAAGGGTTAAGTGACTGCCTTTCACAGTGTGTATGGCTGTTATTTAATTATACGGTCTAAAAATTTAGAAAAGTAAAAATAATGGCCAAACCATGGCTATAGTGAACCAAAAGCTCTGTCTCATTGGGGTTCACTATAGAGGGGTTTTACTGTAGATATAAAATATTTCTCTAAAAGATAATTTTTTTAAAATTAAATGTTTAACCTTTTCTTAATTTTCTAAATTTATTCATCCTATCCGCTTTCTTCTTATTGCATTTATTGACTTTGATTAGCATAAATTTGTAATTTTCCTTTGTTCAAAAATGTACTAATGAAATTTTATACATCACTAAAAGTTAATCATAAAATATTCTGAAAAGTTCCAAGGGTATCATCTATTGTTGTTATTATCGTGTCCAATGAAGAACCTCAGATGTCCCCATGCATTCTATCACAGCAGTCGCAAGTCAGCAGTCATTATAAATTTGGTTATCCTAGAGAGAGAAAAATGTTCACTAGCATCGAATTCTGTGATGGAAAAAATCATTCAACACTTATCTTAATTTACTCGATTTAAATCTCTTAAATATAGATTGAAATAATACATCAGGTTTCTGGAGATGAGTTTCTTTTTATTAATGTAATCTCAAGCTTTCTGGTATTCCTGCCCTCTTCTCCAGGGATATATACAACAAATAATAATAAAGGCAGTTCTTCACGCCATTTTCAGCAGCGTTGATTATTATTTGTTTTATATACTCCCGTAGAAGAGCAGGAACACCTGAAAGCTTGAGATTACATTATTAAAAATACACTCATAATATGATACATTAGCGTGCCAACTGTTATGAGAATTCGAAACTATTATAGATGCACATGATTCTTTTTGAAAAATAAACAATTTTCTACTGCCCTTTACTGCAATGAAAAATTAATGGGAGGGCCCTCACGCTATTGTAATTCTGTTGTACCTATGTTGTGACGTAACACTGTTGTACCTATGTTGTGACATGACACTGTTGTAACCTATGTTGTGACATGACACTATTGTACCTATGTTGTGACTAACACTGTTGTACCTATGTTGTGGCGTGACACTGTTGTACCTATGTTGTGGCGTGACACTGTTGTACCTATGTTGTGGCGTGACACTGTTGTACCTATGTTGTGGCGTGACACTGTTGTACCTATGTTGTGGCGTGACACTGTTGTACCTATGTTGGGCGTGACACTATTGTACCTATGTTGTGGCGTGACACTGTTGCACCTATGTTGTGGCGTGACACTGTTGTAACCTATGTTGTTACAAAAACATCTACCCTGTAAAAGTTGTGGTAAACCTGTCTAGGAAAAAGTGCAGGTGGCTTCAGACGCAATGTGTTTTCCATATTAGCATATTCTCTACAGATGGCACTTCAATACACTATTGTTACCTAAAAGGTTTATTTGCAATTTATATGCAGGAGTGCATTGCATCTATTCACTTAGAAGCATATATATAAGGCAAATGGCTGAAGGCTGTAGTAGTGAACTGCTAAGAAGTGCTGAGTTCCCCAGCAAATTTCTCTAAATGCAGTCTGTGTACCTGTACATTTTAATCATTAATGTGCTAAATATAGATTCAATTATCTTGACTAGTTTTCAATATTATGTACATCTTCCTTTAGTCTAGATATACAAATGGTTCCTTTAGTCTAGATATACAAATGGTTACATTATTGGGGGGGGGGGGGGGAATCTATACTATAATTCAATAATTATTGTCCCCAAAACCTTTCCCACATAAATCTAGAATAAACCAACCATTTTGGGCTGTTGGCTCCCACCAGTGTGGTCTGGGGTGAACTTAGGTAGTCTTAGAGGCTTCTTGATAAATTTTTGTTAAGTTTGTCCTCCAATATTCAGGAAGGTTTTGTTAATATTTATTCTGATGGATGGAGCTAGCCATCAGAAGATGCCTTAAAGATATAATTGTATAATCCCCATCTAACATACATATGTACCTTAGCCTAAAATACTTTTTCATTTCATTAATTCCTTGGTGGTTCATAGAAATATGGTTTGTGCTTCTCAAACAAATGGTCTGAGAGTTGCCCATCGCCATTTTTTTTTATTTATAAGAAAAAGGTTGGATATATCTGAAAATATTTATTTGTTTGAAATTTTAGTTAATACTAGCTGAATGACCCGGGCAACGCCCGGGTTTTACCCGATTAAATGTTTTTATTCAAATAATATTCGTTACAATTATAAATTGGCACCGTGGATGTCACTTTTGTGAAACGTCCCGCTCCAAACTTTGTGTCTGAGAAGCGATATTTTTTATGGAAAGATGATCTGGCTTTTGTTTTCTGCTCGAATGAATGTTTTTCTGTTAGAATTTTGTTCCTGCGTACAAAATAATGAACTGGTTTCACCCGTGGTCTCTGCTTTTTGGAATTTTTCCCGATATAATTATGTATCTAATAATCAAAGATGATACAGCAATATCGTCATCATCATTTTCTGACTAAAAATATAGTTTTAATAATTGATTTATATATTTTTTAAAATAGCCTATCGTCTTCCCCGTATTTTTTTACCTATGTATGGAAATTTTGGTTTGAATTAGTGAACTACTGCGAATTTGTATACCGGACATACAAACCAACAAACAAACAGACAAACATTCATTTTTATATATAGAGATAAAGATAATATAAATGAGTTTTAAAAATTGTAAAAAAAAAAAATGCATCGGCCGGGAATCGAACCCGGGCCGCCCGCGTGGACATATTTAGGCATTCATTCCATTCCGGATTAGTCCGCGTAAAAAAAAAGTTCTTCAAATGAAAAAAAGAAATAGCCAAAAATACTAATCAAAATGCAGCCGAAAATTTTCCTCAGGTTAATAAAAAGCGACATGCAAAATTTGGTACCAATTGGTTCAGTAGTTTTTGAGTTTATCGCGAAACAGACAGACAGACAGAAATTGATTTTTATATATATAGAGATATTGAAAACGAGCATAAACAAGCAAGAGATGATCTTGTCAAAAATAAATGTTGAAATTTCCCTGGTCAACAAGATTCCAAGTCCCAATTGCACTACTTGTGGTTAAAACAACATAGTATTAATTCAACACCTCAAGGGATCTGAATTTTCAGTTGAATTAAAGTAAATTACAGTTGAACCTCTTTAATTCAACACCCAAAGGGATCAGAGCTTTCGGTTGAATTAAAGGAAGTGTTGAATTAAAGTTAGATGATAGCTAATCATCTAACTCGCTAAAATAATATTTTTAAAATAACTTTGTAATATAAATTAATGATATTAATTGAAACCATTGTGTGTGTACTTTTTTTGTATTTATTTTTTTTATTTTCATGATTAACTTTTAGTATCAGAGACAAAATGGCATTAATACATATTTTCCAAACATAAATAATTGTAACAGATAAATTTACTGGCAATGTGTTTCTTTTCAATAAAAAAACAAATATTAACTCTACAGACCTTATTAAAATATTAAATATATTAAATAATATTTTATTATAATTGAAGAATATAGGAGTTGAAAGGAAATAAATATGGGATATAAAAGGAAAATTTAAAAATATTATTTTAAAATAATCATGAAGAGATCTTTTTAAAAATTGCTTTATAGATGTCTGTTTTTGTACTGAAATTTTATTCAGGATCTATTCGAGATGGTAATTTAAAAAAAACCTGCATGTCTTTCTTCCTATGAAATGTCTTTTAATGAATAAATTTTATTGTATTAAAGGCATCCACTGCTGCTGCAGGTGTTATTGATTTTGTGTTTAAATCTTTTATAATAACACGGAAATGGAATAGTGAAATAAAATGTTATCATAATCATTGTGGCAACATTTTATGAAGATTTATTTATTTAAAAGTAAATTAATTGTAAACTTTAAAATAATAAAATATTTCAATGCTTAAATTTAAAAAGAGAATAATATTATTAGTTAGCGCACGATTGTCGCCGCTTGCCACGGCTGTAATACCTTTTTAGCAGTAAAGTTGTATGTAAAAAAAAAAACATTCAACTGTCGAAATTAGAACTTTTAAATGGTCGAACTATTGGAAGTGCCATATTATCGATAGTGTCGAATTATGGTTTGTTATTTGATAGGCCAGAGGTCGGGACAGCATAACTTGGTCGAATTATCACCGAGTGTCAAATTGGCTGTCTAATTAACGAGGTTATACTGTATATGATTTCATCACAATATTCTTTTCTAGTGGATATTTTTATATATATGAAAACCAAATATATAATTAAAATATTAATTTTAGAAAATACTGTTGTAGTATATTTTAATTAATAATGTGAATTGATACCATTAGGACTTTTTTTCAGAATATTTCATGTTCAACTTTTAACGATAAATAAAATTGCATAATATATTTTTTAACAAAGGAAAAATTACAAATACTATAGTAATCGAAGTGAATAAATGCAATGTGAAGAAATGAATAAATTTATAAAATAATGTCTAAGAATTTATTTTACTCATTAAGCCGCCATAACTAGCAGCCACTTAGGTTAGGCCTATATCTATATGTATACAGGAACGTCAATGCCTATATTTGCAATGCATTGTAACACTTAAGCATGGTGAGCATATGCTAACTATAATCGCTGTGTCCCGCATGCCAAAGTATTGTATTTTTAGCAATAAATTTTAACAATAATTATTTAATGTCAAAATTTGGTTTTAAAAAATCAGTTGATTTATCGAGTGTCGAATTAACATTTGCAATTTGATAGGATGGCGGCCGAGACATGAAAACATGGTCGAATTACTACAAGTGTTGAATTATCATGCATCTAATTAATGAGTTTATATACTATATATAAAATTTATATACTATATATAAAATTTATATACTATATATAAAATGCTCATAAATATTTTTTAAAATGCTACTCTCCGGTAAGAGGACACCTTTCTGTATGGGAAATTTTGTCTCTGCAACTAGGTGTCCTTTATAGAGAGAGGTTCTACTATATTCTAAACATGATATTTATTGCCAATGCTGAAACATCACCCATAGAATACGAATTTTGAATTGTCTTTTGTCTTGCACACTGTAAATTCTACCCCTATAATCCAAAATTGTCCTTTATCAAATTCGCTCTTAAAAATGCTTCATTCTTTCATAAAAGTTTGGGAAAGATTAGCTTGAATTGATTCTATAATTTGTTGAAGGTGTTCCTCCTCAATGTTGTGAACAGTCAGTAATCTGGCCAGCTGTTTTCTGCCATCTGGAGCCTATCTCTTGATAGGTAGGTGTGGCTCCCTTACTGCATCATTCCATCACTTTATGTACATTTTTGGTTATATAAACTAATCTGAAAGTAAAATAGAAACTCTTTTAAAATAGTAAAAATCATACACACAAATTCATAAAAATTCTTTAAATCGATTATTAAAAACTTGCATTCAGTTTTTTTTTTTTTAGTTCTAACTCAAGTGTCTGGCTATATTTAGGCATGAATTTTTCTTTTTCATATAAAATAAATTTCTTAATATCCTTACTGAGGGCCATGAAAAATATGTTTACTACCGATAAGCCAAGTCCTCCCAATAATTTTCAAGCTGAACAATGTCATTCAACACCTTCTGCCTGAAGCTGGTATCAAAGCCATTACAGAAACATCAAGTAATAAGGCACAATTTGGATTATTGATTATAGATACAAGGTAATAAGACCAAATCCAAAAATATAAATAGTAACACACTATTTATTTATTTATATTTGGTCTTATTACCTTTTATTTAAAAACATCAAGTAGTTTAACCATTTGGATTTGTTCTTGTTACCTTAGGTGATTAATTAGTTGAATAGAAGAAGTTTGCAGGGAGTGTACTCTGTGAATCATCTATTGGTCATATTGGAGAATAATGGGAGTTGTCAAACAAGGAAGGATTGGGAAGACCTGGAGAGATTTGGCCCAATTCGAAATTACACACACACAACTTTATAAAGATCACCGGTCTTTTACAGATTCACTGCAGGAGGAAGCACAGATAGAGCCCCTATACTTCAGGCAGCACAGAACCCAACAATAGCATCCAGGTCTGACACATGTCCTGTGGCCACAGATTCCCCACTGCATATGTCAAAGTTAGAGTATAACTGAAAAAATAGTGTGGGATCAGCCGCATTCTAGCCCTCGCTTTCCTCATCCAAATAAGCCATGACACATTCGGTGAATTCATTATTCTCCTCTGAACGCTGACTATGGCCCAATCCAAAATTAAATCTAATCCAAGGTGAAAATTTGACTAGCAGATTAGGTTTAATTTCAGATATTTGGCCAAATCTCTCCTAGAATGGTCTGGAATTATTAGTTATAAATAGATGAATTGCCCCAGAATAGGGTGTATTAGAATTCCAAGATGAATGACCTTCATATTGAAGATAGCACTACTTGACAAAAATAGAAAGAAAAGGAACCAATAAAACCTATCTAATACACTTAGCCTGGTAAATTAGAGGAATATGGACAAAATGAAAGCCAATTCAGATTTAACCTGGTCCCTGAACATCTTATGAGACAAGTGGTGATTGTTTCAGTATGCTGCTATCAAAAATGGTTACAATTAGAGTCGGTGTGGATTTATAGTCATTGAAATAGACTATACAGTATAACCTCATTAATTCGACACACGCAAATTCTACTCTACCTTAATTCGACCATATTCTGATGTTCCGACCTCTGGCCTATCAAATAACAAACCGTAATTCGACAGTATCGATAATACAACAGTTCCGATAGTTCGACCATTTAAAAATTCCAATTTCGACAGTTGAATGTTTTTTTTTTTACATACAACTTTACCGCTAAAAAGGTATTACGGTAGTGGGAAGAGGTGACGATTGACGGGCGCCGATAGAATCGCGCTTGCACACTTTTGGTTTCTGCTAGTTTAAGTTTCACTTTGCTGTGCCATTGCGCAATGTCACAAGTGTCATTATTTTTTTTTACGCATGAATTTAGGAATCGTGCGCTAATTAATATTATTTTCTTTTTAATTTTCAGAATTGAAATATTTTAGTTATTTTAAAATTTACAAATAATTTCCTTTTAAATAAATAAATCTACATAAAATGTAGCCACAATGATTATGATAACATTTATTTCAATATTCCATTTCCGTGTTATTATAAAAGATTTAAACACAAAATCAATAACACCTGCAGCAGCAGTGGATGCCTTTAATACAATAAAAATTATTTATTTATTTAAAAGACATTTCTGAGGAAGAAAGACATGCATGTTTTTTTTTAAATAGACCATCTGGAATACATCCTGAATAGGATTTCAGTTCAAAAACAGACATCTATAAAGGAATTTTTAAAAAGATCTTCATGATTCTTTTAAAATAATATTTTAAAATTTTCTTTTTATTTTTCATATTCATTTCCAACAATTTATTGCCTGATATCAATTACTCTATGGAATACAACAAATCAATAAATTTCCTGGACATGAACTTATCATACAGTAATAACAATATTACAACCTCTATATACAAAAAACCAACACATATAGGAACTATAGCTCACAGCACCTATTTCAGCCAAAAAGTAGGATTAGTAAAAGCTCTTATATATAGAGCTTTTACACTCATTAATGATACAACTAAAAGAAATATAGAAATTAACAACATCAAAAAAGAACTAATTAATGAAGATTTTCCCATCAAATTGATAAATAGAATAATAGAAGATATGAACCAAAAATATGAGAATAATACTTTAATTCAAAATCTAAAGTGCAAAAACAAAGAAGCCAAATTTATCACATTGCCATTTATAAACCAAAAGTTTGCAAGAGAGAGAGAGAGAGAGAAATTTTACTAATATATTCAAAAAGTATGAAAAAATAAACATTGCATGGAAACCATGTAACCCTATCTCTCAATATATCAACAACCATAAGAACACTCACATACCAAAAAGAGCAGGTTTAATTTATGAAGTGAAATGTGAAAAATGTGACCAATGTTATGTAGGACAAACATCCAGAACTTTAAAAGAAAGAATGAAAAACCATGAATATGCTCTGAAATGGGATAAAATTGAGAATTCTGCACTTGTAGAACATAGAAAAATCACAGGACATAATAATTTTAACCTAAAAGAAACAAAGATACTAGATTATGAGAAAAATTATTTTAAGAGACAATTTAAAGAAGCATTTTTCATTCAAAAGAAATGTGCTACAATTAACAGAATGGAAGAAAGAGGAAATATAAATGATATTTATAGATATGGTTTTTAATTTTATTTGAAAAAAAAAAATTCTAACAATAATTATCTGTGTTTCTCAGATAAAAATATCTTTTTATGTTATCTTGTTTACACACTTGATAACAGGAACTATTTAAAAACATGCTGTGGTAAAATTTCTCATTCAGTACTTTTGTCTGCAGATGGTAACAATGCTGCTACCGAAACGTTACACACTATTTATTTATTTGGATTTGGTCTTATTACCTTGTGTTTATATTTATTTCCTTTCAACTGCTATATTCTTTAATTAGAATAAAATATTATTTGTAATTATTTATGCTTCAAAATATGTATTATTGCCATTTTATCCATTATACTAAAAGTTAATTAGGAAAATAAAAAAATAATACAAAAAGGAAAACACACACAATGGTTTCAATTAATATCATTAATTTATATTACAAAGCTATTTTTAAAAATATTATTTTAGCAAGTTAGATGATTAGCTAATCATCTGAATAACTTTCAATTCAACCGAAAGCTCTGATCTCTTGGAGCGTTGAATTAAAGAGGTTCGACTGTATATGATTAAACTTCCAAGAAGAAATTTTATATAAATGAGTTACAATGTACAGTCGACTCTAGTTTTCCCCAGTCCTTTGAAAAATGCTCAATAAGTTGAATAAATTCAATATTAATTGGTCCCCTCGGTAATTTGAAGTTAAAGGAATAGTATCTTACCACAAATGAACATTTGTGAATAACTTTAGAAATGTTTTTTTAAAAAATCACGAATTTTGATCAAACTCTTGTATATTTGATTTTATTAACCCTTAACTGGACGGGTTTGGGTAGATTCTGCCCATGCATAAATTTAATATAGGAAAAAAATATATTTTCGGTTACCTAGAGCTACCAGCTTTCATGTATTCTAATGATACAAACATTTTTCATCCATCGTTTATAAATTTCAGTTTTGGGAGGGGGGTTAAATTTGCATGTGTGGGCGGATTCCGCCCAGCCCGTCCAGAAGCGTGAGAATTTTTTGTGTCAGTGTTAGCTCGTGGCTCATACTTGAGTCTCTATCTTCCGCTATTTTTAGCTTCCTTTTTATAAAATAACACTTCTTTCTTTGGATAAGTAGAATAATCAATCATGCCAACAGAGAGAACTATCCCTGCCATCCCAAAATATATATGTTTTATAGATTAGTCGACCACACACTTTGGAAGAAATATTCCAGCAGACAATTGATTCAATTCAGTAGAATTAGTTGATAAGTTGAAAGAACATGGTCTTACATATTTAGGAACGATGAGAAAGAACAAACCTTAGATTCACCACAATTTCAACCGCACCCTAATAGAGAATCAGGAACCTCTATTTTTAGTTTCTCTGGAACAACCACTTTAGTCTCCTATGTTCAAAAAAAAAAAAAGAAAAAAGAAAATAGGTTATCAGATTGATAAAAAAGGTAAAAAAGAAAGGAGTCATTTTATTGTTGATCTTGGGAGAGCATTGACTGATGAACACCTGGCCACACGTAATCTCAATTCTCTCTCGCGGGAATTACAGACGAAAATTCAAGAAAAATGATGGTTCAAGTACATCAAGGGAATCTACGATGCCACAACAATCTGATATTCCAAAATGGTGCTACAAATGTCCATCAAAAAACGCAGTAAAAATAAAAACCCTTTGCTCTGTATGTCAACTAAGCGTTTGCAATAACATTTCTTTATAATTTTTTAAAACTGTAAATAGATTATATTAAGAATTTTTAAAAGTCAAAATCTGTATATTAACTATATATTAATTAAATATTTTTTTTAAATATTGATTTCAATCATTATTTAGCCCTTATTTCATAAAGTTACATAGGTGGGTTGAATCTACCCAACCCGTCCAGTTATGTAAGAAAAATCCACCTGTCCAGTTAAGGGTTAATATATAAGATTTTATCTGAAAATTAAAATATGAGAGAAAATGTTGCCGGCGAGTTTCTCAAGCCAGACCAGACGCTGTAACTAACTAAACAAAGTTAGAGCTCAAATTTCCCACGCCGAGCGAGGCAAGGAGATCTGTTACTACCCTACACTTATACGCGCCTCAGAACCGACACAATTGACAATTTCTTCGGCGCTCTCACTACAATCAAAAATTTGTTGGACAATGATAGACTGAAGTTGCTCTCTCAACAAAAAATTACTGACTTCTTTTTAAAATGTAAATTTGTGAATAAAATTGTACGAGTGTTTAAAATAATAAATCATGAATTTTGAGATTGAACTAGTTTATATATATAAGCTCCCAATAAATTTATTACTTTGAAAACTTGCAGTGAATCACTTATTTAATCTTGTATCAACATAGTATGTATATCCCAAAAACGACCAAAAATTCACTCTTGTTTACTTGATTTTTTCCCCTCCCTCCCTCTTAGTTGTTTAAACTCCTGTTATTTTGAACTCTTGATAAATAGAAATTTTTCTCTGGTCCCTTGAGTTTCAAATTATTGAAAGTCGACTGTATTTCAGGAGTGTTTTTGTGTGAATGTACAACAGATGAAAATAAATATTTTGCTATTTCTCTTATTTAGAATTCAAAAAGGAAACCAAATAAGATTTATGCAAGAAGTCATTAGGTTAGTTTACAAATACAAAGAGTAGAAATGGCCATTTGAACTCTGATGAAGCAAAGGTCATTTCTACATGGCCTTCTGGCAGCCTAAAACTGGAAACTTCCAAACCTGCCTGAGCTAGCTCTGATTGGTTACTTTTAGCCAGATGAAGGTCATCAATGGGAGGATTAAATGGTTTCATGGATATATTTTTTATCTGTTAACGTCAAACTTTTTTTAATATGGGCTGAAAAAAAAAAAAAAAACTGATATAGTAAGTTTTAATCATAACACGTGCCATCTATATAAAATAAATACAAGTAATATAAGCCTTAATGTTTCTTTTACAAATAAGACAAACTTTCTACTGTCTCTTACTGCAATGAAAAATAGTGGTAAGGCTTGATTCATTAATCGTGAACCCTCCCAGCAGTTTGCATGTGGTCCACTGTCCAGTATGAAAATCGAGTTGTTTATTTAAAAAAATTCAAATAAATAAAAAATAGTTTTGAAATTGCAATTTTCATTTTAATATATTATCTATAGAGTTTGAAATATTAAATAAAAATTTAAAAATTATATAAAAATAATATATTTTTTTTTAATTTTTAAAATGTTGCTCAATTTTTTATTGAGATCGTACAAAATACAAATTCACTCCACGTACTATATAGACAGTGAGTAGAAAGTAAATGGTAAAATAAAAGGTAAATATCATCAGATAAGCTATTTACACATATCTATAATATTTATTTTAAGATAAAGTTACTGCCAATAGCTTATCATAATATGATAAACGAAGAAGCAGCCTTCACACAAAGAGGCACTTGACATCAATTATATACTCTATATCATCTAAAAATACTTTCAAGTAATATTGAGTGGTAAATATACTAGATACAGGTTTCATCTAAAAAAAGCGATAGGAAAGTGATTTTAAAAAGTGTGTGAACAAATAAAAAACAAACAAAAAAGGAAGAAAGATAGGCAGGCAATAGGGAATGCTGGAACAGCGGTCTCACGTGACGTTTTACATGTACGCTGGGTCAGCTGATATCCCCCCAACCCACTGATAGATAGGCAAGAAGGTATGGGACAAGATTCTGGTAGATGCAAATTTGCATTGACCGCTGGCAATTTTATATTTATTTTTAGAAATCGGGGGACGCGAATTTGCGTCCTTCGGGTTCAAAGTGTTAATCCACCAGACCGCTTTTTAAAGCTCTAATACTGTATTGTAATATTCTACTTACATATGCAACAATAAGAATGGAATCTTAGGGTATTTTAGCAAACTAAAGACATTAGCTTTTAGGGACAGTAGATTTACATAAAATATTTTATTATAGTAAGTGTTGAATTAAAGATGGTAATTTGAAGGTGTAATGGTTGGTTCAAGCCAAGTATTTCAGAATATGGGTCAGTGTGATGCAGGCTGTTGGAAAAGTCTAAAATGATGTGTTATAGGAATGTTGCTGCTGATATATCACAAATAGGTTCCTTATTTGCATTTGGTCTGATAAGGTACAATTTGGACATTAGATAAGTATCGCAGGGTACCAAATAAATATCTGATATGTTTTTTGTTTTCAGTTTCTTTCAAACAGGATACACACTCTTGAGAAGCTTCAATTGGTATCAGAGCTCATTATTATTGTTGAGCGGATTATTATTGCTATTTTTCTGACTAGGTAGGTATCAATAATCTGACAATTTTTTACAAAATACCTTCATTAAATTCTAAAAAAACTTGACTATGGACCAAAAAGGTAGCCGTGAAATATTTTGCCTTAAAAACATCACAAGTATTATTTCCTAGAAAAAACCTTACATTCTCTTAATATATTATTTTTGTTTGCTATTTACTATAGGAACATTGTTAATGCTTCAAAAAGTATTCGGCGAGACATGCCTAAAGAAAATACCTAGTTTATAATGGTATAACTACTTTTAAAGTGGAAAACTACTTACAGAAAATGGTGCAGAAAATCTAAAAATTGGCACAAAAGAACTTACATCGATAATTGGTCTGTTGATGAGATTAGTTCATTCCGTCAAACATGACAATCTGTGAATGATAAAGTTGTCCAAATTTTTTCCTGGGAATATAACAGAAATAGAGACTCCGAGAAACATGTGAGACCATGCTTGAAATGGTTGCAGAATGTAATGAATGGTTCAAGAAAATTATTACAGGGGGGGGGGGGGGGGA
The DNA here is from genome assembly GCA_030710605.1 of Cordylochernes scorpioides. Classification (NCBI taxonomy): domain Eukaryota; kingdom Metazoa; phylum Arthropoda; class Arachnida; order Pseudoscorpiones; family Chernetidae; genus Cordylochernes; species Cordylochernes scorpioides. The sequence goes on from CP092867.1 coordinate 76,610,635, forward strand.
TGCCACGTGGGTTTATAATTATGACCTGGAAACCAGATGTTAATCAAAAGAATGGCACAGTAAAGAAAAACCAAAACCAAAGAAAGCTTGCTTCTCAAATCCAAACTCAAGGTTCTGTTGGAAACTTTTTTTTTATCATAAAGGACTGTTCTACCATTATTTTGTTCCTGAAAGAAAAACCATAAACCAGCATATCTATATCAATATTTTGTGGAGGCTACAGGAAGTCATAAGGAGGAAACAACTAGAAAATTAGGCTTCTCAGGATTAGGCTCTTCACCTTTACAATTCCAGGCTGTTGCAGCTTTGAATTTCTTGTTCCAAGAACAAAGTTTCTATAGTTCCTCAAGCCCTAACTCACTGATTTTACCACAAATTACTTTTTCCTGTACAGTCAAGTGAAAATGTCTCTTAAAGGGCAGTGATTTGAGTCACAAGAAGTCATAATAAAAAAATTTGCTGAAGTTCCTCAGAGACTTGAAAGAAGACTAAAAAATTCTACAAAAATTGGAAAGGTGTTTAGAGATGCAGAAGGGATTATTTCAAAGATTACTAAATGAACTTTTCTTTTGATTCTTTTGATTTTCAAAAGTTCTGGGAATTTAATGAAAGTGCCTTATATAAATGCATACTGGGTTCAACCAGAGGCAATGTTATTTTAACAAACACTAATTTTTAGGATTATATTGCTATTACTCTTTATATTAGTATAGACAAATTGATAGAAATCCCATTATTATTAAGATCACAATCATTCCCAACACCAAAATATACACATTAGTTTGCAAGTTAGGCTCTGAGTAGCTATGTTAACTATAGCTTCCTCTCTACCTAACTGTTTAAATTTGTTTATTGAAAAATGCATCCTAACCTGAACCTCACCTATTTAATCAATAATCAGCAACTTAAAGGGCAGCTACAGGATAATATTCTACCCCACTAACATTTAAATGAAATATAAAAAATAGTAATTTCAATAGTAATTTTATAATAGTGACGAAACACTTAAGGATATTTAGCATCCAACAATAACCGCTACTGCCAATTTCTTCTTTAAAAAAAAAAGGATGCCTGACATGGTCTAAACATGCAATCTTCAGAAGTAGTCAGATGAGTTGTACTACTGTTCCAAAAACAATGTTATTATAGGTTGCTGAAAAGTTGGGTTGGGTCCTAAAATATTTCCATTCATGACAAATATTTGTATAGCTTCCCCTCCAAATGATATTCACATGCATTAAAGCATATCTCCCTAATAAAAACTGCATTAAAAAAATGATATACAGTCAACTCTCGATAATTTGAAACTCGTTAATTTGAATCTCTCGATAATTTGAAGTGTTTTCCTTGCCCCTTGAAAAACACTTGATAATTTCGATAAAATCAATATTAATTGGTCCCCTCTGTAATTTGAAGTTGAAGGAATAGTATCTTGCTACAAATGAACATTTATGAATAACTGTAAAATGATAAATCATGATCATACTCTTGTTTACTTGATTTTATTAAAATGTAAGATTCTATCTGAAAATTAAATATATGGGAAAATTTTGCAGCGACTTTCTCAAGCCAGACTAGCCGGTGTACTAACTAAAACTCCCCATGCCGAACAAAGCAAGATCTTTTACTACCCTACGCTTCTATGCGCCTCAGAACCGGCGCAAGTAATGATTTCTTCACAGCTCTCACTACTATCAAAATTCATTGGACAATTATAGACGGAAGTCACTCACTCAACAAAAAATTACTGACTTCTTTTTAAAATGAAAATTTGTGAATAATTGTACAAGTTTATAAAAAAAAGGCATCTCCTTATCGTGCAACTGAAAGTTGCTGATGGCTTGCGCCATCTATCGGAATAAATCAACAAGAATAGTTGATATTTATTCTGATAGATGGCGCAAGCCATCAGCAACTTTCAGTTGCAAGATAAGGAGATGCCTTTTTTTCATAATTTTGCACCTTAACCCAGTACAACATCACATTTGTACTATTTTTTCAAATTGTACAAGTGTTTTAAAATATTAAATCTTGAATTTTTAGATCAAACTCTTGTTTGAGAAAGGGCAAGATCCAAAAAAAAAAAAAGCTCCCAATAAATTTATTACTTTAAAAACTGGCGGTAATTCACCTATTTAATCTTGTATCAACATGGTATGTATATCCCGAAATAGCCAAAACTTCAAACTCTTGTTTACTTGACTTTCCCTCCCTCTCTCTTAGTTGTTACAACCTCTTGTTATTTTGAACTCTTGATAAATTTGAAATTTTTCTCTGGTCCCTTGAGTTTCAAATCATTGATAGTTGACTGTATATGCAAATAATGCAAACCAAACGTGCCAGGTTACTAGTTTTTTATGCCAGCCTTTGTTTACTATATATCCTCCCCTACCCCAGTTTGCAAATTATATAATGATCATTGCTAACTGTTTGCTGGAAGCACTTGCTGACACATTATGATTTACAGAGCATGGAAACTAGATCTATCAAAATAATAACCAGTATATCTTTAATAAAACTAAACCAAATATTTCAACTATAAATCTACACAAACCTATAAATAATATTCTCTAATCGCTTACCACAAATTTACTGTATTTAAAAATATAATAGTGATTAAACTTTCAAGAAAGAAAGTTACTATTACATATTTTATATAGAAAACATATAGGTGAGCTTTTTGTATATGCAAAGGTTGATATGTTCTAACAATATATTTTAGCCATTCTTTATTATTCATATTTTAATTATAATGGGTTGATTTCATCACAGAAAATGGGTCCGTAAAGTTTGTTCCTCTAATCATCACTCTTCCATTTACCAAATTTGATATGTAAACAAAAAGATCACGTGATTTGACCACGTGATAAATTTCGCGGGGAAAAGGGTTTGCGTATGTAAATTAAAAAGATGTATGCAAATTAAAATGGATGTACATCTTTATTTTATAATAGTATTGATCTCTAAATGTTTATTGTCTTTATAGTATAAACGTGTGACTAGTGAATACAATATTGTTTCATCTATGCTAACCTCAAACAGTATACATTTTTATAAAACACAATTTATGTAATTTAAATTGTATTGCAACAAATCCATCACAATAATACTTACCCGACATTTTTTGACGTTTTCAATTAAAAGTTTTTATAAATTAACTGATAACGTAATGCCACACGATCACGACAACATTAGATGTTGTCAAATTTATTTTTGTATATTAAATATGAACAGACTTTTTGCGTTTGATGTTTTCAAAAATAATCAAACAAAAACAAATTAAATCATTTGAAAAATTAATATGACGAAAACATTTATTTAAGATTATATTTCTATATATTTTTATGGCTTTTATTTTATTCTTTTATTTTTATGTTGGTGAAATTTTGAAAATAACAAAAAAAAAATCAACTTTTATTAACTGTTCTTATTTCAGATATATAATATGAAATTTCTGATGGTTTAATCGCGTTTTTGAATAAGAAAAGATTTTAAGTTCAGCTTCAATTTCAAAAAGTAAATATCATTAACAAAATGATGGGGTTAATTTATTTTACAATATATGGATATTTTTCCTGATTGATAATTATAATAATTATTCTTATATTAGAAATTTGAAATATTTATGACTCGTATGTTTCTTTCACAATAAATAATATTCTACCACCCTCACTGCAATGATAAAAGAAAATAATGAGCCAGGTGTGAACCCTCCCAGAGGTTACGCCAGTTAAATCAACCATATGCTCTAAATGCATCTAATAGTAATATATATATATATATATATATATATATATATATATATATATATATATATATATTGATTAATAACTTTAAGGAATATTTTAATTAATATTAATCTCACAAACATTCCTATTTGGAAGAGAATAGCCTTTTGCTGTAAGTAAAGTGTTATTTAAGCCTCTAGAAATATAGAGTTCAAGCTCTTATGTGTGTAAACAAGCCTTACCTTTATGCAACTTCTGACTAAGAGAACAGATGCCAAATCCTCTGGTCCTAGCATATAGAGTCAGCTACATTATTCTTCTTGAAAATATCTGAGATTTTCGCGAAAATATTTTATAACTGCTACATCTCTTACATATTTATTATGGCACAGAACGCGAAACAAATTAAATTCTAGAAGGAAAATAGATTGAAAACGAAGCTAGAAGTGACTTTAGAATAAGAAATTGTAGGGAAGAGCAAGACATGGACAAATTGGTGAATAAGTAAGGGTTACTTGGAACCCCAGAAGGTGTTAACAGACAACCTTCTTCACTTTGGAAAAAAAGAGAAATTCCAGTTGTGGAGTAACATTGCAACGCCTTGAACTCTTGAGAGTTGTTATGGGTCGCGATTGTCATCTGAAGTGTGACCAGCTAGTGAAGACAAAAAAAAATAGTTAGACCAGGTCTATGTAATAGGCTGAAACGCTCATAGCATAAGACAGTCTATTATTCCTGTGATGTAATTGTGAATAATTCAGTGAATTTAAAAGAAAGAGCAATTATCATCATGTTTGTTTATGTTTGAGATAGAAACAGCTCGAGTTAGGCTGTAAATAAATAATTGATAAATGAGCCATGTTGGGTCACATTTCACCAAACAGACCCAACAAAGATGTAAACATTCTTTTTACATCCTATTTACATACGCGCAGTGTCTCGCCGAAAGTGTTTGGTGTACAGATGGATGTCCCACGGCAATGGCCGACGGTGGTTCAAAGACCAAGCCGGGAGGGGAGACACAGCGCTGGACGCGGATACCCGTGGATACTAAGATATAACAAGGAAGGCACAGCCCTGGTCAGAAGCCCGACGAAAACAGGAGCAGGAGTCCAACCACAACATAAGCAGAAAGCTGACGGGCAGTGGAGAAGCCACCTCAACAAGAAGAAACGGACATCCAGCATGCGACTTTGTAAAACCTCCCTTTTAATTCTTGTATATATATGACCTGTGACATGACATTTTGATAGATGGGGACCATTTATTAATATTCTTGGGATTTCTTAAAGAAGAAATTAGCATATAGGTCTCTCAGAGGGGTAGCATCCTAGATTTGATTTTAATTCCATTGATTAATTTAAATTTATCTCTCAATAAGACAGATAAATTCCGAATTTGGGTTAATATTTAGTTTAAATTGATCTTTCATAAGCCGTGTAAGAATATTTCTAATTCATAATTTCCTTAAAAATAAAAAAAAAATTTAATAAAATAATATTTTCTCTCAATAAGACAGATAAATTCTGAATTTTGGTTAATATTTATGTTAAATTGATTTTTCATAAGCTGAGTTAGAATATTTCTAATTCATAATATTTTTTAATATTATTCTTATTCCTTAATTTTTAAATCTAATATTATTTTTCTATTTAATATTTCGAGAATTTAGTATATTCTAGATTTATTATTCTGTGGGAGTTTGGGATTGAGGGCGCTGAAAAAAAAAAGGGATAGGGGGCTAGAATTTTGGGGGGCTGGACCAAGGACCATTCAGTATGGACCAGGCTTTCGAGATGGGCGGAGCAGATTTCTCATCGGGCGAGAAGTAGGTAGCCGAGGCGTTTAGGTAAGTCTTAACCTAGATTCTATTATAAAGATATATATGTAGAAACATTGACGAAGTCATGATAGGTATAAAGGATTTTTTTTTGATAAAGACGTCTTGTCATTTATGCGAGTTCATATTGAGAGAGGGACTTATTCATGCCCTAATAGATAGATTATATCTTGCCCAAGCAAGATCACCTATAAAAGTGGCGTTATAGATTTATGTTTCCTACCTAATTATGTCATGTCATAGTAAAATACAATTTGTTTTATATTTTATTTTTTTTTAAAATCCCTTTCTTTGTCGAATAAAAGTTGATGTGGTAAATTATAATGTGTAATAATGTCTATATATAAAACCACAGATCACACATAAACCTTGGTGCGTATGTTATGGATATTGAGTGTATTATAAGAGGTTCATTGCCTTATCATAAACGGTGAATATGTATACACCTGAATTTCTTTATATGCTAAAGGAGATCAAGATATAAATGTCTTTATAATCGATGCTCAATTACAAGACGCATGTTAATCAGAGTGTATAACAATATTTACCGTATATGATGTAATATAAGAGCGTATCTTACGTCCCCAAAATTTTATCTTGGAACAAACTACATATTTTGGTTGTTGATATGGGTCTCTGTGTTCGTCATACAATATCGAGTGTATATCTGAGTGTAAATTTGGTTATTGTACATGTTGATGTAAGTATTTGGCGAGTGTTACATTTGTATGTCTAAGTCAAAGGATGGAATTTAGTCATCTAGATGTAGGAGGTCCTGGCCTTTGGGACTCAACAATTGGCGCCACTTAACGTGGGGGCCGAAGTCTTCCGAAAATTCAAATTTTAATAAAATTTAAATTTGCAAGAAGTAGGACTGCGAATCCCTGAGATTAAGAAATTAGGTATCATTGCATATTTTAATTGTAAAAAAAAATTTACTCAAGTTTAAAATATGAAAATGCACCCCATATAAAAGAAATACGTTAGGCTTAAATAGAAACCCACGAGCTTTTTATTTCTCAGTTTCACTCGATAAAAGAAGTGACCGTTATTTTTTTTTAACCATTCAATTTCACGAATCGAGAAAGGCACTTTATGCTTTAGTATAGACAATAATTTTAACAGTTTTATTGTTATTTTAACATTATGTCTAGTGTACATTACAATTTTTTTTTGTTATCATTGGTTTTTGATAAAAGCTCTTATTTTTTAAAAAATACGTTATTCATGCCGCCAGCAATTTCTGCTTATCATTGGTTTTTGATAAAAGCTTTATTTTTTTAAAAATACGTTATTCATGCCGCCTTTTGTCAATTTTATGAATTTTCGCTGGATAACTGTTAGCAATTTTTTTTGCTTATCATTGGTTTTTGATAAAAGCTTTATTTAAAAAAAAAAAAAAAACGTTATTCATGCCGCCAGCAATTTCTGCTTATCATTGGTTTTTGATAAAAGCTTTATTTTTTAAAAATACGTTACTCATGCCGCCCTTTTACAATTTTATTAATTTTCACTGGATAATTGTATATAAAAGAAATACGTTAGGCTTAAATAGAAACCCACGAGTTTTTTATTTCTAAGTTTCACTCGATAAAAGAAGTGACCGTTATTTTTTTAACCATTCAATTTCACGAATCGAGAAAGGCACTTTATGCTTTAGTATAGACAATAATTTTAACAGTTTTATTGTTATTTTAACATTATGTCTAGTGTACATACAATTTTTTTTGCTTATCATTGGTTTTTGATAAAAGCTTTATTTAAAAAAAAAAATACGTTATTCATGCCGCCAGCAATTTCTGCTTATCATTGGTTTTTTGATAAAAGCTTTATTTTTTTTAAAAATACGTTATTCATGCCGCCTTTTGTCAATTTTATGAATTTTCGCTGGATAACTGTTAGCAATTTTTTTGCTTATCATTGGTTTTTGATAAAAGCTTTATTTAAAAAAAAAATACGTTATTCATGGCACAGCAATTTCTGCTTATCATTGGTTTTTGATAAAAGCTTATTTTTTAAAAATACGTTACTCATGCCGCCCTTTTACAATTTTAGAATTTTCACTGGATAATTGTTAGTATGTAAAAGAAATACGTTAGGCTTAAATAAGAACCCACGAGTTTTTTATTTCTCAGTTTCACTCGATAAAAGAAGTGAACCGATTTTT
>CP092867.1:76618469-76706306 GCA_030710605.1 Cordylochernes scorpioides
TTATATGTATAGATTAATATTAATATTAATATTTTCCCGATATAATTTTGTAGCTGATAATCAAACATGATACAGCAATATCGTCATCATCATTTTCTGAATAAAAATATATTGTTTTAATAATTGATTTATATATTTTTTTAAATAGCCTATCGTCTTCCCCGTATTTTTTTACCTATGTATGGAAATTTTGGTTTGAATTAGTGAACTACTGCGAATTTGTATACCGGACATACAAACCAACAAACAAACAAACATACAAACATTCATTTATATATATAGAAGATATATATATATAGAAGATATATATATATATATCCGGCGTGGAATGTACTGGGCAGTCGTGGTCGTGGGTGCGTGATGGGATTCCCGCAGGGGACAGCAAGAGACAGAGGCAGGTCTAGATGGTAGCTCCAAGAGGTAGAGGTAGACCACGGACGAAGGCAGTCGAACGCGCCACGGATGCCCTAAGCCTACGCGGATAGAAGGGGGGGTGAGAGATCCGACCGACGGCGTCGTCCTGAAAACAACTGCTTTGTCTAATTTCTGGGCCTTTTTATATTGGACGCCCGCATTTGGTGGTGATTTCTGATTGGCTACTGTAATCACGCCACTTTTCTGGCGCCGGGTTGTTTTCGTCTGGTCTACCTCGTCTGCCTCTTTGTTTTATTTGTCACTTTCATTGTTACAAGGTCGATACATATTTTTATATAGATATGGGGTTATAATAAATATTAGAAGAAGGTTGTGATCTATCTAATTCAAAATATACTACATATCTGAATATATATATATTAAGAAAAAGGCATCTCCTTATCGTGCAACTGAAAGTTGCTGATGGCTGGCGCCATCTATCGGAATAAATATCAACTATTCTCGTTGATTTTTAATTATTCCAGAATTGGCCAAATACCCATTCTTTATTAATCAAGAAAAGCTAATCACGGACGCGTTTCGGGCTGTTGGCCCTCATCAGCGTGGTGCAAGCTGTACCTCAACGACCAATATATATATGTTGTAATATATTCCAATATATCTATGTCTCCATGTATTGTTTAAATGTATATGTAATTGCCAAAGTGACAAATAAAATTTCGAGTGAGTGACAGTCGATGCCAGAAGGAGGAAAGAGGTCCGAAAAACAAGTCGGGTTCCTAGGTGTGCCCTTTCTTACTCAAACAGATTAGTCGGCTTTGGGACAATGCTTACAGACGCCTCTAGACAGATCTCTTCCCTACTGGCGCCGGCTACACTCACTCTTTCGCCATCTCCGTGGTAACATCTACCATGTCTCGTTCTTTGGTGCAATTCATTCACGCCTGAACCCACTCTAACATTGAGGCCACAACGACTGCATTTGACCAACACACTACAGTCATCTTACAGGATCGACTACCTTACTACAGTGAGCCGACAGGATTACCTACCAAAGACAAGACATCCGAAAATGGAGAACCAGGCAAGGAGTGACGCCACCTCGGAGGGAAATGCTACGCCTTCAATCGCGACCGACATCGTAGCGCAGTTAGCAGCAGCTCTTCGCGACATAGTAAACCCCAGTCAAGGAGATACCGACCTACCCCGGTACAATGGAACGTACCCCGCCACCAATTTCTTCAAGCAATATGACGACATCGCCGACCGCGCCTACCTGACAGGGACGAAGCGCCTTCAAAAACTTCCGGCACAACTCTCAGGTGAGCCCCTTACTTTTTTTCGCCAACTTGACTTAGCCAATAAGTCCTACGACCAGGCCAGACAAGTCTTAATAGACCTGTACCCCGGCACAGTATAAGTTTCCTTTTCCAAATTTTTAGCTTTGAAGCTAACTCCTCAAACCACCCTACAAGGCTATTATAGGGGAAAAACCGCAATGGGCCTACAACTGAACCTGCATACCTGCATCATTCTCGAATCCCTGACTGAAGGCCTTCCCACAGCTGACCAGCGTTTGGTGCGAACCGTGTCGCCAAACACATTGAGAGACTGGCACGATCTAATGGCCAGAATAAAAGGTTCGAGTGTACCCGCGCCAGTGCGCCCAACACCAGAACCCACCTCTTCGATGCACGATGGCCATATTACTTTGGCCAGGGAACAACCAAGCCGGCCCTATAACATGCCGCCGCGTTTCTTCAGCACCCCTAGACTGCCTCGCCATACAGATTCAAGTGTGCCATCGCAACCCCCGTCACCATGCCACTACTGTAGGGGAAACCACTAGAACGCCCAGTGTCCGCGCCGACAACCATCTGGTCGAAACAATGTGTTTTACCAAGAAACTACGGGGCGTCAGCCTAGGACATCTCTCTCCACCACCAGATCCCAGCCAGCACGGTCAGCCCCGTTATCTGATACCACAGTCCAGACCACTCCCCGAAGCGAGGAAATAGGAGGTAATTTTCGTTGCCCTCCATAATTTAATATTTAAACTGGGACTATGCAGAAAATTTTGTCTACCGTTCTTGGCAGATACAGGAGCTTCGGTCAATATAATTAATAGAGCAATACTTACCTTTCTTGAAAACAATTCAGGTTGTACTTTTAAAATATATTATGACGATGTTACTCTTAGTTCTGTTTCCAATGACATTTCAACAATGGGATTTTTATATTTAAATGTCACTATAGGCTGTTTAACTAAATTAACAAAATTTTATGTTATAGATTCCAAATTACCATTTGGCATATTATCTCTTAATACATTAAGCAATTTCAAATTGAAAATAGATTTATGTAACTTTTTGGTCTTCCAAAACGAAGCTCCCCTGCCACCTACCGTGTACAATATTTCGCTTGTGAACGACTCATGCAACTATGGTAAAAGCCTTGAAAATTCCAACAAAATGGCTAACCTTGCCACCTATCAGCACAACCCATCGATGCATGTGTCGAACACTTCAAGGCATGGTCTTAGCTATATGTCTCCTTCACATAAAACCATTTCTATTTGTGACTACGCCTCGCCCAAAAATACATGTTGATATGCCACAAAATAACGTTTTTAATGATTTCATTCCTAATTATACTACTAATGTATGTCAGATACCCACATCCCAGTCTTGTTCAAATTCCAACATCCCTTTAAGCTTTTTAGATATAATTAATAGATATTCTCATATTTTTTCTAGTAACAAATTTGATGTACCTAAATTGAAGATACCCCCAGTTAAGATTCATACTTATTCCGATAAAATTATTGCTTTAAGACCTTATCGTGCTTCTCTAGTTGATCAAGGAGAAATACAAGAGCAGGTCAACCAAATGCTTAAATTCGGTATAATAGAACCTTCTTTTTCTCCTTATGCTAGTCCAGTCACCCTTGTAACTAAAAAGGATAAAACGAAAAGATTTTGCGTAGATTTTCGTAAATTAAACGAGATAATTTGTCCCGATGTACACCCTCTCCCCTTAATAGAAACGGTTTTGGATAAGTTAGCAAACGCCAAAATTTTTACAAATGTAGACATAAGTTCAGCATTCTGGCAAGTTGAAATCGAACCTAGTTCCCGGAATCTTTTAGCCTTTGTAACTCTCGAAGGGCAGTACCAGTTTTCTCGATTACCTTTCGGTCTGAAAAATTCACCACAAATATATGAACGTGCTCTAAGTCAAGTAATACAAAAGTATAAGTTAGATTTCATAGCCCATTATTTTGATGACTTTATTATATTTTCTAATACCATAGAAGAGCATGCTCAACATATACAAAAATTCTTCTTAGTGTGCCAGGAAGAAAATATTAAATTAAATTATAATAAATGTGAATTTTTTAAGACCCAAATTGAATTTTTAGGATATACGATAAAAATCGGGCACCTTTACACGCCCCAAATTAAAAATCTTGATGTAATCAACGCTATTAAGGTTCCAACTAATCTAAAAACACTCCAATCGTTTTTAGGTGCCATTAATGTGTACAATAAATTTATACCTAATTATGCACAACTCAGAACCCCCCTTAATAAGTTACTTAAAAAGGACACCACATGGAACTGGGACAATCAATGCCAAACCTCTTTCGAAGCTCTCAAAGAGAGTCTGACCTCACAACCAATCTTACATCTTTTTAAAGAAGGCCTGCCGTGCCAACTTTATTGTGACGCTTCACTTCTAGGCATAGCCGGTGTTCTAAAACAACAATACCCAGATGGGACTCTATATCCAGTACAATTTTACAGCCGCGCGCTTAGGCCACACGAGAAAAATTACACAATTTCCGAACTGGAATGTCTCGCCATCATTGAATGTGTGGAGAAATTCCGTGTGCATCTAACCGGCGTTAAATTCACCATTTTCACCGACCACCATGCCTTACAGTGGCTTAAGACCATAAAAAATCCAACTGGACGACTATTTCGGTGGAGTCTAAAGATGTCCACATACGAGTACGAGATCCGTTACATAAAAGGATCGAAACAGCATGAGGCGGACCTTCTATCGCGCAATCCTTTCTGTGGATTCCTCAGCGCTGCACAAATAAAGGAAAAACAACCCCTTGAGCTTCCCTATCCAAACGCCACCATAAATCCAGAAGGCCTTCACACTCTAACTCGAAAAGGCGTGACGAAAGTCATCGTTCCTCCCTCACTCCAACACACACTAATAAATAAGGTACATGTAGAATATAATAATCCTGGTGTTTCACAGATGACGAGAATCATTTCCACCCAATACACTTGGCGTGGAATGACACACTCAATTGTCAAATATGTTAGGTCTTGTCCCACATGCCTATTAATTAAAACACCCAAAGGTCCCAATTACGGTACACTAGGACAACTTCCTCCCGTTTCACATCCCTTCGACACATTATCTATAGACACCATAGCCGGGTTTTCAAAATATGGCAGTTCGAAAACTTATCTCCATGTGATCGTCGACCACCTAAGCCGTTACGCATGGACCTTCCCCTCTAAGTCAACCAGCACACTTACATACTTACAGTGTTTAAAAAAGGTAATGCAGAGCAATACATCCAAATGCCTCCTTTCGGATAGAGCACCTTACCTCACCCAAGTTCAGGAGATTTTTAATAAAACGTGGTATACAACCCCTTCTCACAACTAGTAACAACCCGCAGGCCAACGGCCTCTGTGAACGTCTAAATGCGACACTCACAGGCAAGCTTAGAATCCTCCATCTAGAATACCCTAAAGTATCCTGGATCAAATTAATAAAAACCGTAACAGATAAATATAACCAAACACCCCATACAATTGTAAGATCTCTTCTTACGTTCCATTTGGAAACGTCTCTATCTTAGTCCGGTCTAGCTCAACGGTAGTTTTAACACATACTTATGGCAAATATAGTGTACACCCGGGTTTACATGTGATTTGTTGTTAAATATAGATAATAATAATACCAATACATATTTTTTTAAACATTGAATATTAACATTTATTAGTCTTCATGGGGTTTACAAAAAAAATAAAACCTTTGTATTTATCATTGTGTGACATGAGTAGACAAAAACAAAAGAAGTTTAATATCCTTCCACAAATAAAAAGAATTCTATGAAAGAAAATTAATTGAGTTCCTACAATTTTGGTATTTCAACCAAGTTACTACATCTAGATTAGATGATCAATCGGTATTAACTAATATCCTTAAGAAAACATAAGGTTGAATCCTTAATTCAACACATATCTTAAATAGTCGAGTCTATCAAAATTTGGTATTGCCATGGTTTTTACCATGCTTTCTATTTAGACTTTGTTATATCAAAATTAAAGTTGACTTGCCAGATCAAGCCCCCATCGCTCCCAGAACGCCCCGCTTGTCCTTTTTTCTCCCGATAAAAATTTTGATTGGGTCCCTTCGAAAACTTGATAAAAACTGCCCTGTTATTCTTAACAGCGCCTCCAATGGGCTCAATCGTCATCTTCCTACAGAGTAATAAAATTAATACATAGATATTCTCAGAACATTTATTAAAAATAATATTTTTATTATTTTTAAAAGAGATTAATCTAGGAATAAAATAATAATAATATTTTTTTTTAAGAGAATTGTGAAAAAATAAAAATATACATGCTCATCCTATGGGAAATCATTTTAGAATAAAATAAATATTAAAGAAAATTTAAATTAACTTTCTTATCGAGAGATAATTTAGATTAGTAATGAAATAGAAATAAAATCTATCTTGTTTGCCCCTCTGAGAAACCTACATAATAATTTCTTCTTTAAGAAATTCTAAAAAATACTAAATATGTCCAATCTATCTAAATGCGATATCATAAGTTATATATACAAAGAAAAAGGTGAGGAGATGGCCTGGTTAACAAAGAAGAATACTCGAAGTCCTCTTCTTTCTTGTCGAGGCAGCTTCTCCATTGTCCACCAGCTTTCCGTTTACACTATGGGTGAACTTTAAAGGCATAGGTATCATCTCCAACTGAATGTCTCCCCGGTTCCTGGTCTTCCTCTGGTTCTGTTTGCATCGGGCTTCTGGCTACTTAAACAGGGCCGAGGTCATCTTCCCCTGGCAGATCTTGGGATACACGTCCAGGGCTGTGGGTCTTCCATCTAGACAACAAACACTCCGGCAAGACACTGTTTATATATATGGTGTAAATGTTTACATCTTTGTTGGGTCTGTTTGGTGGAAAATCTGGCCCAACAATTCCTCCCCTGCCAGAGTGAAAGAATGTGTTTATTCTAATTCATATCTGTTCATACTTTATGAGAAATATGAAATTGGGAGAAATGCATTCTTTTATGATACCAGTATGCAATCACTGACACTCGGGCAAAGGAGGAACACACGGGCCATGAAACCTGGGATGGGTTAACTCATCATGATTACTGAAGGAAATTCTATCCTACCATTTAATGGGCAAAGTACTAAGCCCATCCTTTCGCTGTCTGTATTCCAGGGAGTCTTGGCCCAGATGTGAGTCGAATCCACACATTCCCGGCCGCAGTCCCTGTGGGTGGAGATGGGGTGGTCTATACACAGATTCTGTGCAAACAGATTCTTAGGCCATTCGGGATAAACATAATAATTACGGGCGCCAAGGATTTGTGCGTGTATTGTAGATATGCCCAATTCCTAAAACACATCTAAAAATAAAAATAAAAACTTTATTAACTCTATATGATACATAGGACAGCAAAGGAATGACTATACATGGTCACAATGATAATGATAATTAAAAAAAAAGAAACTAAAATTGCAACTCCTATCAAATGACATCAATAATAGGGCAAACAGAAACGTGGGAAGTGAATATACATATCAAAGTTGCACGGATACGATGTATGCCAAAATGGAGCAATGTAGATATCCGCCATGTTAAAAAATAAAAAATAAAATCTTAAAATGGATATTTACTATAAGTAGAAAAAGGGAATGGTTTGATATATATATATAGGATATACTATGGTAAACAAATGAATATATAAATTGTGATTAAAATCTTCATTCGGTACATTTGTCCGAAGATGGTAACAATGCTGCTACCAAAATGTCACACATCTATAATTCGAATCGTGTTTTCTATATATACAAATATACATGAATATAATAAAGGAATGATACATGATATATAGTAATAATGAGTATATAAAATAATAAAACGAATAGATATGCACTGAGGGTCTAGGTCATCTCACTAGTATTTCAAAATTCACACACACACACACACACATATGTAATATCTTAAAACTTTATTCTTACCAACTCGTCACTGGGAGTGTTTGTCTGGCGTGTTCCCCGTCCCTCTCAATCCAAGAGAAAATTTATAGGAAAGGAAATCTTGATAGTCAATTACTTCCCTAAACCAGATTATTTCTAAATTACCTTATCGTGATGACAATCTCACCTATCTTTGTTCTTTAGCTGAACATTGTAATTAACCTCTACTATGCATTGTTTAGATTATCTATAGAATGTGTACTCATATTTTTGACCAACAAATCCACTAAAAAATTAACCCTGAAAATAAATTATGATGATTAACAACCTAGGTCTAACTCATACTTTGTGATACATCTTCCCACTTGAGTTCTTAATATCTCTCTGAAAATTTGACTCTATGTCCAAAAATAAAATAAAATCAACTCATTGCTCTAAGTCATTTTACTGCTAAAACAAAATTGATAATCGATCTTCCCTAAAAAAAAATTCTTCCTTTTCAAATCTGGAACGCTATATTGGCTTGTTCTGGCAATATGCTTCAAAAGTTCATTTAGGTTTCCTACTAATTTAAAAATTTATCTTATCTTATAATGAGTTACTCTCGTTAAAAAAAATTCTACTTATTAACTGATATTTAGAATTGAATTCGTTCTAACTAAACGTACGGTAGACTATAGTCTTTAATTAGGTGATTAACTTTTGCTAGCCTGGGGCGAGATAAAACGCTAAGAATCTGGACAGCCCATCTGTCACTTTGCTAATTGGTACCTAAAATCTGTAGATGGAATCGCCTCGTCTAATCATAAATTGTTTCTTACATGCTCAATTGTTAGCCCTCATTAGAAAACCCCTTTAGACTTTGACTTAGAGACAAGGAGTTATAGTGAATTCGATTTCTTTACCCACCACATGTTCCAAATCTGTTGTCCATAGAGGATTGGTTCCAGGCTGCGCAATATATAGGAGAGCCTTCAACGTGCCGATCCTTCCCAACCTCCCGTCTGAACCACCCTCATCTCAGCCACGCCTAAAGCGTCGTAAACTACGATGTCAGATCGGCTATCCGTGGTTTGTTGCTTTTCCATTAGCTTGCGACATCGGCAACTAAATCCCCCACCTAGCACAAAGTTCACCTGATACCTCTCCGTTCCCTCTAATGAGGAGGGGATTTGTAGGCCTTTGGTCTGACCGTGACCTCCCACAACCCCCCAGTCTGAGAATCGAGACATGGTCATTATCTACGACTCTTAGAATTCAAGTTGATATAATGAAATAGAGTGATTGATTACCCTAATAAAAGAAATCATACTTATGCTCCCTTAGAAGGAGACCTAGCAAAAATGGAGCGAATACCTTCCTATTAATAGAGTTATACAGTCCTATGAGGCTATCGATCCTAACAAATAAAGAAATCAAAATCAAAATCGAACCTATTATGTTCCCTAATCCTATTCTAAAGTACATTTGGTCTAATAATATAATAGTTTTTAACCTTCTTACACATTCATTAAGCCAATCCATTTATACACCCCCCCCCCCCCCCCCCGTCATTCACGGCTTGCATACAAACTAAAGTTAAAAATTGCTATAAACGCCAAAACACTCAGTTATATCTATCAAATAAACCCTAACAATTGCTAATCTCCAGGACTAGTGTGAAATCAAATGAAGTTATCTAATTAAAATAAGTAGGGACTAAAGCCCTATTAACTTAAATAAATGCCTCATACAAACTCTATATAAATTATCTACACATAGATAAATATTATGTATAATTAAACAAATTAATAAAAATTGATTGTTAACAATCAAAATGCTGAAATCTAACCTATCCATAAAGTGTGCATCTAACAGTTTGGAAATCTTCTTCTTATCTTGACACGTGGTGTCTAAACAAAACGAATCATCTAAACCAGCACTTAAATTGGAGTGAAGTGAACCTCAAGCATTTACCTCATTTGCCAGATATGATAGATCTACAAGTGTTTTGCCAACCCTACTTCCTATATAGGTTATTGGCATTCTTCTTTCTCTGCTATTCAGCTAAACTCTTTCTTTGGAATTATAGGGCTTTCATTACCCAACCCGTTCTGGAGATTAACAACAGAGATCACTTGCTATCCTAACATATCAACTCTTAGACCACAACTTGCTATTAATACAGAATAGCCTCTTCAATAAAAAAAAAACTGAAAACTCCTTACAATGAACATTTAACACAAACACAAGGTTGTAGCTTAAAAAAAACTGAAATTCTTTAAAACCACAGTCTAGGGCCTTTAACTCACGTTCTAACACTTCATACTATGATCAAAATTTAACTAAACTCTAGTACACATTCTATAGGTTTAATCATTGGCAACCTGGACACGATCTGCACTCAGTGGGCTTCTTGACCCTGGTCGAACGGCGTATTTCAGGGCCGCCAACATTGCCACCAATTGCCCTATTCACTATCTCTAGTGGATTTCCTAAGATTGCCGTCTCTTGTGGTTCCCCTAGTTCTACAGTTCTATGGGAATATATAGGATACGTTGGATGTACCCAGTGATTCTCATCATTGATGACATCCTAATACTAAAATAAGGTTGTGAAAACTTTTTACAATAAAACACAAACACTAAAACAGGTTGTGATAACTTTTCAAAGATGACATACTAACACTTAAACAAGGTTGTGACAATTTTTTTTTTAAAGATTACATACTAACGCTAAAACAAGGTTGTGAAAACCTTTTACAATGGAACACAAACACTAAACAGGTTGTGACAATTTTTCAAAGATGACATACTAACGCTAAAACAAGGTTGTGACAACTTTTTACAATGAAACACAAACACTAAAACAGGTTGTGACAACTTTTCAAAGATGACATACTAACATTAAAACAGTTGTGAAGACTCCTTTCAACGATGAACTAACATTAAAACAAGGTTGTGAGACGGTGTACTACACAAAGACAAGGTTGGGACAAACGACACACTAACATTGAAACAAGGTGTGAAAACTCCTTTAAACAATCATTTATCACTAGACTCCACATTGTAACTTAGAATAAAAGAAAACTGAAGATTTATTAAGATTCATTATAACACTTAAGACAAAATGTGGCTTAAGATAAAAGAAAAACTGCAAACTCTTTAAGGTTCACTATAACACTCAGACAAAATTGTAGTTTAAAGTAAAAAGAAAAACTGAAAACACCTTAAAGTTCATCATTACACTAAGACAAGATGTAGCTTATAATAAAAAAAAACTGTAAACACTTTAAATCACTTCTTATCATTAAGAACAAAGTGTTGTTTAAAAAAAATTGAGTAACTCTTCAAAATCATATAGCAACACTAAAACCAAAATTGCAGCCAAAAAAAACTGCTTCTTAAAAAGGAGAATACATATTTGTTATTCAATATAACCTAATATTATAACTAATATAGGTGATAGATTTAAAGCGAACGAGGATGCGTTTCTTATAAGTTTTAATAAAGCCAAGCTTTCGGGTCAATAACCCTTCTACAGGACATCATATCTGAAGAGAATCTTGCATCATATATGATGCAAGATTCTCTTCAGATATGATGTCCTGTAGAAGGGTTATTGACCCGAAAGCTTGGCTTTATTAAAACTTATAAGAAACACATCCTCGTTCGCTTTAAATCTATCACTTATATTCTTTAGAGGATTTCAACCTTCTTTATAACTAATATAGACCTATGTATATAAATTAGTGTATACAGTCGCTGAAATCTAGGTAAATCAGCTTACACAAACTCTCAGTGCATATTATGTACTATTTACAGATATTGGCCTCTTGTCTAAAACAAATTATCCATCAACCACTTGATGAATAGTTTAAATCGTTCCATCGTTCTATCAGCCAACAGCTACTCTCTAAACGTTGAGCGCACCTTCTCCTATCAACCTTTATCTTCTATTTACAAACTCTTTATCAAACTTTCTTCAATTCTTCCTCTTTCAACACTTTCTCTCTGTCGAATTTTGACATGCTCCTTTCTGTCTCTTTCTCATCACCTTTCAACTTACTTCCATCGCATCTCTCTTCAACGCTTTCAACACATTTCAACTCTTTTTCATCGCCTTTTAACACACTTCAACGCCTTTTCATCCCTCTGGTGTTTCCCTGAAACCCGTCATCGGGAATTGGATCCCGATGATTTATTATTCTTCATTTTGCCGCTATTCTGGTATACTATCCCCTCCCCTGCCAGCTCTATGCTAAAGTCTGACATTCGTTCAGGGCGAAAGCTACCGCGAAGTCTCGAGGAAATTCCTGAGAACCTGTTTACACCCCCCTAATCTCCCCTTCGAGGAGATAAGCTCTTCCTGGGTGTATTGAACTAGCTAGCTAAGGTAGCCTATTGATAAAGGCGCTGTCCTCTCTGCCTTTACTGTATATCAGAATGAACTATTAATCATTACTAGTGTAATAGCATCCTGACAGTCTATGATCTTTAATCCTTTATACACACTGGGCTAGGTAGTTATCTTGTTAACAGCAGAAAGAAAACCCACAACACTATAGGCCAGTTAAAACGCAATAAAGTTAGATAAACAGTTTGCTTCAACCAAATTAGAAAGGGCAGCCTTGTCATGGGAATTGGAGATATATGCATGTACAAAAGTCAGTTGCCCTATAACTCGAACATTTGTATCAAATGGGTTACACCTAATTGTTAATATTAAACAATGCTGATTGTCTACACCTGCAATATGCATTGACATGAGTAGCTCTAAAAATTTTAACATAAGATTTCAAATTTTAAGGTGTCATAAAGAAAATTCTATAAAAAATTTCTTCTCAATTTTATCTTTCCCATTTAATACATAATGAATTTTTATGAAATGACTGTTTCTTATGCAACTTTCCATCTTATTGTTCCTTTCCCCATTCCAGCCCGAACTCTTGTTCACTACACGTTGGTTCGAAAAAAATACTGTCAATTGTAGGCTAATCTCTCTTACGCCTTTCATGATATCGTGTACTTTGTCTTGACCTGGTTTGATTCAGCACGCCTTCCTATCGGAACTTCGTCAGGATACAGTGCTGGACATTTAACATATATATGTTGTAATGGTATCAAAGATTTGTCTCGTTAAGACATGGCTGTCGCAGTGATTTTTCGTGGTATGATAGAGGTGAACCGAGCTTAGACACATCTGATCAGGTCCGGGTTGGCACTACCATATCTTGCGTAATTTACTTGGCATGTCGATTAGCTGATTTTGGAAGATCTGAGCGAAAATCAGGTGCATCAGCCTGCAGATGGATGTATATAGAATGAATCTCTATATTTTATAAATGATGCATATATTTCCGATGATTTCTTCACATAGTACCACAATGACCCCCTCTTCAACTGGTTCATGTCACGTGGTTTTGCGCGCGGAGGCGCCCGTTGGGATATTGTTGTATATCGTTCTTCAACTCACGTCCATCTTCGTGAGCATCTTAAACCCTATTATATAATGTGTAATTTTGTAGACAAAATTACATGCTCCGACATCCACAGTTCAGGGCTACGCAAGACACCCTTCTTAGTCTTCAAGGCCTATTCCCGACCCCAGAAATGTAGTCTTTGCTACTGGTTACCAATGTCTAGTGCCACATTTCATTAACTACGAAAGCCGATGTCGAAACGGGTTTTAGGTTTGCTGTGATGCTATAATCTTATCTTTTGTTACAGGTCTCTGCTGCCCAAACAATCTGAAGGTGGTGGAATAGATAAGGGTTTCTGGAAGGGCTTATCAAAAACCAGTCAAGTGCAAACATACACGAGGTGCAAGGTTAACTATCATAGCTTATCTAAAGTTATTTGTAACTATATATCTGATAGATTGCTAAGTTTGCATATTGCATTTAATTCTGAAATAATGCTATTAGCTTCCAAAGGATGCAAGATATAAAGGAAATGATTTCGTTCTTTGGCTGGGGTTAAAGAAAAGAAACAGCAAATTTCACTACTTTCATTAAAAAAAAAAGGAAAATTTTCCTCACCAAATTCTGTACATGGATTATCATACTATAAAATCGCTATTAGATTGGATACGAAAATAACTAAATAATAAAATATAAATACACTTATAAATGGGAGAGATAAAATTATGTGCAGTATTTATTTGTAATATGCTGTGACACATGCAAAAAAAATACAATCAAAGATGACCGAGAAAAAAATTTGTACTATTTAGTTGTTCAAATCTACCAAAGATAGTTTGTTAATATTCGATGATTGTAGTATTCTGTGTTTTTAATATATAATATATCATCATCATAAACAATAATATACGATGTATAATGTAAACAACGTGTTGATGTAAAAATATAAATATAAAGTGTAATAAATAATTTGTAATAATAATTTCATCTGGTGAGTAATGTTTAATTAAATAATAACTATACAACATAAATTGGCGACGAGAATTTGAAAATATAACTGTATTCCTAAAAAAACAAGTATGGCAGCCAACCTGACGCCACCTTTACCCATGAATATGAATGCAAGCAATTTATTTGCGGAATATAAGCAATGGATGGAATCCTATGCCATTTTTGAAATAGCATCTGGAATTTCAAAAAAAATCGGATGAAATTAAGAGAGCAACTCTATTGCATTGTTTAGGGCCAAATGAACAGCGTATATTTTTCAACTTGCCAGATGAAAAGGAAAATTATGAACAAACTAAAATGGCTTTAGATAAATATTTCACACCTCATAAAAATGTGGTCACTGAGAGATTTAAATTTAGACAAAGAGTCCAGAAAGATGATGATTCGATCGACAACTACCTAATTTCTTTAAGAGAGCTTTCTAAATCTTGTGAATTTGGGAATTTAGAAGCTGATATGATAAGAGACCAAATAATTGAAAAATGTAACAACAAAAAACTTAAAGAAAAATTGTTGCAACAAGAAAATTTGACACTGTCAAAAACCATTGATATTGCTAGAATGTTAGAAATTTCTAGAAAAGAAATTAGACTTCTTGAACCTCAAAATGATCAAACACTAAATAGAGTTCAAAATAAACCTAAAAAACACTATAATGCTAATAATTTCAACAAAGGTAGATTCACTAATCAAGGTACCCCATCATTTTCAGGTGCCTCAAAGCCTAAATGTTATCGCTGTGGATTAGATACACATTCAGCACAAGAATGTGGTGCTAAAAAAATGACTTGTTCATATTGCAATAAATTAGGACATCTTTTTAGAGCTTGCAGGAACCGCCCAAATCAAAATAATAATAGAAACCACAAAAATTTCAATCAAACTAAAGTTAAGACCAAACAAGAAGAAAATAAGACGGAAGTAGGTGAAAGTTCAGATGAATATACCTACTATACAGGTGCTGAAAATAAAGAAAAAGTGCAAATAGATGGTAGTGAAATAAATATGATAATTGATACAGGGAGTGATAGAACTTTCATAAGCTATTATAAGATGCTTGAATTATATGGCCATAAAATTATGCCAAAATTACATGACACCACCCGAACCTTTTTTGCCTATGGTCAAGATAGACCTCTTCCATGTTATGGTTATTTCAATGCTGTGATTTCTTGGAAAGAAAATTCAGTTTCAGAAGAAATTTATGTGATTGATAAAAAAGTTGAATCTTTGTTGGGAGGCAAGGCTAGTTTTGAACTAGGTATAATTAAAAGGGTAAATCATGTAAATGAATCAATGTCTACTAATATAGAAACTCTTGTTCAAGAACATGAACATCTTTTCCATGGACTTGGAACTATAAAAGGCTATAGTCATAAAGTGACATTGAAAGACAACTATAGGCCCATTGCCCAGAGATGCCGTCGTATACCTTATGCAATGGTAGAAGCAGTAAATCAAGAGCTTGATAAGATGCTAGAGAATGGAATCATTGAAGAAGTGCATCAAGGTTCTGAATGGGTTTCTAACATAATAGTTGTTCCAAAAAGGGATAGTGAGGAAATTAGACTATGCATAGACCTTCGGGAAGTGAATAAAGCAATATTGAGAGAAAGACATCCAATTCCTACAATTGACAATATCTTACATGCCCTTAAAGGTGCTAAAGTATTTGCAAAGCTGGATGCAAAAAAAGGTTTTTGGCAGGTTGACTTAGACCCTCAATCAAGACCCCTTACAACTTTCATCACGCACCGTGGTTGTTACAGATTTTGTAAAGTTCCTTTTGGTCTATCAAGTGCTCCAGAGGCATATCAGAAAGGAATGGATTCAATTTTGCTTGATTTGAAAGGTGTAATTTGTTACTTGGACGATGTCGTTGTTTACGCCAAAGATAGACAAGAACTAGAAGAAAGGCTTAGAAAAGTCTTACAAAGATTTGATAAAGTAGGCATTAAGCTCAACAGGAATAAGTGCAAATTTGCCATGGAAGAATTGGATATTTTAGGTCACATTGTTAGTAGTGAAGGTATTAAACCTGATAATAGGAAAATAGAAGTAGTCTTAAATTTTCCAATACCAAAAAATATTGAGATGTTAAGGTCATTCTTAGGAACTTGTGGGTTTTTAAAAAAATTCATACCTAATTTTTCTAAATTGGCAGAACCTTTAAATAATTTGACTAGAAAAAATGTTAGGTGGAATTGGGATTTGAAAACAAATAAAGCATTTCAGGATCTTAAAGAGTCACTAACAAAAAAGCCATGCTTGGCATATTACAACTTGAACTCACCAACTGAATTAATCACAGATGCAAGCCCTATTGGTCTTGGAGCAGTATTAATACAAACACAACAAAATGGCATTAAAAGACCCATTGCATATGCCAGCAGATCCTTAACTGATACTGAAAAAAGATATTCACAAATAGAAAAAGAGACATTGGGATGTGTATGGGCAATTGAACATTTTAACACCTATATTTGGGGAAGGAAATTCGTGTTAAAAACAGATCACAAACCTCTAATCTATATGCTGAATCCTAAAAATGGAGCTGTTTTGCCTCCAAGAATTCAAAGATTGAGTTGGAGATTACAACCATATGACTTTGAAATTGAATTCATTCAAGGAAAGCAAAATATTGCAGATATATTTTCAAGACAACCTCTTTCTAACACAAGTGATGAAAAATGGCTGGAGGACTATGTTCATAAAGTCTTATCCATCACTTCTGAAGAGCTTCAAGCACTGTCTTTGAAAGAGATAAAAGTTTGTACAGAGCAAGATCCTTTGTTTCAAAAACTGAAAGATATGGTTCAAAAGGGAGTTTGGCCATATCCTTTGAATGAAGAATTCAAATGTTTTTATAAGTTTAAAGATGAACTCTCAATTTTTGATAATCTTATCTTAAAAGGAAGTCGAATTTTGCTACCTTCAAAACTAATAAAGAGAGTCTTGAGAATTGCACATGAAACACATCAAGGAATGACAAGAACCAAACAACTGTTAAGAGAAAATTATTTTTGGATAAACATGGACTTTGACATTGAAAATTTGATTAGAAACTGTCCAATTTGTGTAAGGAATCAACCATTGATAAATGATCAACCATTGCAAATAGTTCCGTTACCATCAAAACCTTGGATGAAACTTGGAATTGACATAGTTGGTCCAATTGGCCATCATTATGTTTTAACAGTGATCGACTACTATTCTTCATATCCTGAAGCAATGATAATAGAAGACATTTCCAGCAAGACAATTATTAAAAAATTGATGGAGATTTTTGCAAGACATGGTTATCCACATGAAGTTGTAACAGATAATGGCTTACAGTTTGTAAGTACATCAATGGAAAGATTTTTAAAAGAATGTGGAATCAGGCACATCAAAGCCTCACCCTATTACCCAAAAAGTAATGAGAAGATAGAAAGATTCCATAGATTTCTAAAGAAACAATTCAATTCAAGTTCTGAAGAAGGGAAAGATTGGAAAGAAGATTTAACCAGAATTTTAATGTCTTACCAAACTACTCCAAACAGATCTACAGGAAAGACTCCAGCATTCCTATTATTTTCAAGAGAAATCAAAACTAAATTAAGCTCACTTGTTAATGATGCAGAAGAAGATGAATCCAACATCAAAGAATTCAATATGGTCTACAAAGAAAAAATGAAAACATATAATGATATAATTCGGAAAGCTAGTCCTCATAATTTTGAAATTGGAAATTTAGTTTATGTGGCAAATCCAAATAATGGAAAACTTGATTCAAATTTCAGATCAGAACATCATGTCATTCTTGAAAACACTTCAATAAATTCTTTTAAATTAGTCAACACTAAAAATGGGAAAATAATTCATAGAAATGCTAAACATTTGAAACATGTTCCTACTCAAGAGACCAATCAAGGCATTTCTGACTTGATTCCAGAAGAGAGCCAGGAAAATCTTAGTTCAGATTCGACAAGAATTGAACACCTCAACTCTTCTGATGTACAAATACCAGATGATAATTCCTCAAACCAAGACAAGGACACTTCTTTAAACCGACCAAGTTCAAGTAGAACTGGGTCTACATTTAACCCAGTTGTTTCAGATAGACTTGATGCCGAGGCTCTTCACCAGTTGTCACCAGAGGTTTCTCCACCCTTGCCGACTACCAAGGAACCCGTGATCACCAGGAGTGGAAGAGTCGTCAAGCCATCATCAAGATATAAAGACATGATTCCTTTCATCTAAAGGAAGGAGGGAATGTAGTATTCTGTGTTTTCAATATATAATAGATCATCATCATAAACAATAATATACGATGTATAATGTAAACAACGTGTTGATGTAAAAATATAAATATAAAGTGTAATAAATAATTTGTAATAATAATTTCATCTGGTGAGTAATGTTTAATTAAATAATAACTATACAACAATGATTATTGTAATCCCCGTTAAACGGAATAACTACTCCTTTTTATAAAGACACACACCCAGCTATCAGGATATATCTTGATGCCCACCTTTCTTTGCTTTATAACGGT
This sequence comes from Cordylochernes scorpioides, assembly GCA_030710605.1. Lineage (NCBI taxonomy): Eukaryota > Metazoa > Arthropoda > Arachnida > Pseudoscorpiones > Chernetidae > Cordylochernes > Cordylochernes scorpioides. The sequence continues at coordinate 76,637,064 of CP092867.1, forward strand.
TTAGAATTACTAAGAAAAACAAAAGCTAAACATATGACTGGTCTAAATTCCTATGGGATTTCATCATGCCTTCTGCTGGCAACTATTCACTGTAATCAGATACTGTCGAGATGCTGTTATTTGTCCCCATCCAAGAAAAATGTTTCAGAAATAGAATCTTGGAAATTTCTACCTAAGACATTTTGTGTAAAGAAAAAAAAAAGGATTGCACATTTATAAATTCAAGATGACTTTCCCATGTCAGTGTGTATACAGGGTATTTAGCATTAAGCAGAAGAAAGAATTCTTTAGCGTCTTCAAATTCATATATAGCTGGAGGCAACATGGATTGAAAGTAGGTCTTTGTACGCGTCCATCGACCGCCATGTTGAAAATTTTATCGTGATTAGACAGTCACGCAAATATCGTGAATTATACCATATCGGAAAAAAAAGACAAATTCAACGATTTAAAGAAGCAAGTTAAACTATACGCTTATCTAAAATGTCGGGGTTAAGTTTTAAAAGAAAATGCATATTCATATAAAGTTAACAAATAAAAAAAATCAAAATACTGCGCATGACAATGCACATTAGATAAGAGGATGAATGCTTTAAGTTATATTATATTGAAGACGTTAAATGCCATAAAGATAAAAGAGAACAAAGAGGGCACAATCTGGCAAACCTAAAAAAAAAAATACCTTCAGATCTATCGAGCGGAAATTTTGTTGGATAAAGTATTTGAAATAAATCGTTAAGCCTTGGCTTACAATATTACAAGTCATATTGAACTTACAGTGAAAAAAAAATAATGGTGAAGAACTAAAAGGAGATGGAATATTTCAAGCGTGAAGCCTTAAATACAGAAAATATAACTGAAGACCTTAATAAAATTAAACAAATCCATATAAGCAGCTATTGACTGTTGCGTCCAATATTACATATCTGGGATATCCATTCACTTCCACTATTAATAGTAAAAAGGTAGCCCTCTTTTATAAAGCCAAAGCAAATACGGCAATAAATGCAACTATTAGACTGATAAAAAAAAAGAAAAAATTAACTCATTAAAAGTTGCTCTGAATCTATTTGACTCAGTTATTAAATCAATACTGCTCTATGCGGCCCCTGTGTGGGCTTGGGACAATACGGATATTATAGACCAATTACAGAATACGTTTATCAAAAATTTTCTGAATCTACCAAGATATATACCAGGGTACATTGTAAGGCTGGAAACAGGCAGAATATCTTTGACTTTTACAACGATCAAATTAATTTTGAAATATTTCATTAGATTACAAAAAATGGAAGACAATAGACTACCTAAGCTATGCTGGAATAGATTGAAGGAAATTTCCTTAATGACAAAAAAACCTATAGGATTCTGTAAGAATATTATGGATATCATCAATCATTGTGGACTCACATGGCTAAACTATAGGTTAAATTATGATGACATACAGATCGAACTTCCGAATATACTAAAAATAAAAATTGAACAGCTATTGCAGCAAGATCTGGCAAAATTATCTCTTACGAAAACATACTCAAACTATAGGTTACTTTATGATTCATTTATTCCAGAAAATTACTTTTCATGCTATCTGTCTTCAGCTTTAGTGAGTTTTATTGCACAGATCAGATTAATGTCAACAATGATCAAAGAAAATCATATTTACGCAATTAAGAAAGAAGATTTGTACTGTGGGTTATGTGGAAGTCAGATAACTGATGAAATATACCATTTTATTGCCGAATGCGGGGATCTGGAAGGAGAGAGAAAAAAGATCCTGAAAAGTCTTCCTAGACCGCATTTGAACTCAATAAAGCTAATAAAAACTGTTTCAGATAAGAAAAGTTGGGCAATTGAACTGTTCAACTTTCAAAAAGCGGTTGGGAATAAAATTGCACTCATGGAAGAGAGAAGAACAGGGGCACAATAAAAAGTCACCCCGTTTGACATACCTTGACTGTAAATACTATATTTTCACCTGTTCTCTTATGGTTAATATTGTCTGTAACTCCACGGAGAATCCGTACAGGGCAAGATGCCCTAATAAAGCTGTTTTGTTGTTTTTTGTATAAGCAGCTATTGTAAATTATACCATAAAAAATGACAAATTCAACAACTTAAAGAAGCAAGCTAAACTATACGCTTGTCTAAAATATCGGGGTTAAATTTTAAAAAGAAAATGCATATTCATATAAAGTTAACAAATAAAAAAAATCAAAATTCTGTTTTTATCTCGTGTACGTTATCGGGAATTTACATTCACAGTTACTTATAAAAATACTAATGACATAAAAGGAATTACTAAAGAGCATATGTGAAAGCATGACTTAGCGCGTCCTTGGTCCGCCATGTTGAAAATCTTATCGTGATTGAGCCGCCACGCAAATATCGTGAATTATACCATATCGAGGAAAAAAAAAAGACAAATTCAACGATTTAAAGAAGCAAGCTAAACTATACGCTTGTCTAAAATATCGGGGTTAAATTTTAAAAGGAAAAATGTACATTCATATATGGTTAACAAAAAAAATAATCAAAATACTGCGCATGACAATTCACATTAAATAAGAGGATGAATGCTTTAAATTATATTATATTGAAGACGTTAAATACCATAAGATAAAAGAGAACAAAGAGGGCACAATCTGACAAACCTAAAAAAAATACCTTCAGATCTATCGAGCGTAAATTTTGTTGGATAAAGTATTTGAAATAAATCGTTAAGCTTTGGCTTACAATATTACAAGTCATATTGAACTTACAGTGAAAAAAAAAATAATGGTGAAGAACTAAAAGGAGATGGAATATTTCAAACGTGAAGCCTTAAATACAGAAAATATAACTGAAGACCTTAATAAAATTAAACAAATCCATATAAGCAGCTATTGTAAATTATACCATAAAAAAATGACAAATTCAACAACTTAAAGAAGCAAGCTAAACTATACGCTTGTCTAAAATATCGGGGTTAAATTTTAAAAAGAAAATGCATATTCATATAAAGTTAACAAATAAAAAAAATCAAAATTCTGTTTTTATCTCGTGTACGTTATCGGGAATTTACATTCACAGTTACTTATAAAAATACTAATGACATAAAAGGAATTACTAAAGAGCATATGTGAAAGCATGACTTAGCGCGTCCTTGGTCCGCCATGTTGAAAATCTTATCGTGATTGAGCCGCCACGCAAATATCGTGAATTATACCATATCGAGAAAAAAAAAAGACAAATTCAACGATGTAAAGAAGCAAGCTAAACTATACGCTTGTCTAAAATATCGGGGTTAAATTTTAAAAGGAAAAATGTATATTCATATAAGGTTAACAAAAAAAATAATCAAAATACTGCGCATTTTTTATTTATTTTTTATTTATTGTTACAAAAGCACGAAGTCCAAAGGACTATTGTGCTGTGCTAGTATTATTTATATATATATGATTAATTATTTACACGATGGATTAGTATTGTTATGTAAATTATTGTACAAATAGTTCTAAACTTAACAAAGTTCTCATAAGATAGAGTATATACACAAAGAGAATTTGGTAATGTTTCAAAGTATCTACATACAATTTGATTAGTCAGAGGGCAAGATAAAAGAAGATGCTCTGGTGATTCAACATCTAAGCGGCATTCACATGTTGGATCATTGATAGCATTCAGTTTGAATAGGAAACTTAAGAAGGGTCCTTTGCCAGTTAAGAATAATGTAGTGAATTTATCAGAGGAAATGAAATTTGGGACAGCAATTGGAAAGAATTTCTTGAACAGTTCATTAGATTTAGAAAGATAAAACTTAAATTTTAGATCCAGATATAGTTTGTTTAATTCTTTTTGAAGGGGTTTTTTGAGTGTTCGATCTGTGAGAGAATTTGTCATATTATACTTTGTTTGTAATAATTCAAGATAATCGGACAGTAAAGGGGTTTTCGCTAGTATATGTGTGATGTAAGAAGATGAAGTCCTATAAGCATGAATGCATCTAATAAGAATTTGATATTGTATAGAATTCAACTTGGATCTTTTTGCTGCAGTGATAAAAGGAAACCAAATATTTGATGCATGATGCAAATACTGCGCATGACAATTCACATTAAATAAGAGGATGAATGCTTTAAATTATATTATATTGAAGACGTTAAATACCATAAGATAAAAGAGAACAAAGAGGGCACAATCTGACAAACCTAAAAAAAAATACCTTCAGATCTATCGAGCGTAAATTTTGTTGGATAAAGTATTTGAAATAAATCGTTAAGCCTTGGCTTACAATATTACAAGTCATATTGAACTTACAGTGAAAAAAAAATAATGGTGAAGAACTAAAAGGAGATGGAATATTTCAAGCGTGAAGCCTTAAATACAGAAAATATAACTGAAGACCTTAATAAAATTAAACAAATCCATATAAGCAGCTATTGTAAATTATACCATAAAAAATGACAAATTCAACAACTTAAATAGGCAATAAGAACTATTACCATGCAATCATAATATTAATAAAAATACGCTTGCTTAAACGAACCTATGTGCATATATGGACATAGAAATAAAATAAACAATCACTCTATAGAATAAAATATGTACGCGTCCATCGACCGCCATGTTGAAAATTTTATCGTGATTGAACCGTCACGCAAATATCGTGAATTATACCATATCGAGGAAAAAAAAGACAAATTCAACGATTTAAAGAAGCAAGCTAAACTATACGCTTGTCTAAAATATCGGGGTTAAATTAAAAAAAAAATGCATATTCATATAAAGTTAACAAATAAAAAAATCAAAATTCTGTTTTTATCTCGTGTGTGTTACCAGGAATCTATATTGATTGTTACTTGTAAAAAAATGATCATTACATGAAATATAAGCTAAGGAAGTGATTTGCGGGAAGGTATGACTAAACTCGTTTACGATCGATATTCGAAGCGGACACTTAAGTCTAGACATTACGTTCATAAATGGACATAAAAATTAAAAATAAGCAATCACATTATCGAATAAAAGAAAAGAAATACCAGCGTGCTATTAAACCTGTTGGATGAAATCACTAGTAAATACAGAAAAATATAATTGAAAACGTTTATAAATAAAATAAATCACATGACTTATGCACATTAGATAAGAAGATAAATGCCTTAAATCATTATATTGATATCGTTAAATACTATAGAGATAAGAGATAACTAAGAGAACATTCTAACAAATTCAAAATGCCTTTAGACTTATCGAGTGGAAATTCTGATGGGCGGAAATAATTAAAAATATATAAAAATTATTAAACTGTAGTATAAATATAAGTCGCATTGATTTTTATAATTAAGAAGGTAATGGTGAAAAACAAAAGGAAGATGGAATATTTAAGACGTGAAAACCTACCCGCAAGAGCGGGGGGGGGGATAGCAAAAACTGACCTTTCAATTCAGATGCTGGCAGCGAACTGACCTCTCAGTTGTTTTCTAACTTCCCAGCTATTGTCAACACATGTGTTTTACACATGTCCTCCCCCTCCCCAAAATACCTCTCTTCTTCCCCCCATGCACACGTGTTAGCAGGAGGGGGGGCGAACACATGCGTTCGTCCCTAAGGACCCCAAATTTGGAACTCGTGGGAAATTCTAAGGTTTCTGAGAAAGCATTGTTCCTAGGCCTAAGTTAGCGTCCCAAATTTTCAGAATCTATACAAAAGGAGGAAATTATTTCTCCAACATTCGAAACTTAGAATTAAAATATGGTATATACCAACCATAAAATGTTTCTATTAACTCGAAAAAAAATTGAAAGGTTAGAATACTGTATATGCTAAGCTCGGGAAAATAACGATCATTTCTTTTGTCGTGTGAACTAAGAAATTGAAAAAAAAAAACATTAATGTGTACACTAGACATAAAGTTAAAATGGCAATAAAACGGTTAAAATTATCATCTACAATAAAGCATAAAGTACCTTTCACGGTTCGTGGAATTGAATGGTTAAAATAACGGTCACTTCCTTTATCGTGTGAAACTGAGAAATAAAAAAAATCAATGTGTACACTAGACATAAAGTTAAAATAGCAATAAAACGGTTAAAATTATCGTTTACACTAAAGCATAAAGTACCTTTCTCGGTTCGTGGAATTGAATGGTTAAAAATAATGGTCACTTCTTTTATCGTGTGGAATTGAGAAATTGAGAAAAAAAATCAATGTGTACACTAGACATAAAGTTAAAATAGCAATAAAACGGTTAAAATTATCGTTTACACTAAAGCATAAAGTACCTTTCTCGGTTCGTGGAATTGAATGGTTAAAAATAACGGTCACTTCCTTTATCGTGTGAAACTGAGAAATTAAAAAAATCAATGTGTACACTAGACATAAAGTTAAAATAGCAATAAAACGGTTAAAATTATCGTTTACACTAAAGCATAAAGTACTTTTCTCGATTCGTGGAATTGAATGGTTAAAAATAACGGTCACTTCCTTTATCGTGTGAAACTGAGAAATAAAAAAAAATCAATGTGTACACTAGACATAAAGTTAAAATAGCAATAAAACGGTTAAAATTATCGTTTACACTAAAGCATAAAGTACCTTTCTCGGTTCGTGGAATTGAATGATTAAAAAAAACGGTCACTTCTTTTATCGTGTGGAATTGAGAAATTGAGAAAAAAATCAATGTGTACACTAGACATAAAGTTAAAATAGCAATAAAACGGTTAAAATTATCGTCTACACTAAAGCATAAAGTACCTTTCTCGGTTCGTGGAATTGAATGGTTAAAAATAACGGTCACTTCTTTTATCGTGTGGAATTGAGAAATTGGAAAAATATCAATGTGTACACTAGACATAAAGTTAAATAACAATAAAAGATTAATACATGAATTATCGTATGCACTAAAGCATAAAATACCTTTGTCAACTCGTGGGATTCTATTTAAGCCTAACGTATTTCTTTTATATGCTAACAATTATCCAGCAAAATTCATAAAGAGGTGCATAAATATGGCATGCATTTTCATATTTTAAACTTGAGTAAATTTTTTACAATTAAAATATGCAGTGATACCTAATTACTTAATCTCAGGGGTTCGCAGGCCTACTTTTTGCAAATTTTAATAAAATTAAAATTTGCAAAAAGTAGGCCTGCGAACCCCTGAGATTAAGTAATTAGGTATCACTGCATATTTTAATTGTAAAAAATTTACTCAAGTTTAAAATATGAAAATGCATGCCATATTTATGCACCTCTTTATGAATTTTGCTGGATAATTGTTAGCATATAAAAGAAATACGTTAGGCTTAAATAGAATCCCACGAGTTGACAAAGGTATTTTATGCTTTAGTGCATACGATAATTCATGTATTAATCTTTTATTGTTATTTAACTTTATGTCTAGTGTACACATTGATTTTTTTCCAATTTTATTATATTATTATATTATATATATTATATATATTATTATATTAATTTTATTAAAATTTGGAATTTTCGGGAGACTCGGCTCCACGTTAAGTGGCGCCAAATGTAAGATCTCTTCTTACGTTCCATTTGGAAACTCTCTATCTTAGTCCGGTCTAGCTCAACGGTAGTTTTAACACATACTTATGGCAAATATAGTGTACACCCAGGTTTACATGTGATTTGTTGTTAAATATAGATAATAATAATACCAATACATATTTTTTTAAACATTGAATATTAATGTATTGTGTATTGCCTTGTTATAAATAAGAAGATACTCTTACCTTAAGGATTATATCTTTAATCTTATTTATTTATCTATTTACAAGGTAATATTTAAAACTTAGAACAATTACAGCTATGGCGGAACTTTCACCAGCCTAAGGTAAACAACAACAGTCAATGTGATGATGATCGTAACGTACTCTCAACACATCTCCCCCCTTTCTCTAGAGGTTTAGCCTGTCTGGCGGCTTTACCACGCGTCCACTCCTGGTCTTTACTGGTTCCGGTGATCTCTGGAATGTCCTCGGTTCACTGTCACAAGTAGTGTTGTCCCCAGTAGATGTGAAGCACTGACTCATCTCAGGAGACTCCATCTCTTCATCTTCCATGTCAATCTTTTCACCCTGTGGGTTTGGTAGTAGGTGGAATCTATTTCTTCTTAAAATTCCTTTTGGAGAGTTGACTATATAAGATCTTGGACTTCCAGCGTCTTCAAGTACCACACCGGGAACTCTCAAGTCTTTCACCCATACTCTAGTTCCTTTATTCAGATGGGGCAATTCTCTTGCACGATGATGTATATCAAAATGGGTTTTCTTTTTGTGCCGTTGATCTTTTTCTCTCATTTCTAGATTTTCAAGATCAGGTATTCTTGACTGGAGTTGAACTGGAGATGTTGGCACAGTTGTTCTGAGTTTCCTGTTCATGCATAGTTCAGCAGGGCTGTACCCATTTTCCAATGGAGCGGTTCGATAACCAAGAAGAGAAAGATATGGATCTCTTCCTTTCTTCAACTGGTTTTTGATATTCTTCACCATCGATTCGATGAAGCCATTGCTTTGAGGAAATCTGGGACTAGATGTTATGTGGTGGAAACCGTATTCTTTTGCAAACTTTTTGAATTCTAAGCCAAACTGTGGTCCGTTATCTGATCTAACCTCTTCGGGTATTCCATGGCGAGCAAAAATTGACTTGCAATGCAGAATTGTTGAATGTGTTGTTTGATCCTCCAGCAATGCCAACTCTGGGAACCTAGAGTAATAGTCTGCAATTAGAAGATAGTATTTGCCCTTTAAGTAAAAATGGTCGATTCCCACTTTCTCCCATGGCCTGCTTGGGAAATCAGAAACAATTAATGGCTGCTGGGGATTAGATCTTTCTTCAATACAATTTGGGCAGTTCCTCACAAGTTCTCCAATTTCTTGACTGATTCTGGGCCACCACACAGATGATCTGGCACGGCCTCTACATTTTTCGATGCCAAGATGACCTTCATGGAGGCTGTTTAGAACCTTTGATCTGAGGGACTTAGGAATATAAATCCTGGAATTTCTCATTAGAAGACCATCTATGACAGACATTTCATATCTGAGACACCAAAAGGCTTTTGCTTCTGCAGAAAGCTCATTCTTTGTAGGCCAGCCCTTTTCACAATAGTCTTTTATTTCTCTGCACTCTCTCTCTTCATTTTGATATTGCCAGATTTCTTTCATATTTTCATCCTTGAATGGAGGACATGAAGTGATCTGTTGAACAAAACTACAGATTTCATTCTCCAGATCTTTCTCATGCGATATCTTAATTGGGCTTCTGGACAAAGCATCAGCAACAACAATGTCCTTGCCTGGTGTGTGATGAATGCTATATGAGTAGCGCATCATCCGAAGTCGTAGTCGCTGTATGCGTGGTGTCATTTCATCTAGATTTTTGGTTGAAAATATTGGAATGAGAGGTTTATGGTCAGTTTCAATGGAAAATGTATTTCCCATCAGATAGTCTTGAAATCTTTCACAGGCCCAAACTATTGCTAGAGATTCTTTCTCAATTTGAGCCCATCTCTTTTCAGTTTCGGACATAGTCCTGGAGGCATATGCAACTGCTTTTTGGTATCCATCTTCAGATTTTTGTAAAAGCACTGCTCCTAGTCCATATGAAGAGGCATCTGCAGACACTGTAGTTGGTAGATTGGGGTCAAAAAGTGTTAGTGCTGGAGAAGTTGAAAGAAGTTTCTTCACTTTTTCAAATGCTTCCTCCTGAGCACTATCCCATCTCCAATCATTTCTCTTTACTAGGAGTTGATTAAGTGGGTAGAGGATAGTTGAAAGGTCTGGTATAAATTTACCTGTGAAGTTCACCATTCCCAGGAATCTGCGCACTTCAGAAATGCTTGAAGGTGATGGAAACTCCCTGATGGCCTGGACTTTGTTTGGATCAGGTAGCACTCCTCTTTCTGTAATCAGGTGACCAAGAAATTTGATTTCCTTCACTGAGAAGATGCATTTCTCTTTATTCAGGGTCAGTCCTGAATCTTGAAGCTTCCTAAGGACGCATCTTAACCTTTCATCATGTTCTTCTTGTGTAGCTCCCCAAATCACAATGTCGTCCATGTGACAATTTACTCCAGATTGGCTCTCCAGTAGATTGCTCATCTTTCTCTGGAATACCTCAGGTGCAGAAGAAATTCCGAAGGGTAGCCGTTTGAATCTGTATCTGCCAAATGGGGTCAGGAAGGTTGTAAGGCTAGATGATTCCTCTGACAGGGGTATCTGCCAAAACCCACTGTTGGCATCCAGTTTTGAAAACAATTTAGCTCCTCCCATTTGTGCCAAGGTATATTCCACTGATGGAATTGGATAATGTTCTCTTTTAACAAACTTGTTTAGAGCTGTCAGATCTACACAAATCCTTAGATCATTAGAAGACGGTTTGGGCACAATGACCATTGGAGCACACCAATCCGTTGGTTGCTCAACTTTTTCAATTACTCCTTTTTCAACCATTTGATCAAGTTGTTCTTTTGTTTTATTCAAAAGTGGAATGGGTATTCTTCTGGGAGTATATATAGCATGAGGCTGTGATTCATCCTTCAATTTAATTGTGTAGCTCCCTTGGAGTGTTCCGAGTCCTGTGAAAAGCTTTGGATATTCTTCAAAAGGATTAAGCGAATTCCTTTTCTCAATTGACTGAAGTATTTTGATTAGGTTTAGAGATTCACAGGCTTTTCCGCTCAAGAGTGGTTGCATTAGTTGAGGAACAACAAATATTTCTCCAGGGATGCTTCTCCCATCTTTTTCTATTAAAGCTGTGAATTTTCCTATTACATGCAATTTAACCTGTCTAGGTCCTAAAAGTTGAATATCAGGTTTGCATAACTTCTTGTGAGCAAAATTTTTAAAATAAATCTCTTGGGGTATTATATTTACATCCGCTCCTGTATCCATTTTAAAAAGTATTTTAATCTTATCTACTTTTACATAAACCTTCCAATCATTTGAGTTTTGTCCATTCTCATAGATATTACCAACAAAATGGTAGTCATCACCTTGGGTGACTTGTCCTACTGTCTTATTGTAGCACACCTTTGCAAAATGTCCTACCTTTTTACATTTATGGCATTTAACTTCTTTTGCAGGGCAGTCTTTATATGGATGGAATTTTGAAGCACCACATCTTATACATCCAGATTTTTCAGGCTTGCTCCACTTCTGAAATTTACTTTTCTTTGAAGCGTCTCCTTTCCCATTTGTAGAATTGAACCTTCTTGGTGGTAACTTTTTTTCATAGACTTGGTCTACATTGGCAGCCTGTGTTGTTGTTGATCGAAGAATAGTCTGTTGTTGCTTCACACATTCTGTCTGGCAAGCAGCTTGGATAGCCCTTTCCAAGGTCAAGTTAGGCTCTAGTTGCAACTTCTCTGAAAGTTGTAGATTTTTTACTCCTACAACTATTCTATCTCTAATCATTTCTTCTTTCAGAGATCCATAGTTACAATTTTCGGCCATTTTGTGAAGCACTCTTATGTATTCCTCGACAGCTTCTCCATCCTGCTGATATCTACGATTAAATTGTGCTCTTTCAAAGATGACATTTCGTTTACCTATAAAGTGCTCTTCAAATTTCTTAACAACTGTTTCATAATTGTTTATTTCTATTTCAGTTAAATTGAATGAAATTAGAGCATCTTCGGCTTTTTCACCTAATATGTAAATTAGAGCATTTACTTGCTCTTCCTCCTTTTTAGATTTTAACTCTGACGCTTTTCTAAAGCGTTCAAATCTTTTAATCCAATTTGGCCATTCATTTGGATTATTAAAATTAAATTGTTCTGGAGGATTTATATTTTGCATTATTTTTTTTTTCGTTGTTTATGCAAAAATAATTCTTTTGTTTTTACTAGTAATTAGATTAGGCTTAGGGCACTATCGCCAATTCGCTGCCACCATGTATTGTGTATTGCCTTGTTATAAATAAGAAGATACTCTTACCTTAAGGATTATATCTTTAATCTTATTTATTTATCTATTTACAAGGTAATATTTAAAACTTAGAACAATTACAGCTATGGCGGAACTTTCACCAGCCTAAGGTAAACAACAACAGTCAATGTGATGATGATCGTAACGTACTCTCAACACAATTAACATTTATTAGTCTTCATGGGGTTTACAAAAAAAAAATAAAACCTTTGTATTTATCATTGTGTGACATGAGTAGGCAAAAACAAAAGAAGTTTAATATCCTTCCACAAATAAAAAGAATTCTATGAAAGAAAATTAATTGAGTTCCTACAATTTTGTTATTTCAACCAAGTTACTGCATCTAGATTAGATGAACAATCGGTATTAACTAATATCCTTAAGAAAACATAAGGTTGAATCCTTAATTCAACACATATCTTAAATAGTCGAGTCTATCAAAATTTGGTATTGCCATGGTTTTTACCATGCTTTCTATTTAGACTTTGTTATATCAAAATTTAAGTTGACTTACCAGATCAAGCCCCCATCGCTCCCAGAACGCCCCGCTTGTCCTTTGATTCGGTCCCTTCGAAAACTTGATAAGAACTGCCCTGTTATTCTTAACAGCGCCTCCAATGGGCTCAATCGTCATCTTCCTACAGAGTAATAAAATTAATACATAGATATTCTCAGAACATTTATTAAAAATAATATTTTTATTATTTTTAAAAGAGATTAATCTAGGAATAAAATAATAATAATATTTTTTTTTAAGAGAATTGTGAAAAAATAAAAATATACATGCTCATCCTATGGGAAATCATTTTAGAATAAAATAAATATTAAAGAAAATTTAAATTAACTTTCTTATCGAGAGATAATTTAGATTAGTAATGAAATAGAAATAAAATCTATCTTGTTTGCCCCTCTGAGAAACCTACATAATAATTTCTTCTTTAAGAAATTCTAAAAAATACTAAATATGTCCAATCTATCTAAATGCGATATCATAAGTTATATATACAAAGAAAAAGGTGAGGAGATGGCCTGGTTAACAAAGAAGAATACTCGAAGTCCTCTTCTTTCTTGTCGAGGCAGCTTCTCCATTGTCCACCAGCTTTCCGTTTACACTATGGGTGAACTTTAAAGGCATAGGTATCATCTCCAATTGAATGTCTCCCCGGTTCCTGGTCTTCCTCTGGTTCTGTTTGCATCGGGCTTCTGGCTACTTAAACAGGGCCGATGTCATCTTCCCCTGGCAGATCTTGGGATACACGTCCAGGGCTGTGGGTCTTCCATCTAGACAACAAACACTCCGGCAAGACACTGTTTATATATATATGATGTAAATGTTTACATCTTCGTTGGGTCTGTTTGGTGGAAAATCTGGCCCAACACAATCACTGGGTTCCCCCCTTCTTTTCTTATGTATAATATAATTCCAACAGAGTTAAGTTCCCACATCGATCCCCATCCTCCTGTCGAAGAAGCTAGGAAAATAGCCATTAAACGCACACTCGATAGGCACGCCAAGGAAAAATTAAAATACGACAGCAAACATAGAACGCCCCAATTTGAAGTCGGAGATATAGTTTTAGTCAAGGCCTACCATCACCTGAACAGCGGTAAATTAATTCCCTTATTTACAGGTCCATATACTATATTAGAAATAATTTCCCCCAACGTTGTTCGTATAAATAGAGCCAATCAGCCCTTAAACAGAGACAATGACACAGTACATGTGAACAAATTAAAATATTACAATGAAGATGTCCTTTATATCGCACCACCCCAAAAATATTCCCTTCCAAATAAAAATAATAGAAAACCTACCAATCTATCTCCATACAACCACTTCCCTCCAGACCTTTTCGACAATTCAACTAACCGCCACATTCCCCCCAGATATAGTGAACCGTTCCTACATTTAACACCAGACACTTTTAAAGATTTTTAACACCCTAATTGACCTATGTTTCGTTAAAATCATAACTTTATAAACAACACCTCTATATCATCTATACTACTTTTTAATATTTCGCATATTTATTATTTACTTCTTTTAATTATATCTCAAGTTTTTTTTGTTATTTTTAACTTTTGTCTTTTTATTTTTATACTATTGTACAAACATTAATCACACACAATTTTTAATTTTAATTTTTTTTCTCAACTTCAATATTTAAATCCTATTTTTAGATTTTTAAGTTAAAATTTCAGAAAATGCATCGACACCATTACCCTCCAAATTCTCATGGTATCACAGCCCATACCTTATCAGAGAGATCGTTACTATCCGCTAGAACTTTGATTTCTCACATTTATTCCATCTTAACTACAAACGCTTCTTCGCTGTAACCTTCCCAACAGTCGAACTCTCTCTCTCTCTCTCTCTTGAGCAGCTAGTTAGATGAGTTTTTTTTTCATTCACGGCCCGGTTCGAGCATCAACGCCCCCTACCTTTTTTTAATATTATTCAGGCAATTTTTTTTCTCAATCACCTAACTTTCACTGCCTTACCGCGGCCAAATCGTTATTTTTTTTATGCGACAGAACGACTCTCTCTTTGCCACACTTTCTATCACTCTTTGTCTCGACCAAAGTTTCCACCACCTATTCCCAAATTCGTCTGATAGGACAGCCCATATCGAATACCTTCAGCATACTGTAGATGGACCAATGCCTACAATCCCATAATGTCGCATTGCATCGCAGTACCAGAATCTATTCTATGTCCACCTATCTAGAATTTATAAATTAGCTCACCCTATAATTCAATGCACTTTCAATTATTAATTCCAACATTCAATGCTGTATATAATCACCAAAATTTATATTTATATCTTTACATTTTTTTAAAATCTTTTTTCATATATTTTTATACATTGGGCTTAACATTATTATTTGTTAACATTTCTCTTTTTATTGTTAATCATTATTATTAAGGAAAACATACCCAATGTTATAATTCTACAACCCCATAATATATTAAACCAATTTGTATACAAATTATTTTCCCAAATTTAATTATCTTATGATTTCATCTGTAATCACCATAAGCTAATTTTCATCAACCGGGCATAAACTGTTGTAATATATTCCAATATATCTATGTCTCCATGTATTGTATAAATGTATATTTAATTGCCAAAGTGACAAATAAAATTTCGAGTGAGTGACAGTCGATGCCAGAAGGAGGAAAGAGGTCCGAAAAACAAGTTGGGTTCCTAGGTGTGCCCTTTCTTACTCAAACAGATTAGTCGGCTTTGGGACAATGCTTACAGACGCCTCTAGACAGATCTCTCCCCTACTGGCGCCGGCTACACTCACTCTTTCGCCATCTCCGTGGTGACATCTACCATGTCTCGTTCTTTGGTGCAATACATTCACGCCTGAACCCACTCTAACATTGAGGCCACAACGACTGCATTTGACCAACACACTACAGTCATCTTACAGGATAGACTACCTTACTACATATATATATATATATATAATTTGTTTATATATGCTTGTAAAAAAATAAATCTTTGTATATTGGATCCGAATTTATAACGTGTACATATCCAATAACAATAATTCCAGTAGTACTCATTAATTGAGAGAGATAATATATTATTTTATTTCTTGCACATTTTACTTTTTTCTCTATCTTGTAACCAGGACTATTGGAGCGTACAATATTTTATTTATTATTTTATAGCTGAATATATAATTTCTAAAAATCAATGGAATGAAAATAGGCATTTTCACGTAATTTTAAAGATGCGATTTGAGCATACTCTGTGCTTCCTATACTCTGTAAAATTATTAAAATAAAAGTTGTCTGTTTTTCTTGTTGTTTAATATCGTTTGTGGCCTTAAGTTGAGAAAAAAATGACTTCTTATCCTGAGCAATATGATAGAACTCTTAAAGATCAAGATTTAGTAAGAAGAAGGGCAGAAATTCGAAAGGGTTTGAAACAAGAATTTATTAAAAAAGCAACAAATCCATTTTTGTATGGCGAAAAGCAAGCAAAATATGTTGTAAGTTTTTTTTTTTTTTCATAATAGAGCATATAAACATTATACTTTTATATTAGACATGTAATTTTATATCTAATAAAAATATTTCATAAATACAAATTTTTAACATTGAGCCACCCTAATAACAAAATATTTTGGTTTATTTTATCCCCCCCCCCTTTCCTTATATTAATATACAGTCGAACTTCTTTAATTCAACACCCCAAGGGATCAGAGCTTTCGGTTGAATTAAGGTGAGATGATTAGCTAATCATCTAACTAGCTAAAATAATATATATTTTTTATAAATAGCTTTGTAATATAAATTAATGATATTAATTGAAACCATTGTGTGTGTACTTTTTTATATTTATTTTTTTATTTTCATGATTAACTTTTAGTATCTGGGACAAAATGGCAATAATACATATTTTCGAAACAAATAATATTTTATTCCAATTGAATAATAGTTTAAAGAAAATAAATATGGAAAATAAAAAGAAAATTAAAAAATAATTTTTGAAAAGAATCAAGATTAAAAAAATATATATTTTATAGATGTCTGTTTTTTCTCTGAAATCCTATTCAGGATGTATTCCAGATAGTCTATTTTTAAAAGACATGCATGCCTTTCTTCCTCAGAAATGTCTTTTAAATAACAAAGAGTTTTTATTGTATTAAAGGCATCCACTGCTGCTGCAGGTGTTATTGATGTTTTGTTTAAATCTTTTTCTGTTGGCTCTACCTCTTCATCTTCTTCTTTTCCCATTACCTCCTTTACAATTTCTTCAATGGACTGTTCCCCAGCAACTTGCACATCTTTATCAACTTCCAAGAAGTCAATATAGTTGACATCAATGGCTTGATGTTTTTTTAATGCCTCAAAACATCTGTTCATTTCTTCAACAACTTCTTCCATTGCTTCATCTATCACAAATCCTGAATGAGAAAAACAATTTTTTATTGTGGAAGAACTAACCCCAACCCATGCAGCCTCTAGCCAGCTAATTGCAAAGAGTAAATGAACTTGAGCATTTTTTTTTCTTCCATGCAAGTGAGAAGATACGTTATCATTCGTTTCCTATATTGGTCTTTTAGGGCTTTAATGATACCCATATCACAGGGTTGTAATGCACTTGTAGTTAGGGCGGGCAAAAATCTTATTTCAATGTTCTGTAACCCTTCAGGTATTTGGTGGGCTGGGCAATTATCTAAAATTAATAAAATTTTTCTTTCTCTTCTTTTGAATATTTGGTCCAATTTTTTCAGCCAATCCGTAAAAATTGCCCCAGTCATCCAGGCTTTTTTATTAAAATGATAATTTGAGGGAATATTCATGCCATGGAAGCATCGTGGTCTTCTATATTTCCCAATATAAAGTAAAGGCAGTTTTTCACTTCCATCCATATTACAGCATACCAACACTGTAGTTCTCTCTTTAGACTTCTTACCCCCTTCACATTTCTCACCTCTGATAGTCATTGTTTGATTAGGCAAAAGTTTATAAAATAACCCTGTTTCATCAGCATTGAAAATGTCCTGTGGGCTGTATTTAGCTAAAAGTGAAGGAATAATCTCACCTTTCCAAGTGGTTACACTATTGGCATCCACACTTCCAGCTTCTCCATGAAGTCGTTTAAAAGCAATATTCCTTCTGGCCTTAAACTTTTCTAGCCAGCCATTGCTAGCTTCAAAATTATCTTGACCCATTTTCAAGGCCAAGAGTATAGCCTTTTCTTTCAAGATATTGCCATTTATGGCAAGTTTCATGGCATTTGCGTGCCTTATCCACCTAAACAGGGCTTCTTCAATCTCTGGGAATTCCCCGCCACGATCACGTTTCAAGGTAGAGCTAAAATTAGATTTTAAAAAGGCAGATTTTATGGCGAATTTATTTTTAAAAATTGTGCTAATGGTGGACCGTGGAATATTTCTCTCTCTGGAAACTTGACTATGTGATTTTCCTTGTTCTATTTCTTCTATAATTTTCATTTTTTCCACATAAGTGAGCTGGTGATACTGACTACGTTTCCAATTTTTTTTGGCAGAACCTGACATTCTTGCCCCACTCATTTATTCAAATTAACACAGAATATTGAATTAAAATGTTATCATAATCATTGTTGAATCATTTTATAAAGATTTATTTATTTAAAAAGAAATTATTTATAAATTTAAAAATAGCTAAAATATTTCAATGTTAAAAATAAAAAAATAAAAATTATTATTAGTTAGCGCATGCTGCCGAAATTCCCGCGTAAAAAAACTACAATAACATCCGAGAAATTGCGCAACGGCACTGCAAAGAGAAACTTAAACTAACCAGAAACCAAAAGTGCGCAGGCGCGATCCGATCGGCGCCCGCCGTAATACCGTTTAGCGGTAAAGTTGCATGTAAAATAACATTCAACTGTCGAAATTCGAATTTTAAAATGGTCGAACTATCGGTACTTCGTATTATCGATACTGTCGAATTACGGTTTGTTATTTGATAGGCCGGAGGTCGGGACATCGGAACATGGTCGAATTATCGCCGAGTGTCGAATTGGGGTGTGTCGAATTAACGAGGTTATACTGTATATTTAATTTTTTAATTATATTGGATCAAAGTATCATTTTATTGGTAAAATAAATGATATTTTTATCCAATATATTACTTTTTAAATTAAAGATTCATTTATGGATTGCTCTATTTTCAAAAAAAGAAATACAGTCGAACCTCTTTAATTCAACACCCAAGGGATCAGAGCTTTCAGTTGAATTAAAGGAAGTGTTGAATTAAGGTTAGATGATTAGCTAATCATCTAACTCGCTAAAATAATATTTTTTCAAATTGCTTTGTAATATAAATTGATCATATTAATTGAAACCATTGTGTGTATCCTTTTTTGTATTACTTTTTTATTTTCATGATTAACTTTAGTATCAGGGACAAAATGGCAATACTACATATTTTTGAAACAGAAAATAATCCCTATATATATAAAATTCAGTGTATGTATGTATGTGTAGGATCATTAATCACCACAGACATGGTTAGCCATTAAAAGTTGTTTTTATTTCAAAAAGTCTCTCTACTTATTTAGGCATACAATTTTAGTTAAATGGTATTCTAACAATAAATATAACTTATTGTTTACAATAAAATATAAAATAATTTAAAAAAGAATAATTTAATATTTACATTTACAAAATGTAACTTTTATAACACACAAAGTTTAACACAGCGCCATCTAGGTGTGGCAATTGGAATTATTTAACCCTACATTCACTCCCCCTCCAGTGACCAAGGTCACGTTATGTTAATAATCTTTGGGGCGGATGAATCACTCTACCACTACGAGTCCTTTGGGGTTCCTCAAAATGGACTTTCTGGGTACGGGCCTTGGATGGTTGCAGGTCCTGCTGGATCCCTGGTTGCTGGCGCCGGTCATCATCTTCAGGGTATGACTCCTTCAGAAGATAAGCTGGTTTCAAACGGTCGAGGGAAACATTGTCTTCTTTTCCTTTAACCATTACTGTAAAATATTTTACAGTCCTTTTCAAAACCTTAAATGGACCTTCATAAGCCGGTTCGAGAGGTTTTTTTAACTCTGTCCTTTCTAATAAATACGTGGGAGCAACCTTGCAAGTCCTTATGAATGAAAACATTAGGATTCCGGTTGATCCTTGATTTCATGGGTTGGAGGGAAGACATGTCTTTTTGCAAGTTTTTGATTAGATCATCTCTATCTCTCGTTTGTTGAGAGTCCTGGAAAAATTCTCCTGGAAGTCTTATGGTCTTGCCAAATACCATTTGTGCTATTGAAAAATCAGAAGAACCATAGATTGAAGATCTTAATCCTAAGAGTACTGAAGGCAGCCTCTCGGTCCACCTGACGTAGTTGTGAGAACTTATTGCGGTTTTCAAAGTTCGATGGAACCTTTCAATTTTGCCATTGCTCTGGGGGTGGTACGAAGTCGTATGCTTCAACTGGATTCCGCACATTTTGGCAAATTCCTTAAGTTTCTGAGACATGAATTGCATGCCTCTATCAGTTATTAGATGGCATGGGGTTCCATATCTGCTGATCCATTCCTTGTAGAAGGATTTGATTATGGTATCTGCTTTTATGTCTTCCAATGGCAGAACTTCCACCCAATTGGTGAAACGGTCGATAAGGGTCAGGCAATAGGTTTTTCCTTCCGATGGTGGTAGAGGTCCAATTAAGTCGATGTGGACGGTTCCAAACTGCTCATCAGGTTTCCCGAATTCACCATACTCAGTTTTGATATGACGAGTTATTTTACTCTTCTGGCAGTTTATGCATCCCTTAGTCCAATTCCTAATGTCTTTGTTGATATTAAGCCATATATAACGGGAGGTCACTTCTCTGACTGTAGTCTTAATTCCTGGATGAGACAGTCCATGAATTGATGTGAAGACGTTCATCCTGAATTCTTCTGGAATATATGGCCTTATTCTGGAAGTGGAGATATCGCACCAAAGGGTTTTTCCTGAAGGTAAGCGATGCTCTTTAAAAATCAGCGACTTGTTTTGTGACCGAAGAATCGATAATTCAGTATCATCTTGTTGTTTCTCAGCAATGATGTCGTAATCAATTGAGATGATTTCAGATATTCTTGACAACGTATCAGCCACCATGTTGTCCTTGCCGCTGACGTGCCGAATCGAAGTCGTGAATTGGGAGATGTATTGCAACTGTCTAACTTGACGGGGAGAAGCTTTTTTGAGGTTTTGTTGGAAGGCGTAGATCAGTGGTTTCTGATCAGTAAAAATGGTAAAATATCGACCCTCCAAGAAAAATTTAAAATGTTCGTTTGCCGAAAAAATAGCTAGCAATTCGCGATCATAAGTGCTATATTTGGTCTGACTTGCGCTCAATTTCTTTGAAAAGAACGCTATGGGCTTCCAAGCTCCATCTATGAAATGTTGTAGGACTGCACCCATCGCTCTGTCGGAAGCGTCGGTAAAAAGAGCCAAAAGACATTCGGGGTCAGGGAATGTCAATAGTGCTGCTTTTGATAATTATATTTTGCCCTTTATAAATTTCTGTTCAGCTTCTTCCGTCCAGGGGATAGGGCGCTTATCATTTTTCTTAGAGCCCTTCAAGAAATCGTTCAAGATAGCTTGATCATCAGCTGCATTCCTCAAGAATCGACGATAAAAATTTAGCATCCCTAAAAATCTTCTTAGATCTTGCACTGTTTCAGTTTTTTTATAATCCACTATGGCTTGAACTTTCGATTCTGTTGGTCTTATTCCTTCTGGAGTGATCCAATATCCTAGGAATTCGATGTTATTGACGTTTAGGACGGTCTTCGCTTGGTTGATGCGTAGTCCATATTGATCCAGTCTTGAAAAAACTGCTCTCAAATGACTCTCGTGTTCTTCTTCGGATTTCGAAGCTACAAGGATGTCGTCCAAATATGGGAAAACAAAATCCAGACCCCATAAAACTTCATTGATGAACCTCTGGAATGTTGCAGGTGCGCCACATAATCCAAAATTCATCACTTCGAACTCTAACAGTCCAAACGGTGTGATAGCAGCTGTTTTCTCTCGATCTTCCTCATTGATTGGGATTTGGTAATAAGCCTTGAAGAGGTCTATTTTTGAGTAGTAACGGGTCTTCTTCAATATGTGGTTGAAGTCTTCGAGTTTGGGGATCGGATACCTATCTGGAATGGTCACACTGTTGAGTTTTCTATAATCACCGCAGGGTCTCCATGAGCCTTCTTTTTTCCTTACCATGTGTAGGGGGCTTGCCCACGGCGATCTAGATGGTCGAATTATGTGGTTGTCCAGCATGTATTGGAATTCCTTTTTAGCGATCTTCAAGAGCATGCTGTTCAATGGTCTTGCTCTTGCAAAAACTGGAGGACCTTTTGTTGCTATAAAGTGCCTAACAATATGCTGTACTTTGGGCCTCAGCAAGTTTGGAATGGTTATATTCGGGAACGAAGAAAGAATATAAAATTTTGAATTCTTGTCTAGGGTGCTGATGCCACAATTCATTGAGGTTACTGCGCCTCTAATTTTCAAGTTAGTGCAACCATCAATAAGTTGCCTGTTTTTCAAATCAATTAATAAATTGTGCCCTTTGAGGAAATCAGCTCCCACAATACCTTTGGACACTCGCTGTGATGAGGCGCCATTTGAAATTTCTTCGTAGCCCCAAGTCGACCTCCAATATCTGAAATCCATAAGTTGGAATGAGGCTTCCATTAGCAGCATACAATTGGATGTCCTCTGTAGGTGTACCGTTGCCTTGGAATGGGATAAGGGAAACATCTGCCCCGCTGTCTATTAAAAATCGCATTCCCGTTTTTGCGTCTGTGACGAATAATCTGGATTTGCGACAAGCGTTTGTCCATTGGGCAGTAGGATCTGTCGCTGCTTCCCCTACCCGCTGGAGTTTCCTGATGGCTTCTTCCATTGACAGGGCGAAGTGCATTTATCTGGGCGGCACTTGTTTCCAAACCTGCAATGGAAATAGCAGTATTTGCCACTTGGGTTGTACTTACCTGAGCGAGATCGTGATCGCTGTCTTGGACGAGGCGAATTGGAACGCCCGTTCTGCCTAGTACGATTCTCTAGCTTCAAAGTTGCTATTTCCTCTTTCAGCGACGCAATTGTAGCAGTCATTTCCTCAAATGTTGGGTCTTTGTTCTTACTTTCATAAACTTGAAGTCGAGGGTCATTTCCTGAATCTTGTCAGCCATCTCTGCAAGCCTGTCTAGGCCTTCTTCGCTCACTACTAGTATATTTTTTATGATTTCAGGTAATTTGTCCATCCATAATGTTTGGAGAACTTTTTCCGAGATGTCTTTATCGGTTTTGAGGGTTCTCATCTTCCTCAGTAATTGGGTAGGCTTTAGGTCGCCTAATTCCAGTCCAGTTAGTAGCTTCCTTAAGATTTTTTTCTTCGCTCTCTTTAAAAATTGATACGAGACTATTTTTGGCCTTGTGTATTTGTTATTGTTCTGGGAATCTTGGATTATATCCCATAAATTCTCTACAATTTGCGGCTCTAGCTGGGATACTAAATAGTTAAATTTTGTGGACTCTTGGGTGATTCCCGAAATGGCAAACTGAGCTTCCACTTGGTAAAACCAAATCTCTGGTTTGTCAGACCAGAATGGCGGTATTTTGATCGAGACCTTATTTGTCTCCGCTTCCTGTTTTACCTGCATTTTTTAAAATTATTACTAAATTATTACTTTTTTCAAAGATCAAAAATGCAAGATTAAAATTACAAAAGCTACTTTAAAAAAAAAAAGAATTATGCAAAATTAATTTTCAAACTGGATTGTGACAACTTTAACCGGTCTGTGGCACTATCTGAGGTACTATGAAATATTATGATGTCGACAAACTTAAGGTTTGCGCACCCTTTCCCTTGGCAGTATCCGTCAGCCTTACCACTGGTAGGGGGACAGTCAGGACTGACCAAAGGAGACCTATTTAGCCACCTCAAAGAGGTGCTTACCTATGGCAATATCCTGCAGCCTTACCACTGGTGGGGGGACAGTTGGGACTGACCAGAAGCGTACCGGCTCACCACTGTAGGATCATTAATCACCACAGACATGGTTAGCCATTAAAAGTTGTTTTTATTTCAAAAAGTCTCTCTACTTATTTAGGCATACAATTTTAGTTAAATGGTATTCTAACAATAAAGAAATATAACATATTGTTTACAATAAAATATAAAATAATTTAAAAAAGAATAATTTAATATTTACATTTACAAAATGTAACTTTTATAACACACAAAGTTTAACACAGCGCCATCTAGGTGTTATTTAACCCTACATATGTATGTATGTGGGTCGGTGGAAGGCTGGTTAAACCGTTTGGTTTACGACCACTACGACCCGGGTTCGATCCCCGCATTGGACACTTTTTTCTGTTTAAAAAAAAAATGCTTCAATGGCCCCCCGACTCTTGCAAAAGTCCAACCCCACCAGCGAGTGCAAGTAACCAAACGGGGCTCTGGCACATTTGTAAGTGCAAAGTTGAACTGCTTTCACATGTGTAGACATGTGGTGCGCTTACAGTAAAAAGCAGTCGCCTACTACCCACCATGATTATCATGGCCTGTACCACGTGTACTAGGGATAAGCAAAAAAAAAAATGTATGTGTGTGTGTATCTATGTCGGCTATACACGTCCACAATACGTAACTAATCTGACTGAAATTTTAACAGTATATAGAGTAGAATCTAGAAAAACTTAATAGTGAAAATTTAAGGTCTCTATCCCGAATATTCTTCGAGTTATTTGCAAATTGCGTTGCAAATTTGCCTTTTCGCTCACAAGCAGCGCCTCTAGCGGTGAAGATGGGAGGTAATATCAGCTGACCTAATGTACATGTAAAACTTGTTTTGACAGGACATAGAGAAAAATCTGGAAAAGATATTTATCGGATTTTTAGCCAATAAAAAATAAAATTGACAGGTTCTGGGCAAAAATAATTGTTTTTTTTTAGTCTGAAAATGATGATAACAATATTGCTGTATCATGTTTGATTATCAGATACAAAATTATATCTGGAAAAATTCCAAAAAGCTGAGACCATGGGTGAAGCCAGTTCATTTTTAGTGTGCAGGAACAAAATTCTAACAGAAAAACATTCATTCGAGCAGAAGACACAAAGCCAGATCATCTCTTTATAAAAATATCGCTTCTCTGACACAAAGTTTGGAGCGGGACGTTTCACAAGAGTGACATCCACGGCGCCAATTTATAATTGTAAGGAATAGTATTTGAATAAAAACATTTAATTGGGTAAAACCTGGGCGTTGCCCGGGTCATTCGGCTAGTTACAAATAATATTTCAGTTTAATTGAAGAGTATAGCAGTTGAAAGGAAATAAATATAGAAAATAAAAAGAAAATTTAAAAATAATATTTAAAAATAATCATGAAGAGATATTTTTAAAAATTCCTTTATAGATGTCTGTTTTTGCACTGAAATCCTATTCAGGATATATTCCAGATGGTCTATTTAAAAAAAAAATGCATGTCTTTCTTCCTCTGAAATCTGTTTTAAATAACTATTGTATTAAAGACATCCACTGCTGCTGCAGGTGTTATTGATTTTGTGTTCAAATCTTTTATAATAATATGGAAATGGAATATTAAAATAAAATGTTATCATAATCATTGTGGCTGCATTTTATGAAGATTTATTTATTTGAAAGAAATTGTTGGTAAATTTTAAAATAACACAAATATTTCAATGCTGAAATTTAAAAATAAAATAATATTATTAATTAGCGCGAGATTCCTAAATTCCCGCGTAAAAAAAAACAATAACACTCGCGACATTGCGCAATGGCACTGCAAAGTGAAACTTAAACTAACAGAAACCAAAAGTGTGCAGGCGTGATTCAATCGGTGCCCACTGTTGCCGCTGCTTGCCGCCACCCTAATACCTTTTTAGCGGTAAAGTTGTATGTAAAAAAACATTCAACTGTCGAAATTCAAATTTTAAAATGGTCGAACTATCGGAACTGTCGTATTAATGATACTGTCGAATTACGGTTTGTTATTTGATAGGCCGGAGGTCAGGACATCTGAATATGGTCGAATTAATGTAGAGTGTCGAATTTGCGTGTGTTGAATTAAAGAGGTTATAAAGATGTATATATACAGTATAACCTCGTTAATTCGACACACCCCAATTCGACACTCGGCGATAATTCGACCATGTTCTGATGTCCCGACCTCCGGCCTATCAAATAACAAACCGTAATTCGACATATCGATAATACGACACTTCCGATAGTTCGACCATTTTAAAATTCGAATTTCGACAGTTGAATGTTTTTAACTTACAACTTTCCGCTAAAAAGGTATTACGCCCGCGATCGGCGGGCGCCGATAGGATCGCGCGCGCGCACTTTTGGTTCCTGGTTAGTTTAAGTTTCACTTTGCAGTGCCATTGCGCAATGTCGCGAGTGTTATTGTTTTGTTTTTTACGCTGGGATTTAGGCTTTGTGCGCTAATTAACAATAATATTTTATTTTTAAATTTCAACATTAAAATATTTTTGTTATTTTAAAATTTACAAATAATTTTCTTTTAAATAAATAAATCTTTATAAAATGTAGCCATAATGATTATGATAACATTTTATTTCAATATTCCATTTCTGTGTTATTATAAAAGATTTTCAAACACAAAATCAATAATACCTGCAGCAGCAGGGGATGACTTTAATACATTAAAATTTATTTATTAAAATACATTTCAGAGGAAGAAAGGCATGCATGTTTTTTCAAAATGACCATCTGGAATACATCCTGAATAGGAATTCAGTGCAAAAACAGACATCTATAAAGGATTTTTTTAAAAGATCTCTTCATGATTATTTTTAAATAATATTTTAAAATTTTATTTTTATTTACCATATTTATTTCCTTTCAACTGCTATATTTTTCAATTAGAATAAAATATTATTTAATATATTATTTAATATTTGATTATATTACTGAAAAGAAACACATTACCAGTAAATTTATTTGTTACAATTATTTATGTTTCTAAAATATGTATTAATGCCATTTTGTCACTGATACTAAAAGTTAATCATGAAAATAAAATAAAAACACAAAATGGTTTCAATTAATATCATTAATTTATATTACAAGGCTATTTTAAAAATATATTATTTTAGCGAGTTAGATGATTACTTAATCATCTGACTTTAATTCAACACTTCCTTTAATTCAACGGAAAGCTCTGATCCCTTGGGGTGTTGAATTAAAGAGGTTTGACTGTATATGGAAGCAATGGTCGCCTCTTCCGTCAAAATAAACGTCAGAATCTGACGCTATCCATTGACCGTCGCCGCAACTAGCGGCATCAGGTCGGTGACAAAGCCACAACACCAACTTTGGCAAACTGATAAGCGTCCACCTAGAGACCATGGTTTCGGGCTAATGGCCCTCGTCAGTCTAGGGCGGACTTTATTCCATGAGATCCACACGGGATCTAATGGAATCCTCACAAAATACCAAAGAGGTGTTTTGCTGGCAATGTGGCTGGGCCAAATCTGGCGTCAGATTATGACGTTTATTTTGACGGGAGAGGTGACCATTGCTTCCATGGATTAATTTCCTCCCGGCGGATTTTCCATCTATGTTTTGCCAATAGATTTGGCCCAGCCACATTGCCAGCAAAACACCTCTTTGGTAGATTGTGAGGATTCCATCAGATCCCGTGTGGATCTCATGGAATAAAGTCCGCCCTAGAGTGACGAGGGCCATTAGCCCGAAACCATGGTCTCTAGGTAGACGCTTATCAGTTTGCCAAAGTTGGTGTTGTGGCTTTGTCAGGAACTGCTGAACTCAAATCCAACCTTCTTTCCCTGCACCTAAGGAGAAAAATCTGCTTTTCAAAATTTATAACAAAAAAGATTAACTCTCCAAAAGAATATCTTACAGGAAAATTTATTAGAAATTGGGTCCCAAACCAAAAATTAAAACCAAAAATTAATCCCAAACACAGAACTTCCTATCCCCCACACAAAACTCGCAACAAACTCATCTGTTTCCCTCATCTACCAGACAATCCCCACAAACATGAAACTCAGCCAGAATTACTTAAAGCTCTTGGCCTCCAAATCATTGAGGAAAATAGCTCCCTCTTCGACATCACAATTTACACTGACGGTAGCCAACTTGAAACTGGACTGTCTGGCAGTGGAATTGCTATCTACAAAGATAAGATCCTGGAAAAAATCTCCCTCTCCCACCCTAGACATCTTTCAGTTTATAAATCAGAACTCTCTGCTATAGATACAGCTCTAAAAGACATCAACATTAACTTGCCAAGCAAAATAATAATCTACTCTGACTCAAGAGCAGCCATTTATACCCATCAAAGCTGCTTCTCCAGTCAAGAACCTCTCCTCAAGAGCATTGCTAAGTCTGTAAACCGACTCCCAGCCAACAGCTCAGTCACAGTGCAATGGCTTCCAGCTCACGTTGGAATTCCTGGTAATGAGCTGGCAGACTCTCTGGCAAAGGCTGGAGCTCTTGGCCTACCTGAAGCAAGAGAATCTACCACCCAACTAGATGAAAGAGACCTCCTCCGTACCATCAAAACCCAATGCCTGCAGGAATGGAAATCTGATGCTGCACATGACTGGTACAGAGCAGGAGGGACAAGCACCGGTTCCGGCACCAAGAGAACAACAGTCTTTGATTTCCAGACTTCAAGTCTGGTCATCTATGGACAATGACTTTCCAGAATGGTTGCAGGGTTTTCCCACTATGTACTAAGTGCAATTCTCAGCCTGCAACCCCAAGACATATTATTGACTATATTGGCTCATCCATTGATGAGCTCTACTCTTCCCCGGCAGACCACCATCAAAAATCTCAAGCTTTACAAGCTTGATACCTTAGTGTGATTGAGTGGAGATAAGAAAGAAGAAGACTAGTGTGTGTTTTTTACCAGGGTGATACCACATAATACATTGTTCTGATGCTCAATTAAAGGGAAAGATGCCCCTCTAGGTACACATATATAGATATGTACCAAAAGAGGCACCTCTTCCCCACCTGCAACTTTGTTATATACATTAGAACTTCTTTTTATTGGACACCCCGCTAAGGACAGTTTTCATTTGCAAAATTGCCATTTTTACAATTTAGCAACTCTCCGGTAAGAGGACACCTCTCCCTAAAGGACACTTTGGCTCTGAAATTAAGTGTCCTTTATAGGGAGGTTCTACTGTATTTCCAAATTTTACAATATCATTTATAGTATCCACTAGATGGAAATTTCTATTAGTTTATATTTTTTATATAATTTATTATATATACAGTTAAACAAGCAAGGAACTACCATCAACAAGATTTTTTTTTTCAAGATATACTTTACGCTGAATCAGCTAAATTCATCACTTGAAAATTTAGATCCAAAGAGGTCACCAGGAGATGATCTAATATTCAGTCTGATGATTAAACACTCTGGAGAAAATATTAAAAATCAACTCCTACGTTTACTGAACATTTCATTTAAAGAAATAGAAACAGTAGCCAAAACAAAAATAAACAAGAGGATCCCACCTAAGCACAGTTGGTACAGTGGAGGGGACCCAGGAGGAGCTCTGAACATCAGAAATAGACAGCATCAAACGACACTAACAAGATTTAGAACAGGCCATCTCAAGCCATTGAAGATAGAAAATAATAACAAAATTTGCCCCACTTGCCCGAAATGTAGCTTGGCACCTGCAGCTCCAGAACACATTTTGGCTTGCATTAGATGCACTAAACAGGACCTTTGGGAGAGGCCGCTGCTTATCATAAAACAGCTCGAGGAGCATGAACTCATGGAATTCGTGTAATCTTTACACAAGGGGATAATAAACAACAACAACTGGACCTTTCATGGCAAACTGGTAAACTACCAAAGAATTTGACGATATCAATTATAGTGCCAATACTGAAACCAAACAAAGATGAAAGGAATGCAAGAACTATAGGCCAATTTCACTCACCAGCATACTTTGTAAAATAACAACAAATTATCCACTCTAGGCTCATAATCTGGCTCACTAACAATAATTAAAAAAACTGCCTATAGAACCCAGCACTGTATAACTGATCAACTTTTCTACTTCTGCCAATCAATAATAGATTCAATAAAAGAAAACAAGACCTAATCCAAATAATTTATTTATGTGTGACGTTTCGGCAACAACATTGTCACCATCATCAGACAAAAGAATAAGATTTATTCTTTTGTCTGATGATGGTGACAATGTTGTTGCCGAAACGTCACACATAAATAAATTATTTGGATTAGGTCTTGTTTTCTTTTATTATAATCTATAATCCAAATTGTGCTTTATCAATAATAGATTCATTCCAAGAAAAACTGCCAAAGAAGACAATGACCATTTATCTAGATATGACCTCAGCTTTTGATCGAGTGTGGAAGGAGAAACTACAGTATACCTTCATTAATTTGACACTTGCGATAATTTGACCATGCTTTCTTGTCCCAACCTCCAGCCTATCAAATAACAATCGTTAATTAGGCTATACGATAATTTGACATAATCAATGGTTCGACCGATTTTTAAAAACAGGGCCGATATGGTGCACGATGTTTACTCCTGGATGATTTAATACTAACTTATGTGGCTGTAAGCAATGAGGTGTCTTAAAGAGTAAAATAAAATTTTTTTAGTCATTTCTCCATTTTCTAAATTTATTCGTTTTCTTCCCATTGTATTTGTGCTGAGAACATGTAAGAAAACATCTACCTATGTTTCCTTACGTGACGCAGCGGAGCGTGACCTCGGCTGCACGGGTGAGTCAGTTGTTGTTTTGCTCGCTGTATGAATGGACATTAAAACATGGTGGCAGCGATAACTGGATAAAATACGAACCCGTGTATTGCAAAATATCGATTTTTGCGTACCTTGGAAGATAATTCAACATGGCTCAGATTCAACCTCCAGAAACTTTCGACTTCTCGACTCCCAACGAATGGCCCAAATGGAGGAAGAGATTCGAACGATACCTCGTGGTCAGTGGAATGAAGAAGAAAGAGGAGGCGGACAAGATCGATTTGTTCATGTACTTGATGGGCGACCGCGCGGATGATATATTCAGGACCTTCAAGTTCGAAAAGGAGGAAGAGGCAACGAAAATCGATTCCGTCCTCAAGGCGTTCGACAGCCACTTCTGTGTCAGAAAGAATATTATCTACGAACGTGCGAAATTTAATTCAAGAATCCAAGAGGATCGGGAGCCAGTGGACGAATTCATCACTTCATTGTACAAATTGGCTGATAGTTGCGAATTTGAGGGTCTTCATGAGCAGTTGATCCGTGACCGAATAGTGGTTGGAGTGAGGGACAAAGCTTTATCTGAAAGAATGCAGTTGGACAGCGAACTGACTTTGGGAAAGGCGGTGAAATTGGTTCGACAGCAGGAAGCCGTTCGACAGCAGCAAGTCGAGCTGCAGCGTCCCTCAACAAGCCAAAAGGTCAATCAGGTGAAGTTCAACTCGAAGAAACAATCACCGAAACAACAACAGCAACCTTCGAGGAAGAAGAAGTCAGCCAAAACAAGATCACGATGTCCAAAATGCGGAGGTTTCACCCACAGGGAAGGACAGGCTTGCCGTGCTGAAGGACAAAGATGTAACCTATGTTCAAAAACTGGCCATTTTGCAAATTGCTGCCCAGATAAGCAGGCGAAGACTGCGGAAGTCAAAGCTGTTTCTGAACTTGATGAAGAAATTGGTTTTCTCCTGGAGGTCTCAGCTGTGGAGGATTCATCTAATCTCGATGATGATGCAGGCGAGTGCAGGAGGCGATGGACAGCAGAAATCCAAGTGAACGGGAAAAAGGTGAAGTTCAAGCTCGACTCCCAGGCGGATGTTACATGTGTTCCTCTGTGTCTCTTCAAGAAGATTATGGGACAGCAACGACTAGTGGAAAGTGATATCAACCTTAGAGCTGCTGAATTCTCCGAACTTCAGACTGTGGGTATGTTTATATCAACGCTGAGAACTGGCAATTATGAAATCAAGGAGAAGATTTATGTCATTCGTCGTTTGAGTGAACCTCTTCTGAGTCGCCGGGCATGTGAGCTCTTGAACCTGGCGAGGCGGATTGAAGTGGTTGCGACGAGAATTAACCCGATCAAGGAATTTCCCGAAGTATTTGAAGGACTGGGACAGATCGGAAACCCTTACGAAATCAAATTGACACCTGGAGCAAAACCATATGCTGTGCATACTCCTCGACGGGTGCCAATACCTTTGATGGAAAAGCTCGAAACAAGATTGGTCATCCCTGGAAAGGAGCTGCTCGACGCCGATGCATTATCCAGACAACCACTTCTTACAACCGAGGGAGGTGAAAACGAACGGCAAACCTCAGCGCATATAAATGCAGTTCTCTCGAGTATAACCGACAAAGACGAGATGTTGACGAAGATTTTTGAAGCTCAACAAGAAGATACGACCCTGAAAGCAGTAGTCAACTACCTTGAGAAAGGTTGGCCAGATAAGAAGAAAATGTCACAGGCTCTGCTCTCTTATTGGCATGTCAAGGATGAACTCGGCGTTCAAAATGGACTACTGATGCGTAGCTGTCGTCTTGTTATTCCAGCAAGTATGAAACTGGAGATCCTAGAGAAGTTGCACGCTGGGCACTTCGGGATTGCAAAAACAAGACTTCGCGCACGTGAGACGGTATGGTGGCCTGGAATTTCGGAAGAGATCGCGAAAACAGTCAGAAAGTGCAGTGTCTGTATCCAGGAAGCCGTTTCAAAACATGAACCTTTGATACCAACCAACTTTCCTACACGACCGTGGCAAAAGATTGGAATGGATTTGTTCAAGTTCGAGAATAAGTGGTATCTAGTCGTCATTGACTATTATTCTCGATTTCCTGAAGTGGTTCAGCTGGATCGGCTCACAGCCAATGTGGTGGTGCGTAGTTGCAAATCCATATTTGCCCGACATGGAATACCAGAAACTGTTGTAAGCGATAATGGGACGCAATTTGGAGCTGCTCGTGAATTTGCAAATTTCGCAAGGCAGTACGGATTCACACATGTCACTTCAAGTCCTCGATTCCCGCAGAGCAATGGGATGGCAGAAGCAGGTGTGAAAATTGCTAAGATGATCCTCAAGAAAAATCAAGACCCATCGCTTGGACTCCTGGAGTATCGATCGACCCCTTTGGAGAACGGTTACAGCCCTGCTGAGCTTCTCATGGGACGTAAACTCCGAACGACCTTGCCAATTGTACCAGAGAATCTTAATCCAAAGTTGGTGGACTCTCAGACCCTGAAAAGAAAGGAGGGGAGAAGGAGAAAGGATATGAAATCCAGGTATGATCGACGCTGCGGAGCTACGGACATGGAGGAGCTATCCGAAGGTGACACGGTTTGGATTACAGATATGCGAACCTGGGGGATTGTAAAGCAGAAAGCATCGACACCAAGGTCATATATGGTTGATACTCCAGTTGGGACTTTACGTCGAAACAGGTTCCATCTACGAAAAGGAGTTACAGTGCAATATCCAGCCGACCCATCGACGCCGACCTTTTCGGGGGAGGAACTGGTTGAAAATGAAAAGACCCCAGTTGTGGATCATCCCTCTAACGACTCAGAAGACGGCCAGATAAGAACCCGGAGTGGACGAATTGTTGAACCTGTGGATCGCCTTCATTATTAGTTATATTATGCATTTAAAGTTTGTAATGTATATATATATTTCAAGTCTTAAAAAGGGGGATGTGCTGAGAACATGTAAGAAAACATCTACCTATGTTTCCTTACGTGACGCAGCGGAGCGTGACCTCGGCTGCACGGGTGAGTCAGTTGTTGTTTTGCTCGCTGTATGAATGGACATTAAAACAGTATTTATTCACCTAGTTCTAAATACTATTTGTAATTTTTACTTTGTTCAAAAATGTATTATTGCAATTTTAGCCATCCCTAAAAGTTGATCATGAAAATTCTAAAAATAAATTAAATAAAAAAAAAAGTTTGAATGGTATCAATTCACATTATTAATTAATAAATATCATAACAGAGTATTTTATGAAAATATTTTAAATATATTTTGATTATCCTAGAAAAATTTCCACCAGCAGTGAATGTTGTGATGAAATCATCTAACTGACTTTTTTCTCTAACTGAAATCTAACTAAATTCAACACTTCCTTTAATTCAACCGAAAGCTCTGATCCCTTAAAGAGGTTAGATGGTACTTTTGAAAGATTGCACAACATGAGAGTAAGAGGAAAACCTTAATTTAGAATACAGACTTCTTGAGGGAAAGAAAGATAAAAGTTTGGGTCGATGAAGCATTAGGCAATATGCATGGAAAAATGGGCACAAGTTTAATCCCAAAATAAGCCTAAAAACACACACACACACAACCAAATAATTAATATAAATTAGAAATAAAAAATACCTAGGTGTAATACTTGATGAGAAATTTCGATTTACAGAACACATAATTAGCACCTCAAATAGAGCTACCAGAAAACTAAGTAGTCTAACCTCTATAATTCAACACCCCAAGGGATCATAGCTTTCAGTTGAATTAAAGGAAGTGTTGAATTAAAGTCAGTTAGATGATTACATCACAACATTCATTTCTTGTGGAAATTT
Source organism: Cordylochernes scorpioides (assembly GCA_030710605.1). Taxonomy (NCBI): domain Eukaryota; kingdom Metazoa; phylum Arthropoda; class Arachnida; order Pseudoscorpiones; family Chernetidae; genus Cordylochernes; species Cordylochernes scorpioides. The sequence goes on from CP092867.1 coordinate 76,671,151, forward strand.
TTTATATAATTAAATTAAATATAATAATTAAATAGAATATATAATTAAAATAATAATTTTAGAAACCTACTGTTGTGTGATATATTTTAATAAATAATGTGAATTGGGACTTTTTCTTTTTCAGAATGTTTCATGATCAACTTTTAGCGATGGATAAAATTGTATTAATACATTTTAAACAAAGGCAAAATTACTAATGCTATTTTAATCTAAAAAATGCAATGGGAAGAAAACGCCTTGCTAAATGTTTTAATTTTTGTTTGCTCCTGACGAGGACAAAAGCTTTTTGTCGAAACGTCAAGGTAATAAAAAGATTTATACTGGCCGAAGTATCTTTTTTCAAGAAATATGAATGCCGGCCAGGCAGCCTCTATCTTCACGATAGAAAAGAAGAGTAAAGAGTTAATTTTACTCTTTAAAGACACAGTGAAGCGTGCGTGTGGCTGCCTAAGTTAGGCTTAAATTGGGGAGTAAACATCACATGTGACATTGCCACCAATATTTTTGACGTATTACAAAGGAATGACAATGCATCCAGATGACAAAAGAACCTACAGGATATGTAACAATTGTTCGGGTGTGGAACTAACACCTACCCACATATTCTCATTGGGATGAACTCAGAACAGCAGCTTTGCACACCCAATATAAAGGACATTGCGACTTCTGTGATAGAGATGCATGGAGACATCTGAGGCTCTTCATTGGACACAACAACAACTAGATGGAAATTACTATCCAATGCCTGTGTTTAGGGTCCCTCTCATTCTTTAAACCTCAAGAGCCAATTAGCTACAAGAAGTATTTTACATGGATGGGAATAGAGAGTGAGGAAAGATAACACTACATCCTCCTAAACCCCATATTAGCAAATTCAAGCTGCTAATATCAATAAGATGAGGATGTTACCATCTTTTAAGAAGATTCAAGGTTACCTCTTTGTTTATTGCTACTGTAATGGACCTGAGTTTCACCTTACCTAACCTGACTTGACCCTTAATTTCTTACCTTGTTCATAAACAAAAGTAATCTGTTAAGTCTTTTCAAATTTTTTAAATTAAAATTTATAAGAGCTAAGTAAAATAAAATTAAAACTCTTAAGAAAAAAACCATACCATCACAACAACAGAAGAGTTTTATTTTTTTATCCCATTGTATAATTATACAAGGTCATGGAGACTATATCAAATTCACAAACTTGGTAGGGTTGGAATACAGGCCCTGTCTTGAGGCTCCCATGCATTCCAAGAGATGGTCTGGTGAGGCCTCTTTGGTCCTGCAGATGGTGTATTGTGGGAAGGTTTTTACAACATCCTGGAAGAGGAGCGGTCTTGTATGGCTAGTCTGGAGCAATGAGGTTTGACAGTGTTCAACCGACTACTACTGTATCAGAGAGGAGTTGGAAAAGCTTAAAAACTTGCACCTAGGGAAAGGGAGAGTCAAGCAATGCCTATGTCCAAGATGTGCTTCATTTGTGTAAAGAAGTAGATACCAATATCAGCGAAAATGAAATGAGAGCACATTTGGTAAAAGGAATATCAAAGGACATTTATAGATCAATAATTGCTTTAGACATTACCACCATAGATACATTTATAAAATGGTGCCAAAAATTGAAAATTCACAAAAACAATGTGTAAATAAACACATTGTCTTTGAGAAAGTGCCAAATGTTGCTGCCATCGATTCAGCAGAATCTGAACCAAGGAAGACTGGAAGACTTGATTTGATGCATCATGGATGAAGATGTTCATTGTACACTCAATCCCGAGCCAGCAACCATCGAGCCATCTTATTTGGATGCTAATTATCTGAGAAGAAATGGAATAAAATATGGCTGTAATCTCAAAACTTATTCCAAGACCACTGTCACAGCAGCAGTATTCTAATCACACATCATATCTTAGTACAACATCATAGTAGAAATGGTTTTATTTTTAAAAAGAATCATGCGCGTCTATAATAGTTTTGAATTTTCATAACAGATGTGGCGCTAATGCATCATAATAACCTAATGCTGAAACATCAGTACCCTAACCATACACCCATATTCAAACAGACACCACCACAATGAAAAACCGATAAATGGAGGACTCAGGACATCCCAATGTTTCCATTCCGGTTGCCAGGCCACGTTAGACGTTACTGCCAAGATCGTCGATGATTAGTGCATTTGATTATGGCACAGTAGATTACAGGTTCAAAACTCTGCAGACTTGATTTTTCAACTTTTGTCTGATGATGGTAGAATTTTGTTACCTAAACGTCACACACTTTATTTGGATTTGGTCTTATTACCTTATGTTTCTAATCTATAATTCAAATTGTACCTTAGTTTTTTTTTTATAAAAAGATAATGTGGAAAAATGGTAGAAACCAAACGACACATTTAACATTACATATTATTACAAGCTTTATATATATTTCACCATAATTTGAGATGCAGATTCCAATTTTATTTTATTTTATTATTCTAATTATATATATTATTCTAAGAATATTTTAAATGGATTTCAAGTTTAGTAATTGATTTCAAAAGAAAAGAGAAAACACGTGTGATAATGCCAAGTCAACTGATTGGTCATTTTTTTAATGAGTTGCATAATATCAAAACTTTTAATTCCTACCGTATTCTCCCCAGGACTTAGATGCTGATGCTAGCCTTGCCTTAACTCTCCTTCTCAATTTTAAATCAATTTACTATATTTCAGAATATATAAATGTTTTTTTTATTACTATTATTCTAAAGGGAAAATATATTTTTTTAAATCTGTGTTATATTGATTATTCTTTTTAAAGTTTTTTATGTGTGTGTGTGTGTTTTTTTTTTATCAAAAGGACTTTTTTTCTATCATTACTCATTTTTTAAGATCAGTTATAAATTAGGTTAGTTTCAGATCGGTTAAATTAGATTAGTGTCAGATTAGGTTATTTTCCAATAGGTTGCATCTCTTGTGTCAGCCAATCAGGCACTTTGTTTCAAGACGTCCCAAAACAACAACAAAAAATAGCAGATATAGATTCATCAATGTCAACAATTTCACATATATCTGTAGACTGTCTAGAAACAGATCATACTCTATATGCAAATACAATTTTTAAAAAACTCTCTATAACTTACCAGAACAAAATATGATTCAAAGAATATAATATGAATGTTTATATGATATATGACAGCGCAAAAGGTTTCTTCTTTATTGAAACAAAAGACAAGCTTTTGGTCATCGCCCTTGAACAGGTCATGGCTGCAAAATAAGAGAGATGTGGTTGGGGAACAAAGAGAGAAATTTATAAATTCAATTGTGTGTGTGTGTGCCATCTATTGATAAAATTTGTAACAAATAAATTTACTGGTAATGTGTTTCTTTTCAATAACATCAAATATTATCTCTATAGACCTTGCTGCTGAACCCTCTCAGTGGTTTCACCAAATTAATCTCTAGACCACTCTACTATTGTATTGGATTGGTTTGGGATATGCCCTACATTTTCTATGAAAGGCAGCTTAGGGGTGTTTAGTGAACCTATGGACATAAGCTTATAGGTCTGTAGAGGTACATACATGTAATTTCAAGGTATTGCATTGAGCTAAGCTCTTAGAGATAATATTTGATGATATTATTGAAAAGAAACACATTGCCTGTAAATTTATTTTTACAAATTTTAAAGAGATAAATACAATATTATTTGCATTAATATTGTTTTTAACATGGTAGCTTTTTTTTTTGTCAACAAAGAAGATAGTTTTGTGCAGTATCATAAAGGTCCATATTAGAATTCCTGCAAATTGACTTTGTAGAATTTAGAGATTAGTTTCTTCTCGTTTTCTACAGTTGATTCTGAATCTATCCATGAGAATTTTCTCTATTAAATCAAATCACCATCATTATGGACTAACCATAGAACCAACCCACTCTGAAGTCCATCGAGGCAATCAATAGATGTCAATTTGAAGGTCATCCCTCCACAAATTTCCACCATCTCCCGCCCATCTCTGTGGTTTCAAAAATGGTGTAATATTATTCCATAAAGCAGCCACTATATTAAATTAATTTTTTAAAATATATTCAAATTTTTAGTTATATTAAATACTAGCGGATGTACCCGGCTTCGCCCGGGTTTTACCCTAGTGAAAGTTTACCTAACGAACATTTGTTAAAGCAATTCTAGAAAACATCCAATCCCTACTGAATCTATACTTGGCAAGATAACTTTATGTTTGATTATCTGCTCCACCTAGCCGTACCCGTTCAAACGTTGCTGTCTTTGAACAAAAAGGCAGTTTTAATACTTAAATAATAATTTATTAATGATCAAATTTATACAATACATCAAAATGAAAATTAACAATAAAATTATTCCTACATAAATGTCATTTAAATATAACATATGTAAAAAATAATAGATATATTTTGATAATTTGAAACTCGTAAATTTAAATCTCTCGATAAAGTGAACATTTTTTCCCGGTCCCTTGAAAAATACTCGATAAGTTGAATAAAATCAATATTAATTATCATTATTCTTGTCTCAAATAAATTGCTGTGTCATCCTGAATTTTGTCTTTTCTAATTTTCTATATTACAAAATCATCATTTTATCTATTCTCCCAATATATATGTTGTAGATAAATGATAAAACGCAATGATTGTACGCAATTAATAGGTAGAAAATCTTACTTTTGATAAATAATCATCATCATTTAGTTAAATCTACAAATCTGCAAATAACTCTATAAAGATATTCAAGATATTCAAGAAATTATTTTTCAAAAACCTTCCCAGGGATATACCTAATAATATTCCAAAATTTCACAGCGATTGGATGTATGGTTTTTGATTCTATAGAGTACAGACAGACAGACAAACAGACAGACATACATTCAATTTTATATATATACTAGCGGATGTGTACCCGGCTTCGCCCGGGTTTTATCCGAGTGAAAGTTTGCCTAACGAATATTATATATTATGAAGTATAATAAACAATGTTAAAGATTAGTTTTAATTATTAATCAAGATTGTGTGTGAATATGTGAGAAAGATGTAATATCGTTGTTGTTTTCTTGGCCGACTGTTTTACATATGGTGTTATCTTAAAATTGCTTGTTTTGAATATTTTTTTAGATTGAGTTGAATGAATTGCTGATTTTTTTTTGTATTTATATATAAATAAAATTAACTCTGTTGATTTTTTTTTTGTATTTAATCGATAACAGCGAAGTTACGCATGTTAAAGTTAGGAAAAATATTTTGATGTTAAGCAAAACCTGCTCCATCTCGTTTTACATAAATGTTGAAAATTTGGTCGAAATTGATGCATTGTAACGAAAGTTTTTAGTGAACAACACTTATGAAATTTGCATTTTATTAATATAGATAGATAGTGAGCAGGCCAAAAACATTTTGGTCTTAAATGGACTTTATAATGAAAATACATGTTCTGGTCCTTCATTATCCAGTTTCACACAGTAGGCCCTGAAATCTTATAAATGTTTGTTCTGCACACCAAATGACGACACAATAGAAGGTTAATACCACAAGTAGTAACTTTAATACACTCCAAAATATATGCAAATTATGGCAGATTGCCTATTCTGCTTCCAAGACCAATCTGGGTTAAACACAAGATAGAGTAATAGTTTCAATCTCTTAAGAGAGAGCCCAATGAAGATTTTATTGCAGGTAGTAGCGGTCAAAAGCCAATGGTTTAGACCGCCCTTCCACCGACCCCTGTGTGTATAGGTAAAACACTGGAATAAAAAAGGTGCCTGATATTAATAGGGAAATCAACTTGTGTGTGGATGTCCAGTTTGACCCGGCTATGCAGCGCTATTTCTCAATGAATGAGACCCGAACTCAATATGCCAAAGCCACTCCCAGAAACATGATGTGGATGCTCATCTTGACTGTCATCCCCATGATAAGTGTTGGTTATCTCGCTTCAAAACAAATGGTGAGTTGAGGTATTGTGGAGAGATGTGCCCTGTTTTAAACTCTCTGTGGTGTTCAGGCCGCTTATGATCGATCCTGCCGGGAGGGATTGCCCTATAAAGAAAGAAAAAAGCTTTTCTGAGGATATTCCTTGATCTCTGTTGTATCAGATTCCTTAGTAAATCCTAATGTTTCTTCACTGACTTGTGTGTCCCATTCTTTTCTGCCCCACCTCTATGGACTTTCAGTAGCTGAGAGGACACCTCTCCATAAAAGACACTTTGACTCTGCAACCAGGTGAGAGAGGTTCTACTGTATTTTATTACTTAGCTTTACAAATAAAATAACCATGAAGTCAGTCGGTCTTGCAATGGTAATGCCTTAAGCTGGTTATTCATTCCAACATACATATACAGTAAAACCCCTCTATAGTGAACCCCAATGGGACAGAGCTTTTGGTTCACTATAGCCACGGTTCACTATAGCCACGGTTTGGCCATTTTTTTTACTTTTCAAAATTTTTAGACCGTATAATTAAAGGACAGCCATACACACTGGAAGAGGCTTCCTCTTAATAGTGGTCACTTTGTTTTAATTCCCTTAATTGACCAATTTCCTTACATTAATACTGAATAATAATAGAAATCATTAGATGATAGGTTCTTCTTATCATTAACATACATGTACCTCTATGTCTAATTTAAAAATCAAGACAAATCCTAGGCAAAGTTTTATTAAATATATATTCAAAGATATAAAATGATTTTAAAACATCATTATCACATTATATAATATATTGTTTACTTAGAAAAATGGCTCTAACACCTTGTTGCTTCAAAGCATTCTTCAAGCATTGCACCATTCAAATAAAGTTGGTGTTTTTCTTCCATTTTCCCACATATTCTTCTAGGTCTAGATTTCGTTTTTTTTAAACCTGTCATGCAAAACATTGCTGACTTTAAAATCACCATAGTTAATGGCATAAAAATAGTTTTTGTTTCATCACGGGACCATTTATTTGGATTTTTTTTTTTTTAGCCCTAAAACGTACGATTGCTATCGCGGCAAAAGTTAAGGTTGATTCCTCTTTGTAACAATTTTTAATAGCTTTATATTTTATCTTTTATAATAGAAAAGTTATATTATCTTATTTTAATATGTTCTTAACATTTTGCCTGTGTTGTTTCACTTTGAAAAGTTATGAAAATGGCCTTTTTTTTTTCAAGACATAACGCTTTTGTTTTTAAAATGCCTTTGTTTTCTTCATTTTGGAAGCCATTTGTATTTTTATATTTCAAATTTAATGGATGAAAATATATTCTATTTAAGAAAAAGTATAATGTGTTAAAAATTTATACAACATACAGCAAAAATAAAGTGCAAAATTCAAAACAAACAATGCCGCTAAATGTATTGTTTTGAAATCGCGATCCGCGAGCTGAAACGTGCTCAAAATTTAGTTGTTTTATTTTTTTTTAATTACAATTCTAAGTTCGTTATAAGCATAGTATTTTAAATAGATTTTATTATTTTGGGACCGAAAATAGGTTCGTTATAGGGGTAGTTCGTTATTCTAAAAATCGCAAAGTTCGTTATAACGATGGTATTTTCAATGGAATGGAATTGGGAATCGGCGTGGGTTCGTTATAAGGGAAGGTTCGTTATATCCAGGGTTCGTATTAGCGGGGTTTTACTGTATATATATATTAAAAATGGCATATCCTGACCAGGAGCACATGTGCTTTACAGAAGGCAGAGCGCCATCTGGTGGAACAGAAATCAACTAAACATTGATTTAGCCTGTTCCCTGATATTTGGCCAACCTAATTTCTTGATAAATCAAGAAAAGCCATCCACGAACGCGTTTCGTGCTTTTGGCGCTCGTCAGCGTGGATTAGGCTGAACCACTGCGACCAAAAAAGAATTTTTGGTCCCAGTGGCTTCCTGAAAAACCAAGAAATGGGTATTTAAGGCCAAACTTGCGTAAATATGCTTAGCACATTAAAAAACAAAAGAAAAAATAAAAGATAAAAAGATTAGGTGTTGAAATCACTATTAAAAATGGCATATCCTGACCAGGAGCACATGTGCTTTACAGAAGGCAGAGCGCCATCTGCATATGCCATTTTTAATATTGATTTCAACACCTGATCTTTTATCTTTTATTTTTTTCTTTCGTTTTTTAATGTGCCTTAAATACCCATTGGCCTTTAATACCCATTTCTTGGTTTTTCAGGAAGCCACTGGGACCAAAAAATATTTTTTGGTCGCAGTGGTTCAGCCTACTCCACGCTGACAAGCGCGAAACGTGTTCGTGGATGGCTTTTCTTGATTTATCAAGAAATTGGGTTGGCCAAATATCAGGGAACAGGCTAAATCAATGTTTAGTTGATTTCTGTTCCACCAGATGGCGCTCTGCCCTCTGTAAAGCACATGTGCTCCTGGTCAGGATATGCCATTTTTAATATTAATTTCAACACCTGATCTTTTTATCTTTTATTTTTTCTTTTGTTCTTTAATCAACATATATAGTCACGACCGTCTTTCCTCAATTCCTCATCGCTGTCACGGATGCGCGCGCATCATCATTATGATAATTATCATTATCTAATGATAATAATAATAATAATTATTATTATTATTACATATATATATAGTCACGACCGTCTTTCCTCATTCCTCATCGGCCGCCTCTGTCACGGATGCGCGCGCACAGGGAGGTGACGTGCTCGCCGGCAGCCAACGGGCGCGCGCCGCCGGCATTACGTCATAGATTATAAACACAAGGTAATAAGGCCAAATAAAAAAATAGTGTGTGATAAGGCACAATTTGGATTATCTACTTATATAATTACCTTATTCTGTCTGTGTGAAGTTCACGGATAGATTTTGGTCAGAATGGATAAAATAAAAAAAGTGTCAAGGGATGGGAATCGAACCCACAACCTTCCGCTTACCGGGCAGATGCCATGACCACTAGGCTACCCTGGACATATTTTTCCGTTCACATTTTTATTTTTATATTTTCAAGACACAGTTTGGGGCGGGACGTTTCACAAGAGAGACATCCACGGCGCCAATTTATATTTGTAACAAATAGTATTTTAATTAAAACATTTTTAAAATATATACGCACTCGGGTAAAACCCGGGCGTTGCCCGGGCCATTCGTCTAGTCTATATATATAAAATTGAATGTCTGTCTGTCTGTTTGTCTGTGTGTCCTCTATGGATTCAAAAACCATACATCCAATCGCAGTGAAAATTTGGGATATTATTAGGCATATCCCCGGAAAGGTTTACGAAAAATAATATCTTGAATATCTTTAATATCCTCAGAGTTATTTGCAGATTTGCAGCTTTAACTCGCAAGCAGCGCCACCATTGAGACGGAGATAGGCTTAAGTTTGCTACTCCTGATGACCTTGGGTCTACCCCACCCCGTGAGAGAATGGATTCGCCCGGTCGACAGTCCAAGTAGCCACCGACCAATCAGGGCAGAGTTGGTGACACAGCTATGCCAAGTAGACAAGAAAAAAAGCCTCGCGGGAGCTTGCCCAAGATGACCTCCGGGAACTTCGTCCATCTTCCATAAACGACCATGAATTTATTCAACCTTATCGAGTATTTTTCAAGGGACCGGGAAAAAATGTTCACTAGATAAAACGATGATTTTGTAATGTAGAAAATTAGGAAAGACAAAATTCAGAATGACACGGCACACAGGGACCGGGAAAAAAATGATCACTTTATCAGTTTCAAATTATCAAAATATATCTATTTCTTTTTATAAGTTTATAGAGAATTGTTTTAACAAATGTTCGTTAGACAGACCTTTACTCGGGTACCGATTAATATTGATTTTATTCAACTTATCGAGTATTTTTCAAGGGACCGGGAAAAAATGTTCACCATATCGAGAGATTCGTTAGACAAACCTTTACTCGGGTAAAACACGGCGAAGCCGGGTACATCCGCTAGTATATATATATATACTAGACGAATGACCCGGCTTCGCCCAAGAATTCCCCTGAGTGCAATTTCCTTCATACTGAAAGTACATTAATAATAAATAGTAGAAGTGTCATAGAATAGCAATACAGAAGTAACACATAAGCCACAGGCAAAATGTGTGTGTGATGGCAAAAATTGTATTATATTAGTGTTTAGTTATTTGATTTTTTGCAATACATTTAGTTGTTTCAAAATCAATATAGTTTAAATAGATGGCAGCTTTTCCACCCAACCCCCGAGGCACCCACCCCAGCGCATTAACCCTTGAAATTGCCTGAGTTGAGTGAGTACTGTGATGGATCTTGACTGCAATGCCCATCTTTCTCAGTAAGAATAAGAAAAAATAGGTTTATAAAAAAAAATTAATCCAAAATACTGGCATGTAAATATTTTTCTGTAAAAAATAAAAGAGCACATGGAAATTAGGCAAACATATGTGTTTACTAATGACTGCAACTGCATTTTAAACGATATTAAAAAAAAAAAAGATATTAAAAAAAAAATAAAGGCCAAAACTAAAATAATAAAAAATACGAAAGCCATTTTTTACATACAGTAACGCTAATTTTGTAAAGTTTTTTCAAAATTGCATTGTGTGCACTTACCGTAACTTAGTAATATAATTGTCTATAAAATAAAAGGACTTAAAAGCGCGAATGTTTCTTTTAAACATAATACAAATTTCTACTGTCCTTACTGCGATGAAAAAATATATTGGGAGGGCTTGGCTCATCAGTGGTGAACCCTCCCAGCGGTTTCGCCAATTTAATCCACCAGACCGCTTCTCAGAGCTCTAATACTGTATTGGATCATTCTGCTTTTATATGCTACACTGAAGGATGGAATCTTAGAAATGGTTTTCAAGTAAACTATGGACATAAGCTTATAGGACAGTAGAATTACATTCAAATATTTGCTTCGAGCAATGCTCTTCAGCAAACTATAAAGACAAGGCCGTTTGGAATAAATTAACACAAAGCAATAACGCGCCATCTATACATATATATAAAAAAAAAATTTGCTTATGTCCATAGTTTACTTGAAAACCATTTCTAAGATTCCATCCTTCAGTGTAGCATATAAAAGCAGAATGATCCAATAAGTATTAGAGCTCTGAGAAGCGGTCTGGTGGATTAAATTGGCGAAACCGCTGGGAGGGTTCACCATTGATGAGCCAAGCCCTCCCAATATATTTTTTCATCGCAGTAAGGACAGTAGAAATTTGTATTATGTTTAAAAGAAACATTCGCGCTTTTAAGTCCTTTTATTTTATATGTATAGATGGCACGTTATTGCCTTGTGTTAATATAATTGTCTCTCAATACTTTTGTAAAAAAAAGTAACACTCGTATAAAAAGATTTAAAAAAAAGTATGCAAGCAACTTGAAAAAAAAATGCAGAATGCTCATTGGTCGCTTAATTGGCCTGGTATTGTTACTTCTTGTATTTACTCTGCGTAAAAAAAAAAATTCTTCAAATGAAAAAAATAAATAGCTAAAAATACTAATCAAAATGGAGTGAAAATTTTCCTCAGGTTTATAAAAAGCGACATGCAAAATTTGGTACCAATTGGTTCAGTGGTTTTTGAATATATTGCGAAACAGACATTGACATTTATACATATATATACAGCCTGTTCCATGCTGACAAGCGCCAACAGTGCGAAACACGTTCATGGATGGCTTTTCTTGAGTTATCAAGAAAATGGGTTTGCCAAATATCAGGGAACAGGTTATAAATCAATGTTTAGTTGATTTCTGTTCCACTAGATGGCACTCTGCCATCTAAAAAGCACATGTGCTCCTGATCAGGATATGCCTTCATTATTTTTAATATATATATGTAACACGCCAATATGCAGAGGATATTGTTTTGCGTAAAGAAAGAGAGAACAATCAACCGTCTGACTAAATTTATTTCAATCACGCGCCTTTTATATCGTTACAAATATTTACATAATTCCTAACGGCGTAAAAATTTACATCTACTAATAATTTATAAGCAGAATGTGACATATATATATGAAAAAACGAAAGAAAAAAATAAAAGATAAAAAGATCAGGTGTTGAAATCAATATTAAAAATGGCATATCCTGACCAGGAGCACATGTGCTTTACAGAAGGCAGAGCGCCATCTTGTGGAACAGAAATCAACTAAACATTGATTTAGCCTGTTCCCTGATATTTGGCCAACCCAATTTCTTGATAAATCAAGAAAAGCCATCCACGAATGTGTTTCGCGCTTTTGGCGCTCGTCAGCGTGGAGCAGGCTGAACCACTGCGACCAAAAAAAGAGTTTTTGGCCCCAGTAGTTTTTGAAAAACCAAGAAATGGGTATTTAAGGCCAAACATGCGTAAATACGCTTAGCACATAAAAAATGAAAGAAAAAAATAAAAGATAAAAAGATCAAGTGTTGAAATCAATATTAAAAATGGCATATCCTGACCAGGAGCACATGTGCTTTACAGAAGGCAGAGCGCCATCTGGTGGAACAGAAATCAACTAAACATTGATTTAGCCTGTTCCCTGATATTTGGCCAACCCAATTTCTGTTCCACCAGATGGCGCTCTGCCTTCTGTAAAGCACATGTGCTCCTGGTCAGGATATGCCATTTTTAATATATATATATTTATATGTGATAAGGTCCTGTTGACTTATCTGTGATAAGCTCCTGTCGACTCTCGCTATAGCTGTGGTAACCGAGGGTCAAACCTTTAGTAACCGAGAGGGACAGTCAGGGCGTGGAGAGTTTTCCAGTACCTCTCTACACCTTGGAGGACCTTTAACAGTTCTCACAGAGTACAGGCAGTCGTGGTCGAGGCAGAGTGGAAAGCTTGGGAATGTCCACACACAAAAAACAAAGAGACACAGTTGTAGTAGGAAAGTTCCGTGAACAGATAGGAGTCGAGCTAAGAGCAAGATGGAGATAGAAGAGTTCTTACTGTTTTACATGGTCGATGAGGTGGACCTGGGTACAACCGACAAGGGCTAACGCCGATGGTGAAGTGACAAAAGTAACATTTCGGCTAGGGCAGATGTTTTCTATCTTTGCCGAGGGGGGGGGGGACAGGCGAGAATTTGGACGGGTGCAAATTGCGTGGGGTGGCTGCGGCATCCTCCACACCCTTCAGACCTGATGGCAACGGGCTGCCAAATTCCTTTTTAGGGTTATTGGATTTCCATCTCGATCTCTTTCTTAGCTCAGCTCTTAATCTATTACATAGTTTTATTTATTCATCCTCAGTTTGTATAATGTACATTACATATGGTGATGCAATGACACATGTCAATCATTCGTATAATTATTTATAGATGTGTTTCTATATACAACATGACAATCTTGTTATAAGTATTATACAATATAGGGTTGTTGGTTTAAATTACCATATATATATATATATATATATATGGTAAAGTGTTTTTTTTTTTTTAATTCATTCCAACTACATGTGGTACTGGCTATGATAATCACAGTGAGTAGTTTGTAACTGCTTTTACTCTAAGTTGCACCACATGTCTACATCTACATCTAGAAATCAGATTGAATTTACACTTAGAAGGTGCCATTTAGTTATTTGTACTCTGTAACTTGTTTTGGGATTTTGTAAGAATCAAGAGCCATTGAAGCAGAAAAAAAGTGTTTAATCCAGGATTCGATCCCAAGTTGTAGTTGTCAACGTTGTGTTCCCCTTCTCCACCAACCCCATTATGTAACAATGCACATTAGAATGAAATTGACAGTAAGGCCTATTTTGGGAGTTGTCATTTAGTTCCAAGCAAGACCTACTAAGACCAATTGAATAAAATTGGCTACGATAAGCCTAAAGCTATTCTTTCTTATGTATTAATTCAATGATGCTCTTAATATAGGATAGTCAACACATTTAGCCTTTAGAGGTTAAACATGGACGTGTTAGACAAGGTCAGATGCCTAAAGAAACTAAATTAATGAAAAAAATTTTTTTTTCTTCGCTGAATTTTTTTATGGAGACACAAAGTTGGTGATGAATTTAAATATACAGTATAACCCCTCAATAGTGAACCCCAATGGGACAGAGCTTTTGGTTCACTATAGCCACGGTTTGGCCATTTTTTTTTTTTTACTTTTCAAAAGTTTTAGACCGTATAATTAAAGGACAGCCATACACACAAGAAGAGGCTTCCTCTTAATAGTGGTCACTTTTTTAAATTCCCTTAATTGACCAATTTCCTTACATTAATACTGAATAATAATAGAAATCATTAGATGATAGGTTCTTCTTATCATTAACATACATGTACCTCTATGTCTAATTTAAAAATCAAGACAATCCTAGGCAAAGTTTTATTAAATATATATTCAAAGATATAAAATGATTTTAAAGCATCATTATCACATTATATAATACATTGTTTACTTGGAAAAATGGCTCTAACACCTTGTTGCTTCAAAGCATTCTTCAAGCATTGCACCATTCAAATAAAGTTAGTGTTTTTCTTCCATTTCATTTTCCCACATATTCTTCTAGGTATAGATTTCGTTTTTTTTTTTAAACCTGTCATGCAAAACATTGCCGACTTTAAAATCGCCATAGTTAATGGCATAAAAATAGTTTTTGTTTCATCACGGGACCATTTATTTGGATTTTTTTTTTTTTAGCCCTAAAACGTACGATCGCGATTGCGGCAAAAGTTGAGGTTGATTCCTCTTTGTAACAATTTTTAATAGCTTTATATTTTATCTTTTATAATAGAAAAGTTATATTCTCTTATTTTAATATGTTCTTAACATTTTGCCTGTGTTGTTTCACTTTGAAAAGTTCTGAAAATGGCCTTTTTTTTTTTTAAAGAAATAACGATTTTGTTTTTAAAATGCCTTTGTTTTCTTCATTTTGGAAGCCATTTGTATCTTTATATTTCAAATTTAATGGATGCAAATATATTCTATTTAATAACAAGGATAATGTGTTAAAATTTATACAGCATACAGCAAAAATAAAGTGCAAAATTCAAAACAAACAATGCCGCTAAATGTATTGTTTTGAAATCGCGATCCGCGAGCTGAAACGTGCTCAAAATTTAGTTGTTTTATTTTTTTTAAATTACAATTCTAAGTTCGTTATAAGCATAGTATTTTAAATAGATTTTATTATTTTGGGACCGAAAATAGGTTCGTTATAGGGGTAGTTCGTTATTCTAAAAATCGCAAAGTTCGTTATAACGATGGTATTTTCAATGGAATGGAATTGGGAATCGGCGTGAGTACGTTATAAGGGAAGGTTCGTTATATCCAGGGTTCTACTGTATATATTTTTAATTTACATGAATAAGAAATGGAGTTACATTTATAAATTCAATTGCCAACCATTGTTAAAATTTGTAAAAAAAAATTTTCAACAATGTTTTTATTTTTACTAATAGTATAAATATTATCTATACAGACCTAATTTTGCGCAGAGGCAATATCGTAGCCAGTGAGGGTGTTTCGAGGTGTGATTATTGATATACAGACATTACTTTACGACAGCCAGACCTGCTCAACATTACAGTAAGGTCTGTAAGATTTTATGTTATTATTAAAAAAGAAACAATTCTTACAAATTATTAAAGAATAGAGTTTTAAAAATATATAATAGATAATGTTTTCTTATTTATTCAATCATGTATGCGAAGAAATATCTTTTGCAAAATAAAAATAAGCGTAATGACACTGATAAAAAAAACTTTAATCTTGAAGTTTTTTATACAGGATATATAACCTCTTTAATTTAATACTGACTATATTGTCACGGAGATAAATAAAGCAAGGGCAAGTTTGGGGATAATTAATTTATTATAAGGGGTATTTATAGGGAGAGTAAGAGAGTGCAACTTATCCCAAGTTAAAGAAAATCCTAATGAGCGACGTCAGCTCCCCCGCCGACCAGATTCCGAGAAAACCCCTCACACCCGGTGTCCAGGGATGATTGACAGGCGTCCCATGGGGCCTCTCGTGGTTGGAGCTGCTGAGCCGCTTGACAATATAATTCAAACAATTTTTCAAATCCCAATCAATTTCTCTTTTAAATGACCATCTTTAATTAAGCAGACTATAATTCAATGTATACAAATAACGGATGAAGGCATCAAGATGCAAATGTTTATTTTCGCAAATAAATGAAACTTCTACTGCCCATACTGCGATGAAAAAATATTGAGGAGGCTTGGCTCATCAGTGGTGAACCCTCCCAGTAGTTTCGCCAATTTAATCTACCAGACCGCTTTTTTTATGCTACACTGAAGGGTGGAATCTTAGAAATGGTATTTAAGCAAACTATGGACATAAGCTTTTTTAGGACAGTATAATTACATTTAAATATTTACATCAAGCAATGCTCTTCCGCAAACAATAGGGACAAGTTAGGCATAAATTAATACAAAACAATAATGCACCATCTATATATATAACAAATGAAGACATTAAGACGTGAATGTTTCTTTTAAGTGTAGCATATAAAAGCAGAATGATCCATTACAGTATTCGAGCTCTAAAGAAGCGGTCTGGTAGAATAAAAAATTGGCGAAACCGCTGGGAGGGTTCACCACTGATGAGCCGAGCCCCCTCAAATTTTTTCACGCAGTATGGACAGTAGAAGTTTGATTTATTTGTGAAAAGAAACATTCACGTCTTAATGTCTTCATTCATTATATATAGATGGCGTGTTATTGCTTTGTATATATACATAATTCAACCATTTTTCAAATCCAATCAGCTGAGTTTGATTTAATATTCCTATAATTACAATACAGGATTCAAATAAACAATCCCTTAAGTATTTAAAATAACTATTTTTCATCTTTCATTTTGAATTAAAATAATTTTCTACTGTCTTTTACTGAAATGATAAAATATTTTAATTAAAAAAAATATTCCAATAATAAATAGTTTACATTTTTAAACTCTAGACAACAAAATGCCTTAGAAAAAGTTCACTAGCAGTATATGTTGTGACAAATCGTTAATCTTCTGTCTCATTTAACTGAAAATTCTTTACCTTGGGAAAAATAAAAAAAAAAGAAGAAAATGATGCTCAAATAGTTTCAAAATATAATAAAAAGAATAAATCTCACTAGTTTGAGCAATTATAGGTTATATTATAAGTTATCTATATATATAAAATTGAATGTCTGTCTGTCTGTACTCTATAGATTCAAAAACCATACATCCAATCGCCGTGAAATTTTGGGATATTATTAGGTATATCCCCGGGAAGGTTTTTGAAAAATAATTTCATGAATATCTTGAATATATTTAGAGTTATTTGCAGATTTGTATATTTAACTCGCAAGCAGCGCCCCCATTGCGACGATGAAAACAAGTTTTTTTTATCTATAAGTTTTATTATCACTAAGTTTGTTATCTTAAAGATAATTTATCAAAAGTAAGATTTTCTACCTAATAATTCTTACAAGTCAAAGTTAGTTTTATAATTTATTAACAACATATATATTGGGAGAATAGATAAAATGATGATTTTGTAATGTAGAAAATTAGAAAAGACAAAATTCAGGATGACACGGCAATTTATTTGAGACAAGAATAATGATAATTAATATTGATTTTATTCAACTTATCGAGTATTTTTCAAGGGACCGGGAAAAATTTTTCAATTTATCGAGAGATTCAAATTTACGAGTTTCAAATTATCAAAATATATCTCTTTTTTTTTTAAGTTTATTATCTTAAATATTATTTATCAAAAGTAAGATTTCTACCTATTAAATGCGCACAAGTCAAAGTTAGTTTTATCATTAATCTACAACATATATATTGGGAGAATTGATTATTTATCAAAAGTAAATGGTTTTGTTTACAAACAATATGTGTATTCAATATGGTGGTCAATAGTCAAATAATCTGTTTTTTTTTTAAATTAAATAATAGATTTTTTTTTAATTATATAAAAATTAATTTAGTAAACACAAAATATTGATTTTTTCAAAATAAATTAAATATATAAGAATTTTTTTTTTGTTGTAATTTTTAGTAAACAAAAATATTAGAAAAATATATTTAGCTATATATATCTTTGGCAATATTATTTGCCCCCCAATGCATTAGGAAAGACAAAATTCAGGATGACACGGCACACAGGGACCGGGAAAAAATGTTCACTTTATCAAGAGATTCAAATTTACGAGTATCAAATTATCTAAATATATCTTTTTTTTTTTAATAAGTTCAAAGAGAATTGTTTTAACAAATGTTCGCTAGACAAACCTTTACTCGGGTAAAACCGGGCGAAGCCGAGTACGTTTTATAAGTTTATAGAGAATTGTTTTAACAAATGTTCTTAGACAAACATTCACTCGGGTAAAACGGGCGAAGCCGGGTACATCCACTAGTATAAGTATAAAGTTATATAAGTATTAAAAGTTAAAACTTGCAAAGAACACAAATTATTTATAACAAATGAAAACATTAAGACGTGAGTGTTTCTTTCACAAATAAATCAAACTTCTACTGTCCTTACTGCAATGAAAAAATATTGGGAGGGCTTGGCTCATCAGTGGTGAACCCTCCCAGAGGTTTTGCCAATTTAATCTATCCAACCACTTCTTCAGAGCTCTAATACTGTATTGGATCATCTGCTTATATATGCTACACTGAAGGGTGGAATTTTAGAAATGGTATTTAAGCAAACTATATATAGCAGAATGATTCCATACAGTATTGGAGCTCTAAAGAAGTGGTCTGGTAGATTAAATTGGAGAAACTGCTGAGAGGGCTTACCACTGATGAGCCAAGCCCTCCCAATATTTTTTCATCACAGTAAGGACAGTAGAAGTTTGATTTATTTGTGAAAGAAACACTCATGTCTTAATGTTTTCATTTGTTATATATTTTGTTGATAATACAAATTTTATGCTAAAACATAAAAAGGAAAAAAAGAGGTTAGGCAGTGAAATGAACATATCCTTATGCTCAAATGAGCAATTTAAATGGCTAAGCACCATATATGGAATGGAAACGTTTTTCTGAGAGAGAGAGAGACATTTTGACAGCTTTAACAATTTTTTTTGACCTCTATATAGTCGCGCACAAAATTAAGGAAAAACATTATATACATTTCTTTTTAAAATAAAAAAAATTCTACTGCAATGGAAAAATTAATGGGAGGTTCTGGCTCATCAGTGGTGAACCTTCCCAGCGGTTTCGCCAATTTAATCCACCATACCGCTGTTATATTTCATTTTTCGATCTTCCTCTTATAGTGATACTGATGCTAGACTCTTAGAATGGGTATTTTAGGTGAACTATGGACATAAGCTTTGAGGACAGCAGAATTACATATAATTATAAATGAAAAAAACAATAGAAAAAATAAAAGATAAGTGGGTCAGGTGTTGATATTAAAAATAAAGAAGGCATCTCCTGACCACGAGCACATGTGCTTTTTAGATGGCAGAGCGCCATCTAGTGGAGCAAGAATAAACTAAACGTTTATTTAGCGTGTTCCGTGATATTTGGCCTTAAATACCCATTTCTTGGTTTCTCGGGAAGCCATTGGGACCAAAAAATCTTTTTGGTCGCAGTGGTTACAATCTACTCCACGCTGACGAGCGCCAACAGCGCGAAACGCGTTCGTGGATGACTTTTCTTGATTTATCAAGAAATTGGGTTGGCCAAATATCACGGAACAAGCTAAATAAACGTTTAGTTTATTCTTGCTCCACTAGATGGCGCTCTGCCATCTAAAAAGCACATGTGCTCGTGGTCAGGAGATGCCTTCTTTATTTTTAATAATTATAAATATACAAGGTATGATAATAAAATTCGGGGAATTGGGTCATAAAAGACTTACTGGATGAATATTGTTGTTTAACCACGGCGCGACCCTGAACGCACGGACACGCTCTCTCTGTGAGTCATCGAACAACAGAGTTCGGCGAGAAATTGCACTTTGACCCCGAACCAACTTTCTTGCTGGCTCTCTTTATTTATTTTGTAGAGAATTTTACTTAAGTTCCATTTTTGGATCAATGCAAAATGAAGACGGCCCGACCCGCACCGACCGACCCTACAGAGGACCGACCCGAGTGCCAAGAAGCTACAGACAAGATGCATCCCTGGACCAGCCCCAACCCTGGCACCAATAAAAAGTTACATCCCTTAGTACGGCCCTGTGACTTCCAGGCTCCCACAGAACACGTGGTGGAGATGGGCGGCGACCCAACCTCTCCGAGCGAAAACGTCTACAACCACATAATGGAACTGCAGAAATTAAATCCCGAGGAGGGAGACCTGGAAGATTTCGTGGAAGACATAAAAATATGGCTAAGGACATCGAACGTACCAAAAAAAGAATAGTCGAAGACACTGATGAGATACCTACCACAACGAGCCAAGGAATTCATCAAGTGCCGCTTCGAACCTACTCAAGATTTGGAAGTGATAACGGAAGCTCTGGGGACCCTCTACCCAAAAAACGACACCCAGGCGAGAAAAAGAGGCGAAGACCTAAGATTGAATATATTGAAAATATATTGAAAACACCCTTGGTAGGACGCAGGAAGTCGCCCCCAGCCAGGAGGACGCCACGCCCCCGCCGGTGGTATCAGATGTCCTGGGGAGTTTGGCCAGGACGCTACATCAGCTGTCCGCGGCGACCGGACTATCGCGAGATGTGGAGCTACCGCTCTACGATGGTTCGTACAAGGCGCAGAGCTTCATCACCAACTACGACGCTCAAGCAGATCGGGCCCAACTACAATACTCTACAAGGCTGAGAAAGCCACCAAACCTCCTGCAAGCACCCCTCCGAGTTACCAACACGCGAGCGTATGTTACCTGCTCTCCTGACCATCTCTAAACCACGAGCCCAGCGCAAGCAGTGAACTCTAACTGTCCCAAGGATCCTCCAACCACGGCACCAGACCAGGCCTGTTTCGACCCATAAGACAGCACAACAGTAGGTTCCTCCTCACATAATTTTTGTTGAACAATTGCTCGTTCGAGCTGAACTGTCCAATAATATAAACCTACCTCTACTACTTGATACAGGAGCATCTATCGATATAATTAGTCGGAATACTTTTAAAATAATAGAAACCAGTTTTCAAAAGAAAATACCTGTCCACCCATTTAACTTAACTATTAACGCCATAGATAACAATATTTTCACCATAGGTTATATATTTTTAAACTTAAAAATAGGTAACATAACACAGAACCTAAAATTCCATATCATAGACACACCCTTGCCTTTTGGCATATTATCCCTTAACTCCATAAAAAGATTTCTACTAATTATAAACTGTCCTCAGCTACTCCTGTATCAAGATAATGTAACCCCTCCAACTACATTGTATCAATTCACCTCGTGCAAGCAACACGTGTCCCATGGACAGGTTAATACAACTGTCCCATTTACTAAAACTTCCCCTCCTGGAACGGGTTGCTCACACGTGGTGAACTCCAACACTCTTATTTGGCCTCATTGTAATGTTCCTGATCCTATTTTCAACGCCTCTATGTCCTCCTCTTGCATAGCTTTGGACACAAATAACCTAGGTCACTGTCCCTATAATTTACACAAGGTACTGCATCAATTTGCACCCGTTTTCGCCGCCAATAAATACGACGTCCCTAGGCTTAAAATACCTCCCGTAAAAATCAATACTACTTCGGACAAGGTAATTGCCTTGCGTCCTTATCGCGTACCCCTAAATGACCAACTTGAAATACAAACACAAATCGAACAAATGCTTGAACACGGTATAATTACAACCTCTGTATCTCCCTATGCCAGTCCCATTACGCTTGTCACCAAGCGTGACAAATCAAAACGCTTTTGTGTTGACTATCATAGGATTAATAAAATCATTGCACCAGACGTCCATCCTCTCCCCTTGATAGAGAACATACTCAACAAACTCTCGCGCGCCAAGTTATTCTCCTCAGCCGACATATCTTCTGCCTACTGGCAGGTCGAGATAGATCCCAGTTCCCGTCACCTGTTAGCTTTCGTGACCTTAGACGGGCAATACGAATTTTGTAGGCTTCCTTTTGGGATGCGCAACTCACCACAGATTTTTGAACGCGCAATAAACCAAATATTCCAAAAATATAAGTTAAACTTCATAGCCCACTATTTCGATAATTTCATTATCTTTTCGGACACCTTAGAAGAGCATATTCAACACTCTTAGAACAATTCCTGGAGATCTGCCAACAGGAAAATATTAAACTAAACTATAAAAAATGTGAATTTTTGAAGACATCAATAGAATTTCTAGGATACACTGTTAAGAACGGAACCTACACACCGCAGACTCGTAACCTCGATATTATTAACGCTATCAAACCTCCCTTCAACCAAAAAACGTTACAGTCCTTTTTAGGAGCCGTCAACGTGTATAACAAGTTTATACCAGATTATGCCCGTCTCATAGCACCACTCAACAAATTACTTTAAAAAGACACTAAATGACAATGGGACGACAAATGTCAACAGGCATTCACGGCTCAAGGAGAGCTTAACACGTAAGCCCGTATTACATCTGTATCAGGAAGGCTTACCCTGCCGCTTGTACTGTGACGCCTCCACCCAGGGAATCGCAGGAATTCTCAAACAAGTACATCCGGACGGAAAAATTCACCACACACAGTATTACAGTAGAGCACTGCGCCCTCACGAACGCAATTATACCATTTCAGAGTTAGAATGTTTAGCGATCGTAGAAAGCATCGAAAAATTCCGCATATATCTCTCCGGTACCAAATTCACTGTCTACTCCGACCACCAAGCCCTACAATGGCTTAAAACTATTAAAAACCCCTCAGGACAACTTTTTAGGTGGAGTTTAAGACTATCCACTTTCGACTATGAAATACAGTACTTCAAGGGTACACAACAACACGAGAGGCCGACTTACTTTCTCGCAATCCATTTTGTGGATTTCTCAGTGCTCGTACTATTAAGAAACACCAACCGAATCTCACGGATATCAGTGTCGCTGTAGACGGCAACGGTTTACACACCATACGGCCAAAAGGTGTAAATCGAATAATATTACCCGAAGCTCTTCAATACTCGCTTATGAACCAGGTTCACAGCGAATACAACCATCCCGGTATCTCACAAATGGCTCGCCTAATCTCTACTCAGTATTACTGGAAAGGTATGGCCAAATCCATACAAAAATTTGTAAATTCCTGTCATACCTGCCAAATCATCAAAAGACCCAAAGGTAAGCCTTTTGGCACCTTAGGACAAATTCCCCCACCACAACAACCATTCGATTTAATATCAATAGATACAATATGCGGATTTTCGATATACGGACACTCCAAGACGTATCTCCATGTTATAGTGGATCACTTGACCAGATACGCTTGGGCATTCCCATAGAAATCTACCAGTACCTTAACGTACATCCAAACCCTAAAAAAGGTACTACAACAAGGGTCTCCAAAACGCCTACTTTCGGATAGAGCGCCCGCATTCACCTCCGAAAAATTCCGCAAATTTCTGCTATCTCGAGGTATACAACCACTACTTACCACCAGTAACAATCCGCAAGCTAACGGATTGATAGAACGATTGAATGCCACAATCACTGGAAAGCTAAGGTTACTATATCTCGAAAACCCGAAGACATCCTGGACCAAATTAATTAAACAAGTTGTCCAAATCTATAATCAATCCCCGCACACCGTCACAAGTTTCCCACTGATCTTTTTAATGTTTAATAGCATCCCACCAGAACAAAAAAAAAAACAATATAACTCGTTCCCCGACGTACAGAAAGCTAGGCAACTTACCTTCAGCAGAACACAACTTAAGCATGAAAGGGACGAACAAAGATATGATAAAGGTCATCAAGCCCCGCATTTCGAGGTTGGTGACCTAGTCCTCGTAAAAAATTATAAACATCCTGATACGGGAAAACTGGCACCATACTTCACAGGTCCGTTTACAATTATAGAGATAATATCTCCGAACGCAGTCCGAATTAACAGACCCAATCGACCCCTAAATAAAGAAGATGATACAGTTCATGTGAAAAAACTTAAATACTATACAGAAAACATCCTATTCCTCCCGCACACGCCACTAATTCAAACACCTCGCGTAACATCTGATGTACACTTAGTAGAATGTAACCATTTATGTCCCACGATATTTGACGCTCAGAAATCCTGTCTTATACACCCGACTTGCTCAGACCCTTTTCTGCACCTTACTGCAGAGATCTTCCAATAAGTTGGAAGGAAGCAAGCTGTCCCCGCAAAGGGCCCCTGACCTACATAAATATATCTGCCACCGCCGGAACTCGCTAATAATGAATTCGAGGGGAGCTGGAAAGACAAACAGCCGACATTTTCTTATCACGGCCCATCGCCACTGCCGAGTGTCACTCTAATGAATTTTTCGCCATCTATTAAATCAAATATTAGTGCGTGCCTTTTACTATATATCGTTCTAATCCCT
Organism: Cordylochernes scorpioides; assembly: GCA_030710605.1. Classification (NCBI taxonomy): domain Eukaryota; kingdom Metazoa; phylum Arthropoda; class Arachnida; order Pseudoscorpiones; family Chernetidae; genus Cordylochernes; species Cordylochernes scorpioides. The sequence goes on from CP092867.1 coordinate 76,695,555, forward strand.
AACCAATTAATCTACGCCTAACACGTTATTTTACATTTACTAACAAATCAGTCCACTAACAGAAAAACCAAGTAAATTAATAACTAATCCCGCCTACTGATCCACAATGAATTAAAATATCTATTCTTTCATTAATAACCCAAAACCAAGTCACCAGGTCTAGATTCTCTCGCCCTCGATTAACTTGTCCACTTAACATCGACACTTAGAACCAATGACAACATTATACCTACAAAAATCACACACACCCACATATGTTAAAAAAAAATAAAAAAACTAACAACAACCCTTGAACGGTTAGAATAGATCGCCGTGTTTCCTGCACACACACAATATAAATGCCGCTTTAGGAATAATCACGTTTTCACCTAAACGTGGCGCAGGGAACAAAAAATCGACAAGATTAGGACTCAGTGGGTTTCACAGTTGGAAACAATGTGACCCACGAGTCACGTCAAACATAAAAAGAATTTGAGGAGATAAGTTAGAACCACTTGTATCATCCACACCAAAGATATCGCAACCGAGGAAATTTAAAGCTCTCTCCACCCATCCTAAAAAACAGGAACATACATTTGGCCTACAACTTTACCTTCTTTCCCGATATATAATTTCTATATATAATCTTACTTGCTCTTCTTTCTCGATGAACATTTAAAAAAAAAAATCATTTTAATATCCTTTATATTGTTGCACCAGGTTGCGGCTTGGCAGACTCTTCAGCCTTGATTCTCTCCTGTGCTGGGTCTTGCATCTTACCAGAGCGTGTTTCAACCATCCTACAAATTTATAAAAGGGAATAATGAGATAACTCTACTTTAAGTAGCCTCCAGAATAATTTATTTATTTATTGACATCAAAGAGAGTAGTGAAGTCACACAGTTTACCTAAATACAAATGATGATTCTATAATACATATATTCTGTTTATAATAATATATTCTGTTTAATAAAATAAATAAATATAAAATATAATTTTGAATTTAAAATATATTGAAAATAATATTACAAATTAAAATAAAATAGGTTCATTAGCCATGGTGCAACACTTCCCCCTCTCCAGAGGTCGTCACGTCCTCGTGAGTTACCTCATCAATTCTCTCAAAATAGGGTTTGAGTCTTGAGACATGGACAATCAATGGGTCTTGGCCAGGATTATTGATGAGAGAAGCGTGGACCGATCGCTTGGCGGCGCTGCATGGAGATGACTAACCAATGTGAACGCCCCTCCCCTTCTGCCGTGCGTCATCTTGTATATAGTCTTAAGCCTGCCTTTGTTTTTACTGCTGTGTCATCATATATATCCTCATATATCCTTATATTAAATAATAATCCTATATTCATAAATCATTTCTTTTGGCTGTTCTTTTTGCATCACCGACCCACAACATGGTAGCAGAGCGTGGTTAGCTGCATCAAAAAGAACGAAAAGTAAGTGAAACCAAGATGGCGTCGTCTTCCCAAGCGCTTGCCCTGAACGTCGAGAAGCTCACCGGCAGCAATTATCGATCATGGAAATTTAACATGAAGATGCTCCTGACCGAAAGAGGATTATAGGAATGTGTAATTAACGAAGAAGCGATCGACGCTGATGAGGATCAAAGAAAATATGAAAAGACAAAAATTAAACAAGAAAAGGCACTGGCAACGATTGCTCTATCGATTTCTACAGAGCAACAAATACACGTTATCGACTGTAAGACTGCAAGTGAAGTCTGGACGACCCTGGAACAAATATTTGAACCGAAATCAAGGGCGCGAATTCTTCAACTCAAGAAACAATTCGTGAACATCAAGTTCATCGAAGAAGAAAATATGATAAATTACCTATCAAGATTCAAGACCTGCAGTGATAATCTCAGAGAAGCGGGATGTGAAGTAAAGGATGAAGATCTGGCATACTCTATGCTAGCTGGACTACCAGACTCCTATGATGGGATTATAATGAACTTTAGCAACATGACGGATGATTAGTTCACGTCATCCAAGGTGAGGCAGGTCTTGCTAACGGAACACGAGAGGAGAACAACCAGAAAGGAGGATTCATCCAAGGAGGTGCTACAGGTGAACAAGCTTCAAAATAACAACAGTACCGACAGTCGAAGAAAATGCTACCGATGCGGGAAGATCGGCCACATCGCCACCAACTGCCGAGGAATGAAGCAAACAACTAGAAACCGCGATAATCAGCATTATCAGAGGAAGGTAAACAAATCAGATAACTTCCTGGCTGCACTCAACCTAACGAGCGACGAGGATTCGTGGCTGCTGGATAGCGGAGCAACCAACCATGTATGCAGAAACAAGGACTGGTTCGTTGACCTTCGGGAGGTGTCTTCTGATCCTATTATGACTGCGAGTGGGACAACTGAGGCCAAAGGATATGGACACATATTTATCCAGACGTCTATCCATAATGAAAGCATCGAAATCAAGCTAAACAATGTGTTATACGTCCCAAATGTGCGAAGGAATCTGCTGTCAGTCTCCAAGATAGAAGAAAACGGCAACCGTGTGACCTTCCGTAATATGGTAGCTCGCGTTTTCAACCCAGAAAACAGGATTATAGCGGAAGCGACAAATGTAAATGGCCTCTACATTGTGAAAGGTAAGACCTTAAACTCCAGTAAAACAGCATTTAATAGTGAAAGGGACCATTTTCAGAACAATTCCTTGAGAACGTGGCATCAAAGGGTATGCCATATTGACAGTAACGCCATTGAAAAGATGGCGCGGGAGGAGCTGGTAATAGGCTTAGAAATTTCCTCTAGAGACAAAGGCCTTTGCGACGATTGTTGTATCGCTAAATCCACTAAAGCGTCACATAAAAACCTAGGCAATATTAGATCTAAACAGACCTTGGAGCTTATCCACACAGATATTTGCAGTCCAATGCCGGTCGGAGGCAATAGATACTTTCTATCTTTTGTTGATGATTTCTCAAGAAGGATTACTGTGTATCTTCTGAAAAACAAAGATGAGGTATTAAAACATTTCGATATCTATAGAGCCACTGTAGAGAGACAAACTGGTAATAAAATTAAAGTGTTACGATCGGATAATGGACTTGAGTTTTGCAATAGAGAATTCCAAGACAAATTACAAAATCTAGGGATAAAGCATGAACGCACAAACGTGTATTCTCCGCAAATGAACATGTGGCAGAACGTGTAAATCGAAAACTTTTTGATATGGCCCGCGCTTGTTTACATAGCGCTAATCTCCCCCAAAGATTTTGGGCAGAGGCGGTAAATACAGCTGCTTACATTAAAAACAAATGTTATAATGGTGCTCTAAAAGACAAAGTACCTGATGGACTTTGGTTAGAAAGAAATCCTAGTGTAAGACACCTAAAAGCAATTGAATGTTTGGCATATAGCCATATACCAAGAGAAAGAAGGCGAAAATTAGACCATCGGGCATGTAGATGTATTCTGGTTGGATACTCTACTCAAACACGTGGATACCGTCTCTGGTGCCCAGAATCACAAAAGGTGATTGAAACAAAACATGTTAGATTCGATGAGTCTAAAATTGAACTAGAGTGGACCAAAATAGTCGAAGAGACAGAACCGGAAAGGTACAACCACGTTTGGCTAGAACCTGAGACTAATCATGATAACGACCTAGAGAATGAATTACCGAGTAATTTGGATTCAGTGGGGGTAGAGGACACTCTACCACAACCCTCCACCTCCAAAAACATTGTTCGAAATCCATATGGGAGAAAAGGTAAACCAAGAGTAGAGTTAAATTTTTTAGATGTTACTGAGCCGCAAATTTTGAAGAGGCAGTCCAATCTCCCGAAGCCATGTATTGGAGAAAAGCAATGGAAGATGAGCTTAGAGTGCTTCAGGAACGAGGCACTTGGGAGTTATCAACATTACCGCTGGGAAAGAAACCGATTAGCAGCAGATGGGTGTATAAAGTGAAGACAGATGAGAGCGGAAATGTAGAGCTTTCAAAGCACGTTTAGTAGCTAGAGGTTTCTCACAGAAACAAGGAATCGATTTTCAGGAAACTTATGCACCTGTTATTAACTTAGCTGTAATCAGAGTTTTGATAACGTTAAGTTTGAACATGAAATGGTACAATAGACATCTCGACGTAGAAAACGCTTATCTATATGGCGACTTAGAAGAAGAAATATACATGCTTTTGCCAGAAGGGGTCGAGAGGAAAGATAACGAGGTTTACAAACTGCTTCGACCTATTTACGGCTTGCGACAATCAGGGCGGAATTGGAATTTAGCACTCGATCATGCTTTACAAGAAATGGGATTTACACGACTAGAATCCTGAAATTGTATTTATACTTATCTAGATAAGGCAATTATTGCCGTTTATGTAGATGACTTGGCTTTATTTGGTGAGAGTGAAGAGATTTTGCGGAATATAGAACAGAAAATTAATGAAAGGTTCCGAGTTAAAAATTTGGGAGCGATCAGGAATTTCTTGGGAGTTCAGAATGACTATCCAGACGAGGAGACTCTAGTACTATCTCAAAGTACGTATGTTAAATCAATCTTACAAAAATTCAACATGATTGAATGTCGACCGGTATCCACACCGTTAGACATTAGTTTTCCAATCTCAAAAGGAGATTGCCCCACAGATGAAGAAGAGAAAGAGAGGATGAGAGTTATTCCATATAGGGAACTAATCGGGTCGCTCCTTTATCTTGCGAATTGTACTAGGCCAGACTTAATGTTTTCCGTTACGAGATCAGCTCAATTCTCTAGCAACCCTGGACGTCGACATTGGCAACCTGCCAAACACGTCTTAAGATATTTACACGGGAGCATAAATCAATCTCTCGTTTATCGCCCGGACTGATTCCAATGATGTTTGTGCATACAGTGATGCAGATTGGGCTAGCGACATCGATGACAGACGGTCCAATAGTGGGACCGCTATCACTATAGGACATTCCTTAGTCTTATGGAAGACTTGCAAACAGAAGTGTGTCTCACTTTCCACAATGGAGGCAGAATATTTAGCGCTATCCCAGACCACTAAGGAAGCAGTTTGGATCGCTACCATCTTGAAAGAATTAAAGTTCTTATCGAATTTTGCTTTTCCCTTGATAATTCATTGCGATAATAGATCCGCTATAGACTTTTCCAAAAATAATGTGGAGAACAACAGATCCAAACACATTGACATAAGATACCATCACGTCAGAGAAAGAATAATTAGCGGAGAGATCAAGATTGTCTACATCCCTACAAAGGAGTACCTGGCCGACGTCTTCACCAAGACCCTGAGCAAAGTGGCTCACAAGAACGCCTGTGACTTAATGAACTGTTCTACAGTCCAGCGCTTCAGTGGGGGAATGATGAGAGAAGCGTGGACCGACCGCTTGGCGGCGCTGCATGGAGATGATTAACCAATGGGAACGCCACTCCCCTTCTGCCGTGCGTCATCTTGTATATAGTCTTAAGCCTGCCTTTGTTTTTACTGCTGTGTCATCATATATATCCTCATATATCCTTATATTAAATAATAATCCTATATTCATAAATCATTTCTTTTAGCTGTTCTTTTTGCATCACCGACCCACAACAATTATCTTTCGGCTCAATTAAGTAATTTACGTTAGACAGCTTCTTTAATATTCGATATGGGCCAAAATATTTTCTCAATAGTTTTTCACATTTTCCGATTTTCCTGACTGGTGTCCAAACTGCCACTAAATGTCCTGGTTCATAGATTTTCTCATTGTGTTTTTTGTCATTGTTTCTTTTCATTCTTTCCTGAGTCTTCTCTGTGTTGTTAATGACTACCTGTCTCGTCCTTGCGATTTTATCTAAGTAGTTTTCTATATATTCGTCGTAATCGTCCATGTTACTGTCCGTTGGGATATTCTCGTCGTCTAAGAGGGACATGGGTTCCCTTCCAAACAACAGGAAAAATGGATAGTAGCCTGTGGTTTCTTGAATCGTGGTATTATACGCGTGGGTGATAAAAGGGAGGATTTCGTCCCAGTTCTTCTGGTCTGTGTTCACATACATGCTGATCATATTGATTAAAGTTCTATTTAGCCATTCCGTTAGTCCGTTAGTCTGGGGGTGGTAGCTCGTTGTGAAGCAGTGTTTAACTTTGCACATTTTCATTACCTCCTTCATCAAATTGCTAGTGAATTGTGAACCTCTATCGCTAATAAGAAATCTTGGGGCCCCGTGACGTAAAATAATATGTTCGATTAAAAATGTAGAGACTTCTTTCACGGTTGCTTCTGATACTGCCTTTGTTTCAGCATACTTGGTATAATAATCAGTCAACACAATTATCCACTTCCTTCTTCTTTTCGTTGATGGCAAGGGGCCAACAAAGTCAATTCCGATTCTTTCAAAAAGGTAGTTAGCTGGGGGAATAGGTTGTAAAAGTCCAGAAGGCAAGTGATTTGAACCTTTCCGACTTTGGCAAAGGTGGCACACGTCTTTACAAATTCTGAAACATCTTTCAACATGGAAGGCCAATAGAATTTATTCTTCAATCGGTAAGTGGTTCTGGCGACGCCCAGATGGCCATTCAGCATATGGTTGTGGTATTCACTCATGATTTCCTTCCTTCTCTTCTTTGGCACTACCAGCAACCATGCCCTACCTTCAGGATTTGGATTTTCTTGTAGAGACACCCATTTTCTTCTTTGAAGTTCGGTGTAATTGAACGCTTGTTTGCACTAAGGTTCTCCTTAATATTCTCAATAAAATCATCCTTTTCGTCTATTATTTGATTCAGAAATAGTCTTTCGTAATCTTCGTCCCATTCGTTTTCCGGTAAGGGTCCTCTAGATAGATCATCAGCGTCCAGATGTTTTTTACCAGATTTGTGTATAATTTCGAAATTATATTCCTGAATCTTCAGTGCCCATCGTGCTAATCGGCCGGTCGGATCTTTCAGATTCTTAAGCCAGCATAGTGCGTGATGATCAGTTACGATTTTGAAGTGTCTTCCATATAGGTAGGGTCGTAGCTTGGACATTGACCACACAACAGCTAGACATTCTTTTTCGGTAGTCGAATAATTTTGCTCAGGTTTGCTCAGTGTTCGACTTAAATATGAGATCACCTTTTCTTTATCGCCGAACTTTTGGACTAATGTTGCACCCAGGCCGATGTTAGATGCGTCAGTATGAATGTAAGTAGTTGCATTCGGATCAAAGTGCCCTAAGATTGGGGGATTTATCAATGCTACTTTAAGGGTTTGGAATGCTTTTTCTTGATTTTCTGTCCAGGTAAAAGGTACATTCTTTTTTATAAGACTGGTTAATGGATCGGCAATTTTTGAAAAACCTTTGATAAATTTTCTATAATATAAGCACATTCCTAAAAATGATTGAACTTCTTTTATCTTTTTGGGCCGAGAAAAATCTCTAATAGCCTTGATATTATGCTCCGCTGGTTTCATACCATGTTGATTAGTTGTATGGCCAAGAATCTCCAGTTCTTCGAGAGCAAATTGGCATTTTTTGTTGTTCAATTTTAAATTAGCCTCGCTAAAACATCTTAAAACAGCTTCTATTCTCTTGAGATGTGTTGAAAAATCCGAGCTATAAATGATTACGTCATCTAGATAACATAAGCAAATTTGCCATCTAAGATTACCAAGCATATTTTCCATGTTCCTCTCAAATGTAGCAGGGGCATTGCATAGACCAAAGGGCATTACGTTGAACTCATATAGGCCATGTGCTGTAGTGAAGGCTGTCTTTTATTTATCTTTCTCCTCAACCTCTACTTGCCAATATCCTGATTTAAGGTCAATTGCTGAAAAGTATTTGGATCCTTGAAATGTATCCAATACTTCATCAATTCTGGGAATTGGGTAAACATCCTTCACTGTTACATCATTCAATTTTCTGTAATCAACGCAAAATCTGTACTTACCATCTCGCTTCTTGACCAAGATTACAGGGAAGGACCATGGACTCGAGGATGGTCTAATTATGCCGTCTCTGAGCATTTCATCAATTTGCTCTTTTATGATTTCTCGCTCTTTCGCGCTCACCCTATACGGCTTGTGTTTGATCGGTTTCGCGCCTTCTGTATCAATCCGATGTTTCGCTAAGTTGGTTCTTCCTAATCCCGACGAAAACAAATCCGCGTACTTTTCCAAAACTTGTTTCAATTGCTCCTTTTCCTTATATGATAAATTTTCGTTTATCTGAAATTGGGGTTCTTCATGCTCTTTTTGTTCACTTTCTTCTATAAGATTCACTTCGGCTGGCTGGCTTCCAAAGCACAATGTTTGGTTTTTTAATATTTTTAATGGTCGAGGGTAAGGGTTTGTTATCCATATATATGTTTCCTTATTCACAACATTTATTAAGCTTCTCGCAAGTCGAAGTCCATTTGTTTGAAACATTTTATGGTTCTCCTCGATGATGTATTCGCCATCCTCTGCTTCTACAAATGCATTAATCAATTTAATAGAAAGTTCTGGTATAATGGCATCCTTTGCACTTTTTATTTTCTTCTGTTGACATTTGATTACGTCACGATTTTCTGTCAAGTCATATTTGATTATTTCTGCTGACAATCAATTTTTGCGTTCATTTTCTTAAGAAAATCTCGTCCAAGTATAAATATTCGCAAATGTGTTCTCATTATCACAAATTGATGTGTAATTGTTTTGTCATCAAATTTTATATTTAAAATAATATTTCCTACGATATCTAATTCTTTGCCATCGGGTCCGGAGCACATTTTATCAGGATTTATTATTTCAAGACCTGTGTTAAGAGCTGTACTAAGGTCGACCACTGAAAGATCGGCGCCTGTATCAATCAAAGCTTCGCAGATACCGATTCTATCCACGTTAATGTTCATTTTATATTTGGGGTCCAACTTTTTAATTCCATTCATGGTCGACTTGCTTTGATTGACGGACTCAGGCGCGAGGCTTAGTTTAAATCTTCTAATGCGGCATATCTATTCCTTGTAGGGATACCGGAGTACGTGCTATTACTTACGTCAGCGTAGAGCAGAGGTCTCGACTTCTCAGTTCCATTATCCATTCGGATTTCTTCTTCGACCTTGTCTTGTGTAACTATGGGGTCCTCTTCCACAATTCTTACAAACCTGACTCTGCAATACCGCGCTACGTGTCCTGGCTTGTTACACTTGAAACATATTGGTCTCCCGTCTTATGTCCTATTCCTGTTTGAATTTGGACTCTTATTGTATGTTTTACTTGGGTAAACCCGTTTTGGCTCAGGATTGGGAGTGTAAGATTGTCTAGGGGCAGATACCTGGGGCAGAGGCTTGTTCTGGTAGTACCTCGGAGTGGGGGCCTGGGGCTTGGAGGTGTTCTGGTAGTACCTCGGAGCGGGGGCCTGGGACTTGGAGGTGTTCTGGTATGGTCTTCTGAACGATGGAGCGTTCTTCCATTGCTCTTGATGATGGGGACGAGGAGAGCGTGGTCCATTATAAAGAGCTTTTGATTTTTCTACACGTTCTTGGTAATTCTTTTCGAACAAATCCAGCTTTTTACAAATTTCAAGAAGTTCATTGGTATTTTTAGGAGGGTTTAGGTGAAGGGCAAAAGAGTATTCTTTCTTTAACCCTCCAATAACCCAGTTTATTTTAGTCTCTTCTTCCATTTGGGGGTCGACCTTGTTGCACAGTACAAGGATATCCTCTGCGAACCAGATTGCAGGTTCATTCCACTGTTGTATTCTGTTTAATCTCATCCTCATTTCTTCTTTGTTGGCGTCTGAGGCAAAATCCTCAATTAGGCGGCTCTTGAAATTTTCCCAGCTGGTGAAACTTACTTTGTGTAGGTTCAGCCAGGTTTTGGCGCTACCAATCATATTCATGGCAGCATAACGGGAGATAATGTAGTCTGCCGAATGGTACAGGAAGCCAATTTCTTCGAGAGATTCAATCCATGGGCGAGGGTCTTCTGTTCCATCATACTTGGGGATGTCGATGTTGGGATTCAGGACAACTGGGTCGGAACTAGCATCTCTACCAATTGTTGCACCAGGTTGCGGCTTGGCAGACTCTTCAGCCTTGATTCTCTCCTGTGCTGGGTCTTGCATCTTACCAGAGCGTGTTTCAACCATCCTACGAATTTATAAAAGGGAATAATGAGATAACTCTACTTTAAGTAGCCTCCAGAATAATTTATTTATTTATTGACATCAAAGAGAGCAGTGAAGTCACACAGTTTACCTAAATACAAATGATGATTCTATAATACATATATTCTGTTTATAATACATATATTCTACACAAAGCAACAACGCGCCATCTATACATATAAAATAAAAGGATTTAAAAGCGCGAATGTTTCTTTTATACATGAAGCGAACTTCTACTGTCCTTACTGCGATGAAAAATATATTGGGAGGGCTTGGCTCATCAGTGGTGAACCCTCCCAGCGGTTTCGCCAATTTAATCCACCAGACCGCTTCTCAGAGCTCTAGTACTGTATTGGATCATTCTGCTTTTTATATGCTACACTGAAGGATGGAATCTTAGAAATGGTTTTCAAGTACACTATGGACATAAACTTATAGGACAGTAGAATTACATACGAATATTTGCCTCGAGCAATGCCCCTCAGCAAACCATAAAGACAAGGCCATTAGGAATGAATCAACACAGAGCAACAACGCGCCATCTATACATATAAAATAAAAGGATTTAAAAGCGCGAATGTTTCTTTTATACATAAAGCGAACTTCTACTGTCCTTACTGCGATGAAAAATATATTGAGAGGGCTTGGCTCATCATAATGATC
>CP092867.1:76706406-76738375 GCA_030710605.1 Cordylochernes scorpioides
CAATACAGTATTAGAGCTCTGAGAAGCGGTCTGGTGGATTAAATTGGCGAAACCGCTGGGAGGGTTCACCACTGATGAGCCAAGCCCTCCCAATATATTTTTCATCGCAGTAAGGACAGTAGAAGTTCGCTTTATGTATAAAAGAAACATTCGCGCTTTTAAATCCTTTTATTTTATATGTATAGATGGCGCGTTGTTGCTTTGTGTTGATTCATTCCTAATGGCCTTGTCTTTATGGTTTGCTGAGGGGCATTGCTCGAGGCAAATATTCGAATGTAACTCTACTGTCCTATAAGCTTATGTCCATAGTGTACTTGAAAACCATTTCTAAGATTCCATCCTTCAGTGTAGCATATAAAAAGCAGAATGATCCAATACAGTATTAGAGCTCTGAGAAGCGGTCTGGTGGATTAAATTGGCGAAACCGCTGGGAGGGTTCACCACTGATGAGCCAAGCCCTCCCAATATATTTTTCATCGCAGTAAGGACAGTAGAAGTTCGCTTTATGTATAAAAGAAACATTCGCGCTTTTAAATCCTTTTATTTTATATGTATAGATGGCGCGTTGTTGCTTTGTGTTGATTCATTCCTAATGGCCTTGTCTTTATGGTTTGCTGAGGGGCATTGCTCGAGGCAAATATTCGAATGTAATTCTACTGTCCTATAAGCTTATGTCCATAGTGTACTTGAAAACCATTTCTAAGATTCCATCCTTCAGTGTAGCATATAAAAAGCAGAATGATCCAATACAGTATTAGAGCTCTGAGAAGCGGTCTGGTGGATTAAATTGGCGAAACCGCTGGGAGGGTTCACCACTGATGAGCCAAGCCCTCCCAATATATTTTTCATCGCAGTAAGGACAGTAGAAGTTCGCTTTATGTATAAAAGAAACATTCGCGCTTTTAAATCCTTTTATTTTATAAATACATATATTCTGTTTAATAAAATAAATAAATAAATATAAAATAAAATTTTGAATTTAAAATATATGAAAAATAATATTACAAATTAAAATAAAATAGGTTCATTAGCCATAATGCAACAATTTAATCATTATCTAGCTCTTATAATTGTTTTTTATGTCAACCAATCAGTTTAGACTATTGTCATTGTATATTAGTTAATTTTTCCTCTTTACCAAATTGTTTTTTACTTTTGCTTTATGACTATTTCATAATCAACTTTATATTTTATCTTTCATCTCTAATAATCTCAAGTTTATGTTTCATGTTTATATCACTAATTTGCATTTGTCATTTTATATTTTCTCTCACTTTATAAATTAGATGTTAATTACATTGTTTCATCTTCCGCTACCAAGTTCAATGCTATCGAGTACATTCTTGCTCATTTTTTTCATTTAATATGTTCACTTTTCATTTTCCCTTATATACTGCTACTAGCCGAATGACCCGGGCAACGCCCGTGTTTTACCCGTTCGAATGTTTTTATTCAAATACTATTTGTTACAATTATAAATTGGCGCCTTAAATAAATGCATATCCTAATCCTAATCAATCAGTCATAGGCCGCCTCTGTCACGGATTGCCGGCGCCCTCCTATTGGACGGCTACGATCACGTGTCATCGTTGGCGCGTAGGTGACCTTGAGTGACGTAATGCCCCCCCCCTGCCGGCGGCGCGCGCCCGTTGGCTGCCGGCGAGCACGTGACCTCCCTGTGCGCGCGCATCCGTGACAGAGGCGGCCGATGAGGAAAGACGGTCGTGACTATATATATTAAATAATAAAAAGGCATATATATTGAATTGAATAAGAGATGTATTTGCCAATATTTGCCTTTTTTTTTTTAATCTAATGATTTTAAATTTGGATTGTTCTATTTTCAAAATATAAATATATCTATATTAATATGTGAGAAATGATATAAGTATTTGTTCAAAATCTTAATTTATTAGTTAGGTATGAGTACATTTTGTGTAGAAATAGGATTAGTTTACTTTATAAGGTAAACTTATTCATCGGTTTGTATCCCTCGAAAGCTCAGTTGGCAGAGCGGAGGACTGTAATTAAGCGGTGATCCTTAGGTCGCTGGTTCAAATCCGGCTCGAGGGAGTTTTTTTTTTTGGTAGATGCGCGCGCATCCGTGACAGAGGCCGATGAGGAAAGACGGTCGTGACTATATATAGGGATAGTGTGTTAATCTTTGTAATATGTCATCACTATTTTTACTTTTTTAAAGATTACCTTGCATTTAACTTCGCAATTCTATTTTCGATTTTTCAAATCCTTTAACGCTATATGCAAAGCCTTAATTTTGCAACTTCATATCTTAATTATATATTCTTTTATAATCAAACTAAAAATCGTGATCTAAAAACAGGGCAATTTTCAAAAATCAACCAATTTGAAGCTTACTTTTTAAATAAATACTAACATCACACTTTAACTTTTAACAATCCTTCTAAGGCTAGACTTGACCTACCTTGATTTCGTAATTAACAATATTGACACACCGTCCACCAGATTTACCTATCCCAACTTCTGGCTTGGACACGTGCAAATTGTATTTTTTTAAAAATATATTCCAGGGCACTCTCATGCCACACGCTGGCACATCTTTTATTTTACTCTTTTTTTTTTTCGCTAAGCCCCTGACGACTCCAATTAAAACTTTGATTTCTGGTCACTGATCTTCGCCCTCATTTATCCAGCATGCGTACGTCTTAACGACTAATTCACACACACACACACAAAAGCCTTTATTAAGACACACAGGTCTTACAGAGGATTCTCCTTGGGGTTACAAGACGGAGAAACCTATGAAAGTGGGAAATATACAAAGGGGTAAAAATGGAGAAAGATTATATACACCTAGTAAATATATACAGATTATTATTTGAATAATCCTATGGAAAATATTAACGACTAATTCATAAAACCCATAACAATCACCCTTATCTTATATTCGATTGTGGTACTGTAACTTTATCAGGTCCTTAAATTTACATGTGAAACATGGCCTAGGTTTTCCGCGCCGTGCACATTAAATGGTTTGGGACTTGAGTCAAGGTGACCTTGCCTCAACCTAAGCATGACTAACCCCTCAACCCTTTCTAACGCCCATCACGAAGAGATCATGATTGACCCATCCAATCATTTATATTTTTACCTAAAATCATTATATGTTCTCTATTAAATCTTTTATTCCTATTTTATTTTTACTTGTATGATTAGTATTAGTTGTTTATACTTTATTATCTCTTATGAATATACAGAAATCAACCCCATGTTATATACCAACTCATTTCAATTAATTTTTTTAAAAATACTTCCTTAATAACAGTCTTCCTATTCCGCTCTCTTAAATCCCTCGATATGAACCCTCTCACATCCGGGGCCATCAGTGATGATTTAAGACCATGGAATTGTTGTAAATAATCCAGATATCTGCTACCACATGTTCCACCACGTGACTGTTTAAAACTTGTTATTCACTGCAAATAGAAAGCATCACATAATATCATTCTGTAGCGCGTAAGACTCTAATAAAGTATAGCAACTGTACAGATAGAAGGAATGGAGAATAACAAGAGAAAATTAGGGTTAAAACTAATCAGGCCTAAGCGAGAATAAGAAAGCAGGCCTATCGAGCCCAGTCCAATTTTTACGAGGTCGTGGCCCTCCTGGATGATGTAACTTCCCCCCCCCCCCTGTTACATCAGAAAAGGGCAGTGACCTGCTTGGACCCAGCGCAGCTATAAAAAGGAGGCCCGAAGCCTCAGTTAGTTAGTCTTCAATCTACAGTCCTTTGTTTCAGTCCCACTCCGCTCCGATAGAGGTAAACCCTTTCTTGCCAGAAATCTCCTTGTCGCATTCCTTCTTGACGTTCAGACGCTTCTTAGTGGAATCTCTGTTTGTTTATTTCACCTTTGGCCCAGCTGTGTCGCCTTCCACCACGACTGCTCGGTAGAGGTGACATCGAGGTTCGTCTAGCATCAGGTAACACTGGTCCCATAGGTCCCAAGATATCACATATATTATAATATATATATATGAATATATGTACGATTTAATTAAAGGGATTTCTATACAAAATTAAAATACATAATTTTATTTGCAATTAAATAGTTTATTTTTTCAAAATGACATACAATTAATAAGTTCCAAAAAAATTACCTTTAATTTTACAATCCAGAAAATTTAATGGGATTTCTGTGATTGTTTATTGGATGACAAAAAAGAAATATTTGGTTCAATTGACGTGGTACGTAATTTAAGTTGATCTTCCAAATGAACATCACTTATTTGACTTCTTAGGCGGGTTTTAATTTGAGTCATGTATGAAAATGTTGCCTCGCAGCAATATGTACTTCCAAAACATGAAAGAAACCTACCAAGTTACACCCCCACCCTCGCCTTGCAAGTATTGCAATGCTATGCACTGGCACTCCCAGTGTGAACAACGGTTCCCACAGGACCGAACACGCCAAGTCTACAGCGCCAGACCAAGCATAACCACTGTACCAAAATGTGGTACCCACCCCCGGCCCAAGGTCCAATCTCTGAGCCCTGTTCCCCAAGTCCAAGCTGCAAGTCAAGACGACTCTACAAGCCCCGCGAGCAACTCAACGGTAGGAAACCCTGCAACCTTTTTTCGTTGAACAGCTCATAATATGGACTGAACTGTCACCAAATGTAAATTTGCCCTTTTTAATAGACACGGGAGCATCTATTAACATACTTAACTTGGATATTTTAAGAACCATAGAAAATGGATTACCATATAAAATTATTATCCATCAGTACAGTTTAACTATAAATGCAATAGCCCATAATGTAAATACCTTAGGATATATATTTTTAAAAATTAAAATAGGTAACCTCACCCAAAAACTAAATTTTTTTATAATAGAAGCTTCACTACCTTTTGGTATTTTATCTATTAATACCCTTAGAATATTTAAATTAATTATAGATTTTAATAATCTCCAAATTTATCAAAATAATGAAGCTCTCTCAACGAATGTCTATAAGTTCATTAAGTGCAAACAGGATTTATGTCCCACTCAACTGAGGGAAACAGCTATTTTTATCACCTTCCCCTCGAACCAGTCCTGTTTACACGTGGCGGACCCTACCCCAATTATATGTTCCCCCACTATTGCATCACCCCCTAAATCGCCTACTCATGATATTGAGTTATCTATACCTTCTAATGCGGCACCTCAGTTAGAACATTCTCCACACGAACTTCACCCAATTCTATACGAATTCTCGCAAGTGTTCTCTACTAATAAATACAATGTGCCCAAATTGAACATACCACCGGTAAAAATCAATACCACCTGTTGGCGCGGTAGGGCTGTCTGCCCTAGTTGCCCTTAATTCCCAGGTAGAGGGACCAGTCTCCCACGTGGAGACAATTTAAATCTGTAAAGGAGGTTAAGCAAGACACCCTAGACCTGCCTTACTTTCACACTGCCTTTATTCATCCAAAATTTTCCTTTTTATACCTTAACCTTTTTACATATATCTTATATAAAAACAAATAATAAATTTACACAATGTACATATAATTTGCATGACACAAATAAAAATAAAAGAGAATAATTCTAATCCTGTACATATTTCCCCCCGATTTCGGGACGAAATCCATTTTCAGCCCTGAGGTCCAATTTGGCCAATCTGACAACAGGTCGACGATATCTTCCGGTTGATGTCTTCACCTCTGCAACGCGAATGATTTTGTCGCTTCCCGGAAATACTTTCTCCACAATACCAAGCGGCCAGTGTCCGCGCTTCAGACTTTTGTCCAACACCAAAACCATATCGCCAACCTGGACGTCTGGAACTCGACCATGCCATTTTGTTCTCCGCTGCAATGTGGGTAGGTATTCTTTCCTCCATCGCATCCAGAACATGTCTGCTAGCCGTTGCGCTTTCCGCCATCGTTTGTTCAGCCTCAAATCGGCGTCATCAAATTGTCCAGGTGGTTGTCCAATGCTGCTTGTACCAATCAGAAAATGCATTGGTGTAATTGCCTCCGGAGCTGCAGGATCCAAAGGCACATCAGAAAGTGGGCGAGTGTTCACCACGGCTTCTGCTTCCAGCATTAAGGTCAACAATTCCTCATCTTTTGGGAAACGAGACCTCAGGATGACCGATATCGCTGTCTTGACGGATCTCACCAAACGCTCCCAGCTTCCACCCATGTGAGGCGCTGATGGAGGAATAAAATTCCACTTGATGCCTTTGCTGTTCATATTTTCTGTTAAAGCCTCCTGGTCGTAGTCGTCCAGTGCCTGTTGTAGCTCCTTATCAGCACCGCGTAGGTTGGTGCCGTTGTCGCTGAAGATCTCCAACGGTAGTCCCCTTCGACAGATCATTCTCAGTATCGCCATTATACAACTGTCTGTTGTGAGGCTGTGGGCCACTTCTAAATGAATGGCCCGTGTCGTCATGCAGGTGAAGAGAACACCATATCTCTTCTAATGGCGGCGCCCAACGGAGACCTCCATAGGACCAAAATAGTCCATTCCCACAATAGAAAAGCTCCGTTGTTGAGGTTCCACACGGCATCCCGGGAGTGCAGCCATCATTGGTGTAGAAGGTTTGGCTCGTCTTATCCTGCATAGAGGACATTCACTCCAACATCGTCTGATTGCCACTCTCAAATTTGGTATCCAAAACAGCTGGCATATCTCGTTCCGTACAGTTTCTTGCCCCTGGTGTAGCGCCAAAACATGGTAATGACGATAATTAACTTTGTCAAATAATGCCTTGGATCCAGAATTATAGGGGTTCTCAATTTTGCCATTTGGACATTGGCCAGCCTAGAGTCCATAAGAAGTACGCCATCATCATCCAAAACCGGTGAGAGCTGGAACAGCTTGCTATTCCTTAACACTGGTAGGCCGCTTTCCAACATAGCCATCTCTTCCGGATAGGAGTTCCATTGTGACTTTCGAAAAAGTAACCTTTTAGCTTTCTCCATCAGCGCCACATTATCCGGAATTTCGACTCCTTTCCGCTTGTATTTCATCTTCCCTATGAATTTCATAACTTGCATTGTTGCGCGAACTGCTACCGTGTATTTGGAAAAGTGTTCTATCACCGGAACTGGAATGGCTGGAACTTCCACAGTGACCCCCAAAAATTCCTTCTTTAGCTCCAGGTCACTATGGCTCTCATCAATAGGCATTTCGAACTCTGGCAGAGTTGTACTTCTCAAAAATTCCGGACCACGCCACCATCTGCTTTCGCTCGATAAGTCAGTCTTCCCTTCTCTGGTAGCATCATCAGCAACGTTCATTTTTGTTGGCACCCACATCCAGTCCTTGACATCGGTCAGTTCATGTATAGCTCCAACTCTATTCCCCACAAACTGTTGAAATCGTCCAGATTCAGACCTAATCCATTTTAACACCGTCTGCGAGTCACTCCAATATCTAACTCTTTCCAGCCTGATGTCCATCTCTTTCATGATGAAGTTTCCCATTCTGGAAGCGATCAAGGCAGCCTGTAGTTCTAATCTCGGAATTGAGAACGACTTCAACGGAGCAACTTTTCCCCTCGACATCACCAGGCTTACCTCCACGTCATCAGGTCCAATAGTCCTCAGGTAAGCGGCGGCAATCATAGCAGCTTCAGATGCATCAGCCATAAACATGAAGCTCCACGCTTCTACTATTCATGTACATATGTGCATAGCACCTCGGCATACGTATTTCAGCTATCCTGGGTAAATCGGCTATCCATTTCAGCCATTTTTTCCATAGTTCCGTTGGTATTTCGTCATCCCATCCTATCCCGGATTTCCAAACATGTTGGAGTAAGATTCTCGCTTTCATAGTGTAGTGCAAAATGAAGCCAAGTGGATCAAAGATCAGCATCACAAGTCTGAGCACCTCTCGTTTGGTTGGTCGATTCTTCCCATTAGCAATTCCCTCTCCTGCTCTATTCAAATTCACTTGGAAAGTGAAAACGTCCGCTTTAGGATCCCAGTATAGCCCCAGCACTTTCACTATCCCTAGTGGATTTCTTAAGATCTGGCCCTACAATTCCTCCCCTGCCAGAGTGAAAAAATGTGTTTATTCCAATTCAGATCTGTTCATGCTCTATGAGAAATATGATTTTGGAAGAAATGCATTTTTTTACGATACCAGTATATGCAATCACCGACACTCAGGCAAAGGGGGAACAAACGGGCCATGGAACCTAGGACAGGTTAACTCATCGTAATTACTGAAAGGAAATCTTAGCCTACCATTTAATGGGCAAGATACTAAGCCCATCTTTCGCTGTCTGTATGCCAGAGGGTTTTGGCCCTAGATGTGAGGTGAATCCACACGTTCCCGACCGCAGTCCCTATAGGTGGAGATGGGGAAGTGGTCTAGACCCAGATTCTGTACAAACAGATCCTTAGACCGTCCTAGATAAACATAATCATATGGGCGCCAAGGAATTGTGCGTGTAAAAATGTAGATATGCCCAATTCCTAAAACACATCTAAAAAAGATTTTATTAACTATACATGATGAGATACATAAAAAAAAATGGTTATACAGGTTGTTAAGAACGGGGTAATTAAAAAAGCTCGTGGAGGAAAAGAAAAATTCTGAACGCTCCATAAACCCCCTTTTTAACAAAATAAAAACTTTAACCTAAAGTGTGAAATTGTTTTGGGCTGCCTTGGGTGTTCAAGCAAGAAAAAAGGAAGACAACAAAAAGGTTACACATATAAAGTTTTGTTTAATGTTAGCTATAAAATGAAGGATAAAAAAATATATGAAAACTTATTATTTTTGTATATTCCAAAATTTTTGCATGCAACTTGAATGTTTTTTAACAGAAGAAAATATATAATGATGATATTGACGAAAATAGAAAAAAAAACTTAGTAAAAATAAGAAAAAAGAAAAATACTACAAAATATGCTAGATTAACATAAAAAATATATCAATTTTTAGGAAATAAAAGCATGTGAGAGAGTGCTCACCAAAAAACAGTTCCTCTCAGTTGTTAGGTCGGCTTGCCCGAGCCCCCCTGCCTTGGAAGCACAATTTCGTCTGTCCTCGACGAACTTCCTGGAATCTTCAGATGAAGCACAATTCGTCGCTCTTGACGTACTCCAACCACTATGCGAATCTCTCAACGATTCGTCTCGGCTTCACCTTTCTTTGAGATGTCAGCCACTCAGTCCCTTCTCAGACCGCTTGTATGGTCGTTTATGGAAGATGGACGAAGATCCCGGGGCTCCTCTTGGGCAAGCCCCCGCGAGGATTTTTTCTTGTCTTGTCGGCACAACTGTGACACCAACTCTGGCGCCCGCGCCCTGACCTTTTTGACCAATTGGTCGGTGGGTACTTTGGACGGTCCATCCGGCGGGCGGACGACTACATTCTCTCGGCAGGGGGGGGGGGGGGGGGGCGGTGTGTGAAAAGAGGAGAAGAAACAGCAAAAAATAGATTCCCCTTCGCTGAGGGGTCAGACACACAAAAAACCAAAAATATGAAAAAATAGTTGTAATATTTACATATATACATACAATATTCCATGAGTTCTAACACAGGTTATATAGGACAAAATTAAATAGACCTATTCGATCAAATAATAATAATAATAATAGGGTAAACAGAAATGAAGTGGATATATAAGGTATACGACGATACATAAAGGAAATTTTAAATTAATATATGCTATACTTAGAAAGGAAATGGATTGATATAATATATAGGATATATACAATGATAAACAAATAAATATATAAGCTGTGGTTAAACCCTTTCATTCAGTACATTAGTCTGAAGATGGTAACAACGCTGGTACCGAAATGTCACACACTATCTATTTATTTTGGAATCGGCCTCGTTATCTTGATTTTTTAGTCTATAATTCAAACTGTGCTCTATCTATATATAAATATACCTGAATATAAAGAAAGGAAATATACATGGTGGGTGGTATATATTAAATGAGTAAATACTATTTCAGGGTAATAAATACGCCAAAATTTGGGTGAATATGATATATGGGAAGGAAATAACGTTGATATGGGAGATACATTATGATAAATAAACGAAATATATATATATGCTGTAGCTAAACTTATTTAGTGCATCTTGTCTGAAGATGGTAACGACGCTGCTACCAAAATGTCACACATCATGTGTTTGGATTTGGTCCCGACATCTTACGTCTATAATCCAAATTGTACCTTATATATATATATAAATATACATGAATATAATTTAAAAAAATTATACATGGTAAATGGTATTATTGAATATATAATATAACGAAGAAATAAATATGCACTGAGGATCATGGGCATTTCGCGAGTATTTCAAAATTTACATGTTTTACCTTAAAAGTTTGTTCTTACCAACTTGTCACTGGGAGTGTTTGTCTGGCGTGTCCCCCGCCTCTCCTAACCATGATGAAAAAAAAATTAGAAACATTAGTAGTCAGTAATTCTTTAAACCAGATTATTCCCAAATTACCCTATCTGGGGTGACAATCTTACTTCTCTCTGTCTTTAGTTGAACACTGTTGTTAACCTCTATTATACATTGTTTAGCTTATCTATAGAATGTGTACTCATATTTTTAATCAATAAATTCACTTTAATAAAATATATAAATTAACCTCGAAGAGTAAATGATGATGACTAACAACCTAGGTCTAACTTATACCTTACGATATATCTTCCCACTTGAGTTCTTAATATCTCTCTGTAATTTTGACTCATTGTCTATAAAAAAAATAAAATAAACTTATTGCTCTGGGCCATTTCACAGCCAAAAAAAAATTGATATTCAATCTTCACTTAAAATTTTCTCCTTCAAATCTGGAATACTGTATTGGCTTGTTCTGGCAACCTGCTTTAAAGGTTCATTTAGGTGTCCTACTAATTTAAAATTTATCTTAACATAGAACGAGTTATCCTCGTGAAACAAAAAAATTCTACTTACTAACTGGTATTTAGACTTGAACTCGTTCTAACTAAACGTATGGTAGACAATAGTCTTTATTTAGGTGATTATCTTTTGCTAGCCTGGGGCGATATAAAACACAAAGAATCTGGACAGTCCATCTGTCACTTTGCTAACTGGTACCTAAAATCTGTAGACGGAATCGCCTCGTCTAATTGTAACTTATCTCTTACACGCTCTTATTGTTAACCCTCATTAGAAACCCCCTTTAGACTCTGACTTAGAAACAAGGAGTTACAGGGAATTCACTTTTACCCACCACATGTTCCAAGTTTGTCCATAGAGGCTTGTATGGTCGTTTATGGAAGATGGACGAAGATCCCGGGGCTCCTCTTGGGCAAGCCCCCGCGAGGATTTTTTCTTGTCTTGTCGGCACAACTGTGACACCAACTCTGGCGCCCGCGCCCTGACCTTTTTGACCCCTCCGCCCCTCCAATTGGTCGGTGGGTACTTTGGACGGTCCATCCGGCGGGCGGACGACTACATTCTCTCGGCAGGGGGGGGGGGCGGTGTGTGAAAAGAGGAGAAGAAACAGCAAAAAAATAGATTCCCCTTCGCTGAGGGGTCAGACACACAAAAAACCAAAAATATGAAAAAATAGTTGTAATATTTACATATATACATACAATATTCCATGAGTTCTAACATACCCCCACCTTTTCTTTGTGTGAAAACACAAAAAAAAAAACAAGGAAATGTGCTCTCCCTTTCTTTTGTCACTGATTCAAAACATCAGGAGCAAACCTTATTGGTTTGCGGACTTCACGTCCGGATCTTGTTTTGATCGTTAGAGGTTTTTTATCCCCAGAGGCCTTTTCAGGAGTTTCCTCAGAGGAAATCTCAAGGGGAAACAGTCTCTGTACAGGGCGTAGCCATTCGCCTGTTGATGTCTTGACTCTGGCAACCCTGTTCACCCCATCTTTCCCCAAGTAAAGTTTTATTATTTTTCCAACAGGCCAGAGAATTCTTTTAGTGTTGTCCTGGCCTATAAGGACTAAATCCCCTTCTTTTATGCATAGCTCCCTTTTATTTTCGGCCCGTTGTATCAGTACCCCCAAATATTCCTTGCGGAATCTCTGTTTAAGTTCCTCATTTAGTTTACTCAAAATCTTGTATTTTCTGGTGAAAGAATTCACTCTTATTTTCTCTAGCTCCGGAAACTCATTGTTTGCGTTAGTCTGCAGAAACATTTGAGGGGTCAAGGGAATGAGGTCTTGGTCATCTTTCGATATATATGAAAGAGCTCTATTGTTGATAATACTCTCTACCTCACATAAAGCAGTCTCAAGTTGTACATAATTCAATTTACTAAATCCGAGCATACGAACCAATAAACTCTTAACAACCCTTACTAATCTCTCCCAAAACCCTCCCCACCAAGGCGCTGAGGGAGGGATAAAAATCCATTGGATTCTTTTTACACTCGATTCCCTTCAATCTCCCCCCAATCCAAGCGTTTAAGTAATTCGTTTGTTTTTGAGAAATTTGTCCCGTTATCACTATATATTTTTCCGGGACGTCCACGCCGACAAATGAATCTTTTTAGAGCTAACAAAAAAGTGTTTGCCTCTAATGTTCTCACAATCTCTAGGTGGACAGCTCTGTAAACAGCGCAAGTAAACAAGGCCACCCAAACCTTGCTGCCACCTTTAAGATGTAGCGGTCCCAACAGATCCACACCTGTCACTTCGAAGGGTTTGCTTAACCCTATTCTATTAGTCGGCAAAGCCGCGCCAGGAGTCTGAATAGGTTTCTGATTATGCCTCCTACATATCACACATTTCCCAATTATTTGTTTAATCAATCTGCGACCACCAATGATCCAGAATTTCTCTCTCAATTGTGAAAGAATGAATTGGGCCCCTCCATGCCCATTTTGTTGGTGTATTTCACGAACCATCTGTTCCACCAAAGGATGATTACGAGGTAGTAAAATAGGTCGTTTAAACACTTCTGAATCTTGTCCATGTAGCAGCTTCGTCTCAACGCACCACAAACCTTCGACGGATTTAATAGTCTTTAATCCATTTTTCGGAGCCTGTTTTCCTGGGAAAGTCTCTTGTTGAACCAATTACAACAGCTTCCTTTCGGCCCTTTCTAACTCTATTACTTTCAAATTTCCCCTTTCAGTGGGTATTCTTCTCGCATTGTCCAAGAATCTTAAAACCCAAGCCATAATCCTAATGTTTAGGCTATACTTGGATCTCCTATCTAGGAACCATCGATTTGCCTCGACAATGAGAGTGATGTAGGCCTGTAAGGTTTTTCTTTTTTTCTTTGATGATCTCTTCCTCATCAATAGTCGGTTCAAAACTAGGCCAACTCTCCTTTTCCCCTTTGAGCCATTCAGGACCCTCCCACCAGTTGGTCGAGACAAATTGTACGATAGAGCACCCTCGAGAAGGCAAATCCGCTGGATTAAATTTTCCGTAAACAAACTTCCAGTTCTCATTATTGACAGTGTCTCGTATTTCCTGTACTCGGTTTCTTACAAACACATTCCACTCATTTTTTCTCTTGAGCCAAGCCATAACGGTTGAGGAATCGGTCCATAAAGTAACAGGGCAACTATTTGTTAAGGCAGTCGAAATAGATTTAACAAGTCTAGCTCCTAAAACGCAGGCCAAAAGTTCTAACCGAGGAATGGTTACCCTCTTGGTTGGCGCAAGCCTAGATTTGCTCCAAAGCAGAGACAAATGTACTCCCCCCTGCACTTCACTTCTCATATATGCCACTGCTGCATAAGCTGATTTACTGGCATCGCAGAAGACGTGTATTTCATTCTTATTAGTTTGATCAAACCAAATATGCCTGGGAATTTTGATTTGACTTAATAGACCAATTTGGGAGTACCATGTTCTAAACTCCCGATCCATATCTTCGGGTAATTGAGAATCCCATCCAATTTTCAACTCCCAGGACCTCTGTAATAATAGTTTAGGAGGCAAAAATATAGGACTATAAACTCCCAAAGGATCAAAAACTTGCTGAATTTTAGAAAGGATAATCCTCTTGGTTAGTCTTCGGGGGAGATCCTTTTCAATAGAAACATCACAATTAAGTACATCCTCTACTTTGTCCCACACAAGTCCCAACACCTTGGTAGTAGTTCCTTTTTCCTCCTTTGAATTACTCACTGGTAAATTAAATTCCCACTCACGCAAGTCCATTTTTGCCATTTCCATGATATTGACAGCTGTATTCTGGAATTGTTGGACCTCCTCCTGAGAGGAGAGGGATGTTACCAAATTATCCATATAAAAGGATCTCGCCATAGTCTTTGCGATTTCAGCTGCAGGACCTTGTACAGAATTCAGATGATGATCAATAACTGCACCCAAGATGAATGGACTACAGTTAAGCCCAAATACCCACGTTTATGTCTAAAAACGGTTAACTTCATAGGGTCAGTTTGATCCCACCAAAGGAGGCGAAGAAAGTCCTGGTCTTGAAGCTGCACTGTAATCATCTGAAATGCCTTTTGAATATCGGCTAGAACACCAATACCCTTTTCTCTAAACCTAATTAATATTTCAGGTATTTTTTCCAAAAGGTTAGGTCCCTTTTCTAGATAGTCATTCAGAGAGAGACCATTATACGACCTGCAGGAGGCATCGAAAACAGGACGAAGAGGCGTCGTCCTACTTTCAGCCTTGAACACCGGCCTATGCGGTAAATAATGGCCCTTCTTTTGAGGCCTATTCTCCTCTATCCTCTCAATTAGGCCCTCTCTCTCCCATTCTTGAAGAATAGTAGAATATTCAATAACCATTTTCTCCTTCCTTAACTTACTAGTGCATGCTTCCAATCTCCTCTGCGCTATTTCTAAATTCGAGGGTATATTATTTCTCTCGCATTTCCACGGTAGCGCGACTGAATATCGTTGATCTTCATCCCTCTTTATATTTTTTATAAAATGTTCCTTTAGTTCAGTTTCCCTTTTCTTTTTTGAGACAACTTCGATGGGATCTTGGATTCCCAAGATATCCAGCTCCCAAAGATCTTTCAAGTTGTTTCTTGCAACCAACATATTCAATGCAATTTGGACCTTATCCTCCTTACCCACCACCGGAGATTGCCCCATAAGCGTCCATCCTAATTTTGTCTCTACGGCAGTTAGGTCCTCTCCTAGATGGACGACCTTCCCGGTCAGTAATTGTCCAAAATAGTCACTACCTATTAAAATATCTATTTCCTCATTTCTAAAATTTGACGGGTGAATATAGATCTTTTTCCGTTTTAATTTGTATAACAAACGTCCTCTTGGAATCGGCGGTATCCTTGCACAAATTTCTGGTTGATCGAGGGCGACTATGTCTACATCAATTTTATTGGTTAGACTTCCCAGTTTCAAAACATATTTCCCATGCAACGCCTCCTTCATATTTCCTCCCCCGAAAAGAGATTTTTCCAAACTTATCTCTCCTATTTTGTTTAAACCCAGTTTTTCGACAATTGATCTCTTTATATAGGAGTAGTGACTTCCAGTGTCAAATAACACTTTTACTTCTTTAGTCTCTTTAGCCCCTTTCAATTTCGCCACGGAAGTCATGAGTAAGATGTCATTGGCGCATGTTCGCGCAGACATATTAACACCCGTGCATGTTGCATTTCCTTCATTTACAACCTTAGATTTTTCGCCTTTTGAAACTATTGTTTCCTCCTTGCTTCAAAGCAATTTTATTGCAAAAGATATCTAGATGATCTTTTCCGCAATTTCTACATTTTATGTCTGCTCGGCATTCCCTTTTCAGATGGTTACCCTTTAGACACTTAAAGCAGACTTTAGCCTCCTTTATCCTTTGATCCCTCTCGCTAGGTGTAAGCCGCGAGGCAACAAAACATCTACTACTCAGGTGATTATCCCTCTGGCAGAATATGCATTTTCTCTTAAATGCGCTGCCGAATAAATTGGAGACAGTGGGCGGTGTCTTCCGAGGAGTCTTTAGTTGAGAACCTGTAGCCCTCATTGAGCTATTACCCTCAAAATTCTCCTTAGCAAATGCCATTCGCTCAGCACCCTTCACCTCATCCCGAAGGAAGTCCATCAGAGCCTGAAGTCTACCGCTGGCATCGCTCTTATCTCCATTCTCCGCTCCTTCTTCTTTTATCCCATAGCCCACAGCAGGATTCCTCTGCCACACCTGAATAATGTCCAATGGCAGACTCGACTCAACCAATGGGTAGAGAAAAACGCCTGCCATCTCCGTGTTAACACCCAGTGATTCTAGGTTCTTTAAGTGAGCCGTCAGATCATCGTAGATCTCGTCAAGAGGAAGGTTTTCTTTCCTTGCATTAGAAACAACCAGTTTCAACAGTCTCCTTATGTAGTGTTCTATGAGAAGGTTCTTATCTCCGAATCGATCTTTTAGGGCTTGTACTACCTTGGGATAATTATCCTCAGTTATGGGGTAACTGCACACAAGACGATGAGCTCTGGATCCCTCGACTACCGCTTGTAGCAGATAGTGAAATTTATCTACCTCCCCCAGAGTTTCATCGTCATTAATTTTACTAAATTGCCCCACCATTAGAGCCAATCCTCTAGGTTTCCCTTAAATTTTGGTAGCTCCACTTTTGGCAACCTAATAGTTCTTTTAGATTCGGTATTTACAACCGAATTCGCCGCGGACTCCACCAATGAGCCGTCGACCCTATCCCTCGCGGTTTCACACCGAGACAAATATTTATTTTCTATGTCAAACATCCCTTGAACATAGTTTTCACAACCCTCGAATTCTTCTTCGATTTTGACCTCCGTTATGGCTTCATCCTCCAGAAGGAGCCCATGATACCTTGAATCAATTTCACTTATTTCCTTAGAGAGAGCACAAATTCGGTTATATTTAGCTCTATATTTTTCTGTATCGAAATCTGGCTTTTCTATTTCAGCCCAAAACTCGGTGGACAGCCGAGTAAAAATAGCTCTTTTGGGGGCTCTAGCCCTTTTTAAGATATCAATATTCTGCATTATTTACTATATAATTTTTCTCGAAACCTTTCTCTCTTTTTTTTTTCCTTTTCTCGATTTGACCAGCCAATGCAGCCCACCCGGGGACGCCAAAAAATATAATGTTAAGAACGGGGTAATTAAAAAAGCTCGTGGAGGAAAAGAAAAATTCTGAACGCTCCACAAACCCCCTTTTTAACAAAATAAAAACTTTAACCTAAAGTTTGATATTGTTTTGGGCTGCCTTGGGTGTTCAAGCAAGAAAAAAGGAAGACAACAAAAAGGTTACACATATAAAGTTTTGTTTAATGTTAGCTATAAAATGAAGGATAAAAAAATATATGAAAACTTATTATTTTTGTATATTCCAAAATTTTTGCATGCAACTTAAATGTTTTTTAACAAAAGAAAATATATAATGATGATATTGACGAAAATAGAAAAAAAAACTTAGTAAAAATAAGAAAAAAGAAAATACTACAAAATATGCTAGATTAACATAAAAAATATATCAATTTTTAGGAAATAAAAGCATGTGAGAGAGTGCTCACCAAAAAACAGTTCCTCTCAGTTGTTAGGTCGGCTTGCCCGAGCCCCCCTGCCTTGGAAGCACAATTTCGTCTGTCCTCGACGAACTTCCTGGAATCTTCAGATGAAGCACAATTCGTCGCTCTTGACGTACTCCAACCACTATGCGAATCTCTCAACGATTCGTCTCGGCTTCACCTTTCTTTGAGATGTCAGCCACTCAGTCCCTTCTCAGACCGCTTGTATGGTCGTTTATGGAAGATGGACGAAGATCCCGGGGCTCCTCTTGGGCAAGCCCCCGCGAGGATTTTTTCTTGTCTTGTCGGCACAACTGTGACACCAACTCTGGCGCCCGCGCCCTGACCTTTTTGACCCCTCCGCCCCTCCAATTGGTCGGTGGGTACTTTGGACGGTCCATCCGGCGGGCGGACGACTACATTCTCTCGGCAGGGGGGGGGGGGGGGGGGCGGTGTGTGAAAAGAGGAGAAGAAACAGCAAAAAATAGATTCCCCTTCGCTGAGGGGTCAGACACACAAAAAACCAAAAATATGAAAAAATAGTTGTAATATTTACATATATACATACAATATTCCATGAGTTCTAACACAGGTTATATAGGACAAAATTAAATAGACCTATTCGATCAAATAATAATAATAATAATAATAGGGTAAACAGAAATGAAGTGGATATATAAGGTATACGACGATACATAAAGGAAATTTTAAATTAATATATGCTATACTTAGAAAGGAAATGGATTGATATAATATATAGGATATATACAATGATAAACAAATAAATATATAAGCTGTGGTTAAACCCTTTCATTCAGTACATTAGTCTGAAGATGGTAACAACGCTGGTACCGAAATGTCACACACTATCTATTTATTTTGGAATCGGCCTCGTTATCTTGATTTTTTAGTCTATAATTCAAACTGTGCTCTATCTATATATAAATATACCTGAATATAAAGAAAGGAAATATACATGGTGGGTGGTATATATTAAATGAGTAAATACTATTTCAGGGTAATAAATACGCCAAAATTTGGGTGAATATGATATATGGGAAGGAAATAACGTTGATATGGGAGATACATTATGATAAATAAACGAAATATACAGGGTGATCCAAAAGTCCCGCACTATTTTAAAAATTAATAACTCCGCGAATATTTGCGCTAGAGCAATGCGGTAAACACCATTGTGTTCAGGATGCAATGGGATTTTTTATGGCAAATAATGAAAAATTCGAAATTGATTTTAGTTACAATTTTATTCGCCAGATGGCGCTCTAACAGAATCAGAGATTTAGCGGCCAAATTGTTTGATAAATTGAAAAATATAACTGATCGACACGTATTTTTCCTTTTTGAATACCAGGAAAGAACCCTAATAATTTCAAATAACAAATTAATAAAACACCACTTCGCCAAAAGTATGAAGAATTGGTTAACGATTTTCAAATACAATCAGAGATATGTAAAATAGGTAAATGCAAATTAAAACATGTAGCAAAAATAAAATTGATATTTTAGATACGGTTTGTTTCCAAAGATAATAAATTTCAAAATTTTTAATTCAACTCTCACTCAGTATCGATTATATTTATTTTAAGTCATTTGAAAAATATGTATTTATCTCTGATAATTTATTTTACTCTGGAATGCCGTTGTTGTTGTCGTGTCCAATAAAGAGCCTTAGATGTTTCCATGCATCTCCATCACAGCAGCAGCAATGTCCACTATCTTGGGTGTGTAAAGCTGCTGCTCTGGGTCTATGTCAATTTTCTGCAAGGCTGCGGCCATTGCTGGCTATGAGAATATGTGAGTAGGTGTTAGTTCCACACCAGGACAGTTGTTGCATTCTTTATAAGTTCTTGTGCCATCTGGATGTATTGTCATTCCTTTATAGTGTTTTGTTCTAAGTCTTGTTATAGTTTTTGTCATTTTTCTCTCAGAGTTTATTTCGCATTTTGATCTTTTCTTATTTTTTTGTTTAATTATCTTGTATTTTGACAAAGAATCAGCGTCAAATAATGACATTTGTTCTTTCCTTTGGCTCAACTTTCTGGCTTCCTTTGCCAATTCAAATGCTATTTCATTACCCCCGATCCCAGCATGGGCAGGGATCCAATGTAGAATGCAGTTATTCTCCAATGGTTCCAGTTGGGTAAGTAACGAGTGAATTTTCTGTGTGATTTTAGTATTGCCCTTCTGAATTGCTTCTAGAGCGGATATGGAGTCGCTGTATATTAAAAAAATCCTTCTGCTTGATGCAGGGATGGATGGTTAAGGCATACATCAAGGGCTTTCCAGATAGCTGTCAGTTCACAAGTGAAGTTTGACGAAATCTGTCTTGCTCCTTCTTTGATTTTGATGTTTGTTTCCTCTTGCAGTATTATGTTGATTCAGGCCCCTCCATTACTCAGGGTAAGGTCTGAAGATCCATCTGTATATGCTGTTAAAGGGGGTGGCCTAGCATTTTTAATCAAGAATTTGTACTATGAGGACATAGCCGTTAATATTCCAAACACATCAGACCTCGAAGCCCAAGGTATCAAAGTCTACCTCAATCAAAACAAAGCCATCAACATATACAATATGTATCACCCTCCAAACAATACATTTATTGACGATGGAACAATGGCTCTATTTCTTACAGACAACACTATTATTGTAGGTGACCTTAATGCCAAACATCAACTATGAGGATGTTTCACGCCAAACCCAAGAGGCAAAATACTATCAAACATATTTGACGACAATGCCTTCATTTGCTTAAATGATGGGAATCCTACCCATCATTCCTACAAGCTATAATACTGCACAAGCCCTTGATATAAGTTTTTACTATCATGACATTTTCCACAAATGCAAATAGCGAATATTAAAAAGTTTTGGAAGTGATCATTTGCCTAATTTGATAGAAATTAGCACCAAGACCAAAACTAGCTCAATTAAGAAAATTTCTGGAACTTCAAAAAGGCTAATATGATATCTTTCGAAAACACCATTATTGAAGCAGTCAAAGTTTCAATACCAAGAGATATAATATTAAGAAATAATTTCCAAATTATACAAACCAGGCAAAAAATATTCAAACACTTATAACTAAAAGAAATGAACTACAAAAAGTGCACCCAAAACCAAACAAATAGTAGAACTGAACTGAACATTGTGATTGCAAAAATAAAAGGATTATACGTAAATGTGAAAAGGGAAAAATGGAAACAAACCTGTGAAAACCTGAACCCAAGAAACCCAAATACAAAACTTTGTAATTTGGCAAAACAAATTGACAGAGTCCAGCCACAAACTGAAAACACAAATATGATTAAGAATACAGATGGTACACCAGCATTTAATGACAAAATTGCTGCCAATCTTTTAGGTAATTCATATCAAATAAGTAGTAAAATCAAGGTTGAAAAAAGGCCCGAAAGATTATTCATGACTGTAAAAATGTCACCAGCACTCATAATATTTTCCATGAAAAAAATCAATATGAAAGAGCTAGTTTATGCATTAGAAAACACTGACCTAAACAAGACTCCTGGGCCAGATGGAATCCATGGCCGAATGATATCAAACTTGGGCAAAATTGGCAAAGAAAGACTTCTTAATATTTTCAATAACTCCTGGAAAACTGGAAAATTGCCTCAAGACTGTAAAAATGCAACAATAATTCCCATTAAAAACTTGACAAATCTGCTGATGACCCAAAAAACTACCGACCTATCTCCCTCACAAGTATTTGCTGCAAATTAATGGAAAAAATTATACTCAGATGACTCACCTACCACCTCGACACAAGAAATATCTTACCAGAAGAACAATATGGATTTAGGAAAGGACATGGGACAATAGACCAACTCTTATTTTTCACACAAAAGGTAAAAGATGCACAAAACAAAAAACCAACTAACCACATCATAGCTGCTTTTTTAGACCTTACACAAGCTTTTGATAAGGTATGGAAAAACAAGTTAATTACAAAATTATACAAACATTTCAAAATTGATGGAAAAGCTATAACTTGGATAAATGATTCCCTTATATAAAAATATATACATCAGGGTCAAATATAATGGCACTCTATCTAAAACCTTCAAATTGTACCAAGGATTACCACAAGGATCAGTCCTTAGCCCAACTCTCTTCACCCTATTTATTGCAGGCATAGAAGAAAATTTTTCACATAAAACCAATATTGGACTTTTCGCTGATGACATTATTCTATGGAGCAGCAACACTAACTGGAAAAAAGCTGAAAGAGATTTGAACAAGACTCTTCTCCACCTAGAATAATTTGCTAATAAACATAAATTAGAATTTAACCTCCAAAAATCTGAAACCTGTCTTTTTACTACCGATAAGAAACTATACAAAATAAGACCAAATATTATTATGAAAGAACAACTATTGCAATATAATAAACATCCTAAATATCTTGGCTACACCCTGGATCCAGAAATTAACTCCAGTAAGCATATTGAAGAAGTTATTAGAAAAGGAAGAGACCGACTAAAAATCTTGAAATATACTTCAGGAAGAGTGGAGAGCTGAAGCAACAACACTAAAATTAACTTACACGTCTCTAATGAGACCTATCTTGGAATATGGATATCAAATCTATGGTACAGCATCTGAAACAAATCTAAAAACACTGGAAAGGATACAACTAAATGCAACTAGAATTATTACAGGTCTTCGAAATACCTGCCCTGATAATATTGTACTTTACGAGGCAGACATTATGCCCTTAAAGGATAGAAGAAGCTACAATCTGCCAAAATATATAAACAAAATCAAGAGTTATGAAAACAAACACAGAACTTTCAATTACATACTTAATTGGGAACCCAATATAAGACTCAAAAAAGAAGGCCCTCTCCACCTGGCCAAAAGAAATGGATTTTTAAAATATAAAGTGGAAAAATATTATTTAGCTGAAAAAATATCTCCATGCGAACCACTAACAAAATGTTATTTTTAATGCCACTTTAAATGAACCCACCAACAAACAATATCAAAATCCAGAATACTTAAAATAATTATCATTAGAAATATTTGATATAAAATTCCTAAAAATGCAATAACTCTCTATACCGATGGTAGCAGAGACGAGCTAGGACACACTGGCAGTGGCTGTCTCATCAAAACCACAAATGGCATTGAGAAAATAAACAGAAGAAACCCAGAATTTTGCTCAGTCTTCAGATCAGAACTTATAGCCATCTATGAAGTCTTAAAATCCATCAGAAAAACTAAACATCACGATATATGGATTCTTACTGATAGTAAAAGTGCCATACAACACTTAAGTCACACAGGGGAACTTAGAGACAAAGTAAGCAGGAACATAATTGGCTATCTCCAAAAACTCTCAATACCTCAAAAATTCACCTTCAATGGATACCCTTACATGTTAGCATTGAAGGCAATGAAGCTTCTGGTGCGCTAGCGAAAAAAGGCACAAAAGAACCCTTGCTACAGAAAAATTAACTTACTTTTAAAGAAATAGAAACAGTAGCCAAAACAAAAATAAACAAGAACTGGAGGATCCCACCTAAGCACAGTTGGTACACCCTAGAAGCAGATGGCCACCCAGACCTTTCGGTCCACAAGCCGGCATCCGAAGCATGCCCTTCGCTGCTATTCTGTTCAACTCATAAGCCAAGTAACGGTATCCAAGCTAGTGCTTGGACATTGAAACCGGAAACACCACCTCCCAGATAACGTGTCTGGAAGGATTTCTATACCGGTGGCTTTTAAGCACAGCAAAATAGGAAACTATCTACTGTGTCCAGCAGGGACCGCGGGGAGGCAACCCCCGGTCGACTCTGTTCACTCACAGCTGAGGAAAAGCTCAGCTGCCACGTCGTGGGCTTTCTCAAGAAGCTTGCTGTGATTTCTCAGCAGCTTACTCTCGATCGCGCCCCTCGCCTTCCTTCTCTCTTCCTGCACACCCACTACCCTTGGACAATCCAAGACGTATTGGCGTGCATCCACATCCCTTTCTCCACAGACGCAATCAGGGTTTCTTTTAATTTTAAATCTGTGGAGACTTGAGGAAGGGCCCATGTCCCGAATTACCATAATGAGTTTGTGGGACATTACCTTACAGAGGTACTTGGGTGTTGTTACCCCATTGAATACCTCTCTCCCCTTCACACTGTTCCTCCATCTGTCCAACCATAAGTCCTGGACGTGCCCCCTGATCCTCCTATACTCGTAAACTTCTTTCTTGGTCACTGGGGTCCTCAGTGATCTACCTCTAAAGCATCCTGCCTTAGCGATCCTGTCTGCGAACTCATTACCTTCGATGAGGCTGTGTCTCCTAAACCAAGGGAGCTCCGGAGCCCGCGTCATCATCTCCAGCTCCTGGATTATTTGATGCGCGAGTTGCCCTTTCTCCAGATTGATGGCGACAAGGGCCGACATACAATCTGAATAGAGGCGGTCCGGGCTGAAGTTCTTCTCGGCACACACTCTGAGGGCTACCCTAATCGCAACCAGCTCGGCTGAAAAGACCAATTCGTCCACTCTGAGTGTTAAACTTTCTTGGAAGATCAGCTCTCCATTAGTGAATATCACTACCCCAGCTCCAGTATTGGTTCCAGACTTACTACCATCAGTGAAAACCTCCGTGCCAATCCCTGTCGGCCCTCCAGGACTCCAATTCCACTTTGGCAACCACTGCTGAGGCTTCCTTGGGTCCCTCTTCGATTCCAGGGCCCCCGCTTTAAGTCCCAGGGCATCTTCCCTGTTCTCCCAGATCTTCTGTCTGATGGTTTCCTCCTCTAGTTTCAATCCCAGGGGAATAAGCCCAGCGAGGACCAATAAGACCTCACTGCTGGTAGTGCGATATCCTCCTGTGATTCTGAGTGCCGCTATCCTCTGCACTCTCTCTAGAGTTGTTGCCACCTTCTGATCCCTGTTTCGGCGCCACCAAGCCCTGGAAGCATATAGCAAGATTGGCTCGACACAGGAGAGGCAGAGGTTCCTAAAAATAGTACCCACGTTTTTTAACGCAAAAGGTCGATCTAAAAATGATTTTTATTTGAGGGGACACATTTTTTAAATTGTGTACAGTATAATAAACAATGATAACATTTGACAAGCCCATAGGATATTTGGAATAAAGTACGACAAATATATTTTGTCACGCCCCTCTATATTTCATTTATTGGATCATGACAAATATCGAGTTAAATAGTCAAGGGTCGCCAATCAGTCAAGAAACTACACATTTCTTATAGCAAGAAATCCTATTAATAGTGCCATCATAATTTTTGGTACTATATTAACATTTCAAAAATTCGTGTATTGATATCATCAGTGTTTTTCAAACATTCAATCTATTTCACAAAATCCCATATAAAATATAAATATTTTGCTACATGTTTTAATTTGCATTTACCTATTTTACATATCTCTGATTGTATTTGAAAATCGTTAACCAATTCTTCATACTTTTGGCGAAGTGGTGTTTTATTAATTTGTTATTTGATATTATTAGGGTTCTTTCCTGGTATTCAAAAAGGAAAAATACGTGTCGATCAGTTATATTTTTCAATTTATCAAACAATTTGGCCGCTAAATCTCTGATTCTAGTAGAGCGCCATCTGGCGAATAAAATTGTAACTAAAATCAATTTCGAATTTTTCATTATTTGCCATAAAAAATCCCATTGCATCCTGAACACAATGGTGTTTACCGCATTACTCTAGCGCAAATATTCGCGGAGTTATTAATTTTTAAAATAGTGCGGGACTTTTGGATCACCCTGTATATATACGCTGTAGCTAAACTTATTTAGTGCATCTTGTCTGAAGATGGTAACGACGCTGCTACCAAAATGTCACACATCATGTGTTTGGATTTGGTCCCGACATCTTACGTCTATAATCCAAATTGTACCTTATATATATATATAAATATACATGAATATAATTTAAAAAAATTATACATGGTAAATGGTATTATTGAATATATAATATAACGAAGAAATAAATATGCACTGAGGATCATGGGCATTTCGCGAGTATTTCAAAATTTACATGTTTTACCTTAAAAGTTTGTTCTTACCAACTTGTCACTGGGAGTGTTTGTCTGGCGTGTCCCCCGCCTCTCCTAACCATGATGAAAAAAAAATTAGAAACATTAGTAGTCAGTAATTCTTTAAACCAGATTATTCCCAAATTACCCTATCTGGGGTGACAATCTTACTTCTCTCTGTCTTTAGTTGAACACTGTTGTTAACCTCTATTATACATTGTTTAGCTTATCTATAGAATGTGTACTCATATTTTTAATCAATAAATTTACTTTAATAAAATATATAAATTAACCTCGAAGAGTAAATGATGATGAATAACAACCTAGGTCTAACTTATACCTTACGATATATCTTCCCACTTGAGTTCTTAATATCTCTCTGTAATTTTGACTCATTGTCTATAAAAAAAATAAAATAAACTTATTGCTCTGGGCCATTTCACAGCCAAAAAAAAATTGATATTCAATCTTCACTTAAAATTTTCTCCTTCAAATCTGGAATACTGTATTGGCTTGTTCTGGCAACCTGCTTTAAAGGTTCATTTAGGTGTCCTACTAATTTAAAATTTATCTTAACATAGAACGAGTTATCCTCGTGAAACAAAAAAATTCTACTTACTAACTGGTATTTAGACTTGAACTCGTTCTAACTAAACGTATGGTAGACAATAGTCTTTATTTAGGTGATTATCTTTTGCTAGCCTGGGGCGATATAAAACACAAAGAATCTGGACAGTCCATCTGTCACTTTGCTAACTGGTACCTAAAATCTGTAGACGGAATCGCCTCGTCTAATTGTAACTTATCTCTTACACGCTCTGATTGTTAACCCTCATTAGAAACCCCCTTTAGACTCTGACTTAGAAACAAGGAGTTACAGGGAATTCACTTTTACCCACCACATGTTCCAAGTTTGTCCATTGAGGATTGGTTCCAGGCTGCGCAATATATAGAAGAGCTTCCAACGTGCCGATCTTTCCCAACCTCCCGTCTGGATCACCCTCATCTCAGCCACGCATAAAGCGTCGTAAACTACGATGTCAGATCGGTTACCCGAGGTTTGTCGCTCTGCACTTAGCTTGCGACATCGGCAACTGAATCCCCCACCTAGCACAAAGTTCACCTGATACCTCTCCGTTCCCTCTAATGAGGAGAGGATTTGTAGGCCTTTGGTCTGACCGTGTCCTCCCATGGGTCATCATCTACGACCCATAAAATTCAAGTTGATATGATGAAATGGAGTAATTAATTACACTAATAAAAAAATCATATTTATACTCCTTTAAAAGGAGGCCTAACAAAGGGAGCGAATACCTTCCTATCAACAGAGTTGTACAGTCCTGTGAGGCTATCGATACTAACAAATAAAGAAATCAAAAATTTAAAAAAAATCGAACCTATTAGTTCCCTAACACTATTCTAATGTACCTTTGGTCTAACAGTATAATTGTTTTTAACCTTCTTACACATTCATTAAACCAATCCATTCATACACCCTCCCCCCTATCATTCACGGTTTGCATATAAACTAAAGTTAAAAGCTGCTACACAAGCCAAAGTACTATAATTAATCTCATCAATAGAACCTAATTATAAAATCTTTCAGGACAAAATGTGAAATCAAATAAAACAATAAAATTAAAACAAATTGGGGACTAAAGGTCCCAATTTACTCAAAGGAAAATGCCTCTTACAAACTCCATATAATTATCTGTATCTAGATAAATAATATATATACTTAAACGAATTAAAAAATTGATTGTTAACAATCAAATGCTGAAATCTAACCTATCATTAAAACTGTGCGTCTAATAGTTTGAAAATCTTCTTCTTATCTTGACACTTGGTGTCTAAACAAAACGAATCCTCAAAACTAGCACTTAAATGGAGCGAACTGAACTTCGAGCATTTACCTCATTGCCAAATATGATAGATCTAAAAGTGTTTGCCAACCCTACTACCCATACAAGGTTATCGGCGGCTTCCCTTCCCTGCTATTCAGCTAAACCCCTCCTTTGGAATCATAGGGCTTTCAATACCCAACCTGCTTTGGAGTTTAACAACAGAGACCACTTGTTATCCTGTCTATCAACTCTTAGACCACAACTGCCTTACACACTCTCATTAGAAATTCTCTTCGGGCTGCATCCTGGACATAAGGGATTACAGGGTGTCAAGTTTTAACCCAACGCATATTCCGAGCCCGCCCAGTGAATAGGTTATAAGCACAGCAGTTATCTAGTGCGTCTAAGTCCCTTCATCTAATTTTAAAGTTGAACTAAAGTTCAGAACCCTAAACAAAATAAAATACACTGTTGAATTTTGTTCAATCTTAAACCATATTTTGTGCTATTATAAACACAACACAAAAAAAAAGACTCTTAGATTCACTTTCTAACATTGAAGCTCAATGTAGCAAAAAAACTGAAAAAAAACCTTTACAGTGACACTTAGAATCTAAAACCGAGGTTGTAGCATAAAAAAAACTGAAAACCCGTTAAGACCACATTCTAAGACCTTTAAATCACTTTCTAACACTTCATACTATGATCAAAACTTAACTAAACTTTAGTACGCATTCTATAGATTTACTTATTGGCAGCCTGGGCATGATTCACACCCCGTGGGCTTCTTGACCCTGGTTGAACGGCGTATTCCAAGGCCGCCTACATTGTCCTCAAATACCCCATTCACTATCCCTAGTGGATTTCTCAAGATTGTCGTCTCTTGTGGTTCATCTGGTTCTACAGGCCTAGGAGGATATATAGGATACGTTGGATGTACCCAGTGATCTTCATCATTGATGATATCATTTGTTTGGTCTAGTATGTTTTTGTCCCCCGCAGGGTAAGTCTTTATCGGGGTATGATAGGTCTTCATCCTGTCTATGTGGATTTTATCTAAGTTCCCTGTCTCCAAATCCTTCAAAAGATAAACAGTGTCGCCCGCCCTTTGTAATACCTCATATGGTCCTTTGTACCTCGGCTCGAATTTATGACGTCCTTTCGTCTCATGCATCCTCTTCACCAAGACTAGATCCCCCATCTCAAAGGTTCTCAACTCTCTAGCTTCGAATTTAGCCCTGGCTTCTTGTTGCTCATCCAAGTAAGTTTGCCTCACCGTCTCTCTCATCCTCTCAACCTCCTCTACCAACTCCCGCTCATAGAAGACCGCCATTTCGGTAATTGAATCTTCACATACGGGATTAAGCTCCTCTTCCTGGAAAGGTTGTGGAAGCCTCAGCTCATGTCCGAAGACCAGTTTCGCTGGAGTAAACCCAGTACTAGCATGTACAGTGGTCCTGATAGCGAAAGCTATCATTGGTAATGTGGTATCCCAATTGTTCCCCGCTGTACATCTGTGCGTAAAGATTCTATTACCGTCCAATTGAGTTTTTCTACGGCGCCATTACTCTGAGGTCTCCAGGCTGTGGTATTTACTGCACCAACCACCATGGCTTTGCAAACTCCCTTAAATACGCAACTCATGAATGCTGAACCTCGGTCAGAGAGTATTGTTTTTGGTACTCCAAAGGTAGTGATTATCCTCTCCAATAAGGCCTTAACCACTGTATTGGCACACTGGTCCTTAGTAGGAATCAGAATTGGGAACTTAGTAAATAGGTCCACAATAGTCAAAATACTCGAATAACCTCTTGGGGTTGTCTCCAATGGTCCTATGAAGTCGAGAGCTAGATGTTCAAAGGGTTTTTCGGGTCTAAAGTGGGGAGCATTAGCGGCTTTGGCTACGCCTTGATTTGATAGCTGACAACTCTCGCATCTGCGTATATATTTCCGGACTTGAGTCCTCATACCAGGCCAGTAATAGTCACCCTTCAGCCTTCTCATAACCTTTTTAACTCCGAAATGACCTCCAGTAGGGATATCATGATGATAACTGATCACTGCTTCCCTAAAACCTGTAGGAACCACCTTCACCCAGGTACCCCTTTCATTCTTAGTAACGAGGTATTTGTCTTGTAACCTGTACTCTCGGTTATTGTACCTTTCTATGCTACCCGATTTTAATTTCATTAACCTATTTATTACTGGGGCCCATCCTTTCTCTTGAAGCAAGCCTTCCCATTTCTGATTACTATTTAATAAGGGGGGCCGACGGTCTCTTACCACCGCGGCCACCACCCTCCTATCTTGTGATAGGTTTGGATCATCCTCGCACGGGAACCTACTAAGAAAGTCGGCTACCCTGTTTTCCTTCCCCGGGACATAAATTAATGTAACGTTGAAGTCTTGGATGATCTCTGCCCACCTAGACAGTCGAGCGTTCTTATAATCAGACCCCTTATTATAAGTAATCGGTTTATGGTCAGTATGTACTTCTACCCTACTGCCCACCAGGAGGTGTTTAAAGTGTTGTAGGGACAACACTACTGCATAAGCCTCCTTTTCTATTGTAGAATAGCGGATCTCAGGACCTGTCAGTCGCTTGCTATAATAGGCAATTGGCCTCACTGTCCCATTGACCTCCTGTTGGAGGCAAGCGCCTACCGCTATTCCACTGGCGTCAGTGTTCAGGATGAAAGGTATCCCAATTGTTGGGTGAATTAGTAGTGGCTCACTGGTTAATATTCCCTTCACCGTCTCAAAGGCTGACTGCTCTACCATACCCCAAGCAAATCTATGTCCCTTCCTTAATAAGTTGCTCAGTGGAGCCAGGACCTCACCTGCGTTGGGAATAAAGCGTCGGTAGTAGTTAACTGTACCCAATAGACTTCTGACTGCCTTTTGATGTTATGAGGTCGTTTCAAATCCCTGAGAGCGGCGACATTATCCCACATGGGTTTGATCCCATTTTGGTCAATTACATGACCCAGGTACTCTACCGAGTCCCTGAAGAGATAGCTCTTCACGTATTTGGCCTTCAAACCGAACTTACTCAGGCGTTCGAGTACAGCAGCGAGGTCCGCTACATGCTGCTCGTGAGAGTCGCTGTAGACAATGACGTCATCGATGTACAGACGAACGCATTTGAACAACAAGTCACCCAGGACCAAGTTCATGGCCCACTGGAAGACTTGTGCCGAGTTTTTAGCTCCTTGTGGCAAACGCGTGAAGCGGTATCTTCCCCAGGGTAGAGAGAAGGTAAAATAATCTCTGTCACTCTCCGGGATGTGAATCTGGAAGAATCCAGAAGTCAGATCTAATGTGCTGAAGACTTTTGCACCCGCGAATGCGCGCAGATTGTCTTCAACACGGGGTATCGGGAACGGGAAGAATTCAGTTGCCTCATTGATCAGACGTAGATCCATGGTGATGCGAACACTACCATCAGTTTTGGAAACTGGGAATAGAGGGGAATTCCACAGAGAGGTACTCCCTTCTATTATCCCTACTTCTTCCAGTTCGTCTACTAACGTTTTCACCTTTGAGACTAATCTGTTCGGGAACGGGTATTGTCTCCTATATACTGGTTTGCTGGTCAGCATCTTCAGCTTAGGGGCTGTGATGGTGGAGCCATTCCCCATATCTCTTATATCCCTACAGAAACAATGGCTGAAAGCCCTGAGAATATCTTAGCCCGTGTGGATTTTGTTTAAGGGTATCCTGGGTGGTTGAGGAGTCATTTCTATAGTTTGTAATGAAGAAAGAAAGGCCGACTTGGTCGGATCTTCCTTCCTTTCGTAATCGGATCTAACACTCCCATCATAGCTGAGGTGTAGTTTTAGAGCTCGGAAACCTGGTAATCCAAGTATGCCATCAAATCCTATTTCCCCCATGTGGCAATACTCGAAGGTCGTTCTCACCTCCCTAATGGGCTTACCATTCACTGTCGCTCCTATCTCTAACACCTCACTCCCTAGTGACCTTAAAAACTTGCCTGTTATACCTTTAAGGTAAGTTGGTTTGTTTAATCCCTCAGTGCATATTTCTAAATTATCAATATTTACAATATTGGCCTCTGAGCCCGAGTCTATGATGAATTTTAGAGACCTCTTGCTTAGAGACCTTTCCTTATTTAAAATATACATATTTATGGCAGGCAAACTGGCCGCAAATCCCCCTCCCGCCTTGAGGCAAGCTGGACCAAGTTTTTTCGTTGTGTCTGCTGGCAGTCCCGGATGAGGTGTCCTGGCTCGACGCACCTATAGCACTTGGGGGGTGGTCTCCTTACATCTTGCTTCTTGTAGACCACTCCAGGGTTCTCCTCCCTTTCACCGTTGGGGTCCCTTCTTTCTTGTCTAGGTGGAGGTGGATTCCGTTGTTGCTTGAATGGTTGTTGTGCTGGTCTCCCCTGCCAGTTCCTGAAGGGGGCTCCCCTTCTACTATCCCCTGTGTTGTCTCCTTCTTCCTGTGGGGTGTGTTGGCCACCTTCTTCCCTCGTTACTTGCACTATTGACACTTCCCCTTTGTCTCCTAAGGGCCATATTCTCCGTCTCTAGTGCCTTCACTTTCCTCTCCAGCTCGGCCAACTTGTTGCCCATGTCGCCCAGCCTCTGGCCGTTCCTG
>CP092867.1:76742357-76760153 GCA_030710605.1 Cordylochernes scorpioides
TAGGTAAATTTGTTGTCATGCGTCTTTACTTTATGCAACAGGAGATTCCGCTCCAAAGGACCTTAACATTAGGGTTAGAACTCGTTGCTCCTTTCAGAATGAAGTGGTTGTCAAAACATTGATGTGGAAGGAATCGTACATTTGACCAGTGTATATCGTTGAATATAGACAATGCCGTCTCTCTCATCGCCACCCAGGTACTTTAGGGTGATACTTGGTCTATTGGCTGTTACACGCGAATCCCGTTCGGCATTCAATAAGATATCAATGGTGATCTTTGTCGCGTCCAGGAGGCCATCCCTTATGCGACCAAATCAACTTTCTCCCGACTTATAATACCGTCTCATCGCGGTAATTGAAATTAACTAGAACCAAGTAGGAATCTTAATCTTGTATCTTAGTTAATTTTATTAGTTCAACTGTCTTCTCAATTTCTTCTTAATACACTGGCCTGACACACTACACTTCTCCTAATCAGCAGCAACTTCAATCAGTCCCAATGAGAAGGCCACTTTAAGGCGTCAGTTTCTTGTTAAACTCATGTATGGTTCCAAAAAAAAAGGCTTACATATACTACAGTGGTATCTGCTCCCACTGGCATTATTATTCAATATGGTATCCATTTATTTTATTTATTCAACTGTTATTAGTTGGATCGCTGTAATCCTTTTTCATCATTACTCCTAGACCCCCGCGCAAAC
Organism: Cordylochernes scorpioides; assembly: GCA_030710605.1. NCBI lineage: Eukaryota > Metazoa > Arthropoda > Arachnida > Pseudoscorpiones > Chernetidae > Cordylochernes > Cordylochernes scorpioides. The sequence continues at coordinate 76,743,059 of CP092867.1, forward strand.
ATTGTCTTTGACGTGACTAATTCCCTAAAGTTCTGCCTTTTTGAACACCCTGTCAGTTAGAATTGTCTTAATTAATCACTGGAGTTACCTGCGATGAGTGATTGAGCCTCTTTATCTAGATTTCCACTCCAACTCCAGGATCTAGACTGCCCAGACCTTTTACGAAAAAAAACTATATCTAAACACTATTGTCATGGAAAGAAACCACATATCTGATTCACGAGTATAATCGAAGCTTGCCTCTATAAAACAAGATAATTATAAGAAATCTGAAATTTTATATATTGAATCAACACTATTGGAATATCTCTCTCGTTTTCTCTAAGGGAAGTGGGTTTTAATTAAAAGGAGATGCTCAAACCCATACCATCAGAATACCATGACTTTTGTTGATATATATTCTCTTACATTTGCCTTGACAAAGCAATCCCTCTCCCGTTAGTAAAGAAATTGCTAAATATACACGGGCTAAAATTCGTATCTGGTCAGACCTTCTGCTGGTGATTATTTATTGTAATTAGATGCTGATAATGATGTCTTTGTTCGTCCTCATTCTAGGAAAGGTGCTTCAGGGAAGTGGACAGAATCGTTGGAAATTTCATTTAAAAAAAAGGTAAAGTCTTAATTATGACATATTGAATTTTATCGTGACTGTACCATCACGCAAATGCCTATATTGTAGGTTGTACCCAAAAAAATGTGGAAAGGTGTCTAGAATTCTACTCTCGAAGGATTATATTAACTAGGAAAACAACTCGGGTTATCGTGGTACTAGTACTCAAGTGTTTGCAATAAAATGTTGCTATAAACTAGATATATAATTAAATATTAGACGGAATTTGCTTACAAGTACCAACGGGATAAAGACCCAGTAAATATTATGAATTCAGTTGACCAATTTTTTAATAATCTAAACACTTAAAAAAAAAGGAGGCAATGAAATTAAACCTTAGTCCTGGGGGGGGGGGGTATACGCCCTTCGAATCAACAAGAAAATCTGAGATATAAACATGTCGTTTTTCATAATAATCTAAAGCGCGATATGTAAATATTTGCGATAACTAGATAGAAAGAATCACGATATGGGTTACTGAGAAAAAAAATAAAAGAATTATCTTAAAGATGACATGTGGATTATTTGTATAATATTCAATAACTTCATACAAAAAAAAAAAGAAATGTTATTTATGAAACATTCCATCGTTTAAAACTAAAAGAATATACTGAATATGGGGGGGCGTCTCTATGCATATCAATTCCGTACAATATAAAATCGAAATATGCTAGTTTAATTGTGGGGGAGGTTAAGTTAAAAAAAATTAATGCATAAACATTAAAAGCTGGTAAAATATATAAATAAATTTATACTGCTTTATCACTTTAATGATTAGACTTGTGGTAAATAAGACTAAATAAATATAATTATTAGCCATAAAGTTGGATGTAACATGAGCTGAAAGTCGGGCGTTGTACGCGTTCCATTGACCGCCATTTTGGAATTTTATCGTGATTGTACCGACATGTAAGCAACTATTGTAAATCATACCATATCGGGATAAAAAGGATGACAAATTCAATGTTTCAAAGAAGCAAAACAAACTATTACTATGCAATCATAAAAGTAATAAAATACGCTTGTCTAAATATCGGGGGGGGGGGGGGGGTTAAATCTAAAAAAAAATGCACATTCGCTAAAGTTAGCAAACTAAATAACCAAAATACTGTTTTATTTCGTGTACACTACCGGGAATTTATACTGACTGTCACCTAGAAGGATCATTACATAAAAATAGATTAATATAGAGGTTTAAGGGTAAGCATGACTAAGCGCGTCTACAATTGAAAATCGAAGCGGACACTTAAGTCTGAATATTATGTTCGTATAATGACATAAAATAAAAAAATAAACAATTGAACTATCAAGAAAGGAGAACATATGCTTAAAAATGGCTAGCGGAATTGTGTCTAATTTAATAAAATCTAAACATTCTCAGGATATGTTGAGGATGCGGAAGACAAATATATTGTAATTGATTGCAAATGGCTTAGCTGGTGGTCTAAATTAATTTAAATGGAATGAAAGGATGTCTGCTGTAGGGGGAACAATGTTAATAATAATAATAAAAAGAAAAAGTGGAGCTCACCTGTATGTGAGAGTGTTGTGGCAGGGGAGGCATGAGTCCCTGAGGACCAATTCTGACAGCCAACTGACTACTGTAGCATGCAGTCTGGACTACAAGGCAACCCTACTCCAGGTCCAGAACCCCATGGACACCTTCAAGGAGGTGGCATGCTACAGGAGCTCACCACTAACCAGAAAGTGTGCGTGAGGAACTACACCAAGCCTGGTGTGGGAGCTGGAAAGTGTGGCTGAAGGAAGATTTTAAAAGGCCTATAGACCTCCCTGGCCTTCCTACGGTCTAAACTCCCCATGTGACCTGCTACACCCCGATGCCAAGAGTCTCTCAGTGAGATGTCAAGAGCCCCTCAGTGAAATGCCAAGAGTCCCTCAGTGATGGAGGCCGACCCGCTCAGCAGCCTGGAGATGACCAAACAATGGATAAGCCTGTGGGCCCCCACCACCACCAACAACCTCGGCCTTCAACTGAGAAGAGGACCGAGATCCCATCACCCATGGAGACAGGCATGAAATTGTCTTTTGCTCTTTTTTTTTTTTTATTTTAATTAAATATTTAGAGTTAAAAAAAATGAACGTAATATATATTCATTGTAAAACCGTAATAATATTAAGCATTTTTTTATTTTATTAAAAGGCTCTCAGAGTTCGCTCATAGGGGGCAGCATGGTTTGAACGGTAGAGGGCGCCAAAAATTAAAAAAGAAAGGAACGAGGCAGCTGACCGTACCCGCCGGCCATCTTTTTTTTTTTGGTCGGTGGCTTTCCCCCTACAGTAAGTCATTTTTTTCTATTCCATTTATATTTAGTTTGGCCACCAATAATAGTCCTTCATAGGTTTTATGATTATATATATATATTTTTTTTGAATATATTTCAATATTATTCCCCCTTTTTTTTTACATCAATTTTGTTAATAAATTTTGTCAGATGAAATAAATGCTAGCCTATTCAATGCACAACCTTGACACCTAATGGGTACAAAATGTAATAAATATTGTGACAATTAGCTTCAAAGGTTGGCTTTCTGCAGTCTAAAAAAAAAAGGGACAGCCGGGCAATAAAATAGATAAAAACACGTCCCAACAGATAAAATAAAAATAAGAGAGATAAACAATCGTACTATCAAATAAAGAAAGAAAATCAGTATGAGATCACTTAGTAAAGATTTAAAAAAATAATTGGGAACATATATAAAATTAAATAAATCGCGTGACATATGCACATTTTTCTTTTAAATTAGATAAGAAAATAAAGGCTTCAAATCTTTATATTTATATTGATAACGCTGAATATCGTAAAGATAAGAGAGAACTAAGAGTACAATGGCATTAACAAAAATCAAAATATCTTCAGACTTATCGAGCGGAATCATTTTGGTGGATAAGAGAAAGTAATTTAAAAAATAAAATTATTAAACCTTGGTATAGGATAAAATAAGTTGTATCGATTTTACAATTTATAAAAAAATGGCGAAAGGCTAAAAGAAGATGGAATAATCAAGAGGTGAAGTCTTCCCACAATTGTGGGAAGAGGTAGCAAAAACCGACCTTTTCAATTCAGATGCTGGGAGTCAACTGAGCCCTTAGTTGTTTTCTCCTTCCCGCCTATAGTAGTGAACACATGTGTTTTACATGTGTGGTCCCCAGAATACCTCTATTTCCATCCCCTTTGCACACGTGTTTCCCTCTTCACATATGTTCCTGGAGGGGGGGAAAGGTCCTAAATTTGGAGCCTGCGGGAAATTCTCAGGTTTTGAGGAAGGCATTGTTTTTAGGCCTAAGCTCGCGTCCTAATATCTTTTAAGAACCAAAAAATAATAATATTCAGAAAATAGACTAAAGCATGAGTTTTTCACGCGCAAAACATTGTTTTCGATCCAATCCTCGCTTTGAAACATAAAGAAAATACACTAAAATGAACTAAATTTTAGACATTTAACATCTTTTTGAATAAAGGAAAGGAAAAAATGACACACGCGGATAGATAACGGTGTTTATGAATACATAGAGAAATAATAAAAATTTAAAAATTTTGGTCTGTAGTTTAAGGTCTTAGCGGTAAATAAATGTAAAAACTAATGTTGCATTGAAAAACCAGCGACTTTCTTAAAAATAAAAATTTTAACTTATCATGGTTGTGCGTCATTGTAACGTATATTTTGGATATTACAAAGTTCGCTTTAAAACATAAAAAAATACACTAAAGTGAACTAAATTTTAGACATTAAACATCTTTTTGAATAAAAGAAAGAAAAATGACACACGCGAATAGATAACAGTGATTATGAATACATAGAGAAATAATAAAAATTTTAGTCTGTAGTTTAAGGTCTTAGAGGTAAATAATTGTAAAAACTTTAATCTTGCATTGAAAAAACCAGCGACTTTCTTAAAAATAAAAATTTTAACTTATCACGGTTGTGCGCCAATTGTAAAGTATATTTTGGATATTACAAAGTTCGCTTTAAAACATGAAAAATACACTAAAATGAACTAAATTTTAGACATTGAACATCTTTGTGGATAAAAGGAAAAGATGACACACGTGTCCTGTATGGCGTAAATTTCAAAATTAAATATGTGGTGATAGTAATTTTTACTTTGTACTAGCAATTACTCAGCAAAATACATAAAGAGGTGCATAGATGTGGTGTGCGTTTTTAATTTAAGCCTAACGTAAATTTTATATGCTAACAATTATCCAGCAAAACACATAAAGAAGTGCCTAGATATGGCGCGCGTTTTTATTTTAAGCCTAACGTAATTTTTATATATTAACAATTATCCAGCAAAATACATAAAGAGGTGTATAAATATGGTACGTGTTTTTTTAAATTTTAAACTTGAGTTATTTTTCAAAATTAAAATATGCAGTGATACTTAAATATGGCGTGCGTTTTTAATTTTAAACTTAGGCATGCGTTTTTTAATTTTTTTTAAGCCTAACGTATTTTACAAAATAAAATATGCAGTGATACGAATTTTCTTAATCTCAGGGGTTTTGTAGGCCTACTTTTCACAAATTTTAATTTTATTAAAATTTGAGATTTTGGGGAGACTCTGCCTCACGTTGAAAGGCGCCAAAATGTTGAGTCATTTTTTAATGTCCTATTTAAGGACATCTCGACTTCGTGCCTGGTCTAACTCAGCAATAATAACATTTATATTTGTATACCACAGTAGATTAAACCTAGATACATACACAAAGAAATATATCACACACCAAGGATACACACCTGTTTTGTATTTGATTAAGGATAAAAATATTACCAGAACACTTTAAAATATTAAAACATTAAATTTTATTCAACTCGGTGAATTTACAATCTTTCATTTGTAGGCAACATGAATGGGCTTAAATTATGTTTTAGACAAAATTATAAAACTTCCTATATATAAAAAAGTGATTTTGAGAACATACGACTTGGTAATTCAACCAAGTTACCCCATCTGAATAAAATGATTAATAAAGATGACTAATATTAAAAAAAAAAATAAAGGCCAAGACCTCTGTTCACTATATATCTTATATAGTAGAGTCTACCAGAAAATTACTATCTATTAGGACTATTTCTATTTTTTTTTAAACAGACCTCTTTAGGTCTACACATTAAATTCTTATAATGTCTTTGGACTTACCCTTATCTTTTCTACATACCATCTCCAAGTTTGTCTTGGCAACCCCATCGTCCCGGTCCAGTCTTGTCGCGTCTCTCGTTCAAAAACTAACTGTTATTTTTCAAACAGCGCTGCCCAACCCATCGTCATCTTCCTACAGAGTAAAAATAAAAAATAATTACTTTAATATTCTTAGAATATTTATTTAAAAATAGTAATAAAGAAAATATTCCTTTTTAAAAGAATATTTAAAAATAAAAATAAGGATAATAAAATATAAATTTTTTTTTCTTTAAGTTTAAAGTAATTTCTCCTTTAAGAAATTCGAAATTAAACTTATTATTATTAAAAGAAAAGTTTGAGATAATAAAAAAATTGATAAAAATAAGGATAATAAAATATAAAATTTTTTCTTTAAATTTAAAGTAATTTCTTCTTTAAGAAATTCGAAATTAAACTTCTTCTTATTAAAAGAAAAGTTTGAGATAATAAAAGATTGATAAAATAAGGATAATAAAATATAAAAAAAATTCTTTAAATTCAAAGTAATTTCTTCTTTAAGAAATTCGAAATTAGACTCCTTCTTATTAAAAGAAAGATTGAGATAATAATAAAATTGATCTGGGTATGTATTTAATTGGTTTTATTCATTTTAGAATAAAGAATGGACTTGAAATTTCCCTAAAGGTAATATGATTTCGGACGTTTCATTGCATATAAAAGGGTGATTGACGAATTCATCTATTTACATATTTACATGGTTTGCATATCCTCCTCTGGGCCTGTCTGCATCGGGCTTCGGGATCCTTGGGCAGGACCCGTGTCATCTCCAGCTTTCTGGATGTCTTCTCCGGCTTCTGGTCTTTAAAGGCATATGTGTCATCTCCACCTTTCTGGACTTTCTGGACTTTAAAGGTATCGTTGAGGTTCCTCGTTGGGGAATTCTCCATCTTTCCACAGCGGGTCTTGGAGTACACGCCCAGGGTTGCTTCTATTCCTTCATTTCCAATCCGCCTCGTTGTTGTCCTTCCGTGGAGGGTTGGCCGGTATCTCGGTCACGGTACCACCAGCGTCACCTCCGATCGGGTGTCCTCCCCTGCTTCGACCTTTAGAGCACCGTCGGCCACCGTTGTGGGATCTCCATCTGGACACAAACATTTTCGGCAAGACACTGTGTATATATTTGATGTAAATGTTTACATCATTGTTGGGTCTATTTGGTGGAAAATCTGGCTCAACATTGGAATATAACTAAACATTGTTGTTGCTGAGCGATACCAAAGTTTAAGGTCGAGACGTCCTCAATAAGACATAAAACTCGACTTAACAATAACTCTCTAAATATACGGAATATAATAATAATAATATAATAATAGCAGAGTCTTATTCCTTTTCTTCTCAGAGCTCTCAATCTCTGAGCCTAATACTCTGCACATTGCCTTCCGCATCCTCCAACAACAATTTGATTTTATAAATCTATCTATATATATAAGTCAATGTCTGTCTGTCTGTTTCGCGATAAACTCAAAAACTACTGAACCAATTAATACCAAATTTTGCATGTCGCTTTTTATAAACCTGAGGAAAATTTTCGGCTGCATTTTGATTAGTATTTTTGGCTATTTCTTTTTTTCATTTGAAGAACTTATTTTTACGCGGACTAATCCGGAATGGAATGAATACCTAAATATGGCCAATTTTTAAAGCATCGGTGGTTCAGTGGTAGAATGCTCGCCTGCCACGCGGGCGGCCGGGTTCGATTCCCGGCCGATGCATTTTTTTTTTTACAATTTTTAAAACTCATTTATATTATATATAATATAAATATATATTATTATATCAACTATATTAATTAAATCAAATACTAAACACTAATATAATACAATTTTTGCCATCACACACACTTTTTTCCTGTAGTTTATGTGTTACTTCTGTATTGCTATTCTATGGCACTTCTAATATTTATTATTGATATACTTTTAGTATGAAGGAAATTGCACCCAAGGGATTTCTCGGGCGAAGACGGGTCATTCGCCTAGTTATAAATAAAGATCGAAATTCAAAGTGAATAATCTATGATTTGAGAAATTGAAAAAAAACAAGATAACAAAGAGGGTATAGTTCTTTGTTTAAAAAGCGCTCGTTAATTGCGTCGCAAATTATTTAATAACAAATTATTTTAATGAATAATTTTAAATTTAATATTTTTTAAACATGAAACTTTTTATTTTGATTTTTCAATGGTCTCTCTAATGAGAGACTAAAAATCGATTTTTAGTGGTGGCGGTTGTTCAACGGAGATGGTCGTTCAAGGAACACTCGCGATAGTAGGCTTACAAGGGAAATTCATTTTGCCTTACAATGTGGTCGCTCATGAGAGATGATCGCTCATGGGATCAGTCGCTCATGAGAGACTTTACTATATTATTAATTTACTACAATGAAATTTCCTGTTATATTTGTAAATATTTTAGATAAATATATCTAAAATTACAAAATATTTATATTTTTGAAGTCAATTTTACTTGCAAATAATTTTTTTTTAGCAGCAAACATAAACTTCCGAGGTTTAATCCGAGGATAATAATCTAGGTTTAATTTCGACACTGAAAGTTGAGTTGTAAAGGAAGAGGTAGAGGAAAGGTCTGAATATCTTCTTTCAGGGGAGCACCTCTCTGGATTCTGTAATGCAGTGCGACGCCTGATGGTCGTAGGCACTGTTTCATTGACAGAAATTTAAAAGTACTCCATCTGAATCAATAGGTCAGACAGGGGGAAGGAATGAAAGGAGGTTGTAAAAAAAAAAAAAAAAAGGACAGGTGAAGTGAATTATAGGAGATGAGATGCTCTACTGCTAACAGGTTGTTTGATTTGAGCCCATTGTTGTGATGTTGAAAAAGAAGAGAAGAAAAAATAAATAAAAATATAACTAGATTGCCGAACCCGACGTTGGGATGAGTCGTTGTTGGGATGAGTACGAAGGGGAGGTTTTTGCTAGTCAAATGAATCATACTTAAAAAGAAAAGAAAAAAAGTTAGCAGATAGAAACATTTGGTGAGAATATAGAAAGGGGGGTGATATAAATTAAATAAAAATTCAAAATGATAATGTTATAATGAGGAGGTTGTTGAGGATGCAAAGAAAAATATAAAACTGAAGAGTGCTCATTAAACATATGATGTGTTTTGAAATATAAGTTATACTAAGTTGTACAATGAAAACTGAAAATATAAATTAAAAAATATAATAAAAGAAACTTATCCTCGGAAGTTTATGTTTGCTGCTAATTATACACCAGAGGATTCCACCTTACAATTTTTTTTTGCTTCAAAAATCAAACATTTGATCACACTGGTAATGTAAACAAATCTTTTCTAACGCAACTTATCTTATTTTTAAAAAGTAAGTTTTACATTTAAAGATGTTCATACTTCTTTATTTATCAAATACAATAGCGATAAGCAACTGACATTTAGTAAAACAGGATTTAAAGATGACTGTTCACATTAAGGTAATATTATTTAGACATAGGGACCCGGTGCCCTCATTTCCGGAGGTTTATTTATTTATTTTTTCCATATAATTCCCATTTAAAAAATGTTGCATAATTCTTGCATTTTAATATATATTGATAAAATATAGACATAACACTTTGCAAAGGTTTGTTTATGACTACATTAGGTTGTGTTAAAATTGTAATAATTTTTGGATATAAAACTACATAGCCTCTTCAATTGTCAACCTGATGCACCACAGCATAGCATAGCAAAAGACTATTATTGATCATGGTGCAACTCTGACTCATTTTTCAAGAACATTTTAATCAAAAATATTCAGCATTCCATTCACTTTTAACTAGGTCTAATTGTGTGTATTTTTTGATATATTATCAAATAGTTAATAAAAAAAAGGTGGGGAGTGTGTTCTATGTGAGGGTGAATATTTTGAGTATATTATTTTAAGGGCAAAACAAGTTTCAAGGTCAACCTTGTTTACAATATAACCTTACTCCCCTCCTTTCCCATGGATAATCATTGTTTCCGATTGACTGATGAAAGCCAATGCCAGTTAGATTGATGGGGGGAAGGGTCCATTGCGCTGAAAACAACAACAAAAATCTTTATTAAAACCATTTGGTCTTATACAAATTCTCTGAGTAAAAGAGGGTGTATACAGACATAACAGTAATAGTAATAATAATGAGCAATGTTATTAACAATATATTGAATAAGGGGAAAAGGAGGAAAAGGCTAGGCATAAACTCATATCCAAGCAATCGAGAACAAGCAGTTCCTTTTCTTAAAGAACAATAGTTAGACACAAGGTAATAAGACCAAATCCAAATAAATAAATATTTTATTTTAGATTAGTTTTTATTAATTATTTTAGATTAATTAATTTATTTATATATAGATTAGTGCAGGTGAAAAAGGAATATACAACAATGTTATTGTACTGAAAACATGGAATGGTCCTTGTTCTGGCAGTGTCTATTTTGGGAAGGAGAATGTAGCCAAGTACGTTCCACAGGGAACAATTCTTCTTACTTCTGTGCTTTCTGAGCCATAGAAAACTTCAGGGTTAGAAGAATCTCCATTTCAGAATCTGCAGTGAGAGCAAGAAAAGTGGAAAATGACGCTCTGGCTAAAGTAAACAAGGCTTTAAGTAAGGTGGGTATGTGGAGAGGCAAATTCCTCAGTCTACTGTGATGTAAATCCAGTGGGTGCTATAAATAGCCATCAACATATACAGTTGAACCTCTTTAATTCAACACCCCAAGGGATCAAAGCTTTCGGTTGAATTAAAGGAAGTGTTGAATTAAAGTCAGATGATTAGGTAATCATCTAACTCACTAAAATAATATTTTTTAAAAATAGCCTTGTAATATAAATTAATGATATTAATTGAAACCATTGTGTGTTTTTATTTTCATGATTAACTTTTAGTATCAGTGACAAAATGGCATTAATACATATTTTAGAAGCATAAATAATTGTAACAAATAAATTTACTGATAATGTGTTTCTTTTCAGTAATATAATCAAATATTAACTCTATAGACATTAAAATATTAAATATAATATATTAAATAATATTTTATTCTAATTGAAAAATATAGCAGTTGAATTATGGTAAATAAAAAGAAAATTTTAAAATATTATTTTAAAATAATCATGAAGACCTTTTAAAAAATTCCTTTATAGATGTCTGTTTTTGCACTGAAATCCTATTCAGGATGTATTCCAGATGGTCATTTAAAAAAAACATGCATGTCTTTCTTCCTCTGAAATGTCTTTTAATAAATAAATTTTACTGTATTAAAGTCATCCACTGCTGCTGCAGGTGTTATTGATTTTGTGTTTAAATTTTTTATAATAACACAGAAATGGAATATTGAAATAAAATGTTATCATAATCATTGTGGCTACATTTTATAAAGATTTATTTATTTAAAAGGAAATTATTTGTAAATTTTAAAATAACTAAATATTTTAATGCTTAAATTTAAAAATAAAATATTATTGTTAATTAGCGCACAAAGCCTAAATCCCAGCCTAAAAAAAAACAATAACACTCGCGACATTGCGCAAAGGCACTGCAAAGTGAAACTTAAACTAACCAGGAACCAAAAGTACGCGCACGCGATCCTATCGGCGCCCGCCGATCGCCGCTGTAATACCTTTTTAGCGGAAAGTTGTAAGTAAAAAACATTCAACTGTCGAAATTCGAATTTTAAAATGGTCGAACTATCGGAAGTGTTGTATTATCGATATGTCGAATTATGGTTTGTTATTTGATAGGCCGGAGGTCGGGACATCAGAACATGGTTGAATTGGGGTGTGTCGAATTAACGAGGTTATACTGTAGTAAGATATCTTCCTATTGGACCAGGAAAGGTCAAGTTTCATTGTCTTTAGAAATTTCCTATCCTATCCATTTGGTGTGGCCCAGAATGTGGGGGGCCACAAGACAACTTCTCCGCAGCCTGCCATCGCTGCCGGCCCGGCAGATCCACACCCGGCCCTACATCCCCCGCCGGGCCATGCTCTACGTGCCAGGAAATGACCAGCGCAAGATCAGCAAACTCTCTGCACTCCCTCACCTTGACTGTGCTATCCTAGACTGTGAAGATGGAGTGGCCCTCAACAAAAAGGTTTTCTTACACCACTGCTACTCTGTGTTTAACTAATCACAGTAACTGAATGTGCTCAATTTCTCATGTTTAACTGGTTGTACTGACACTTATTGAACTTGTTTAAGAAGCTAATAGCATTTTGGTGGCTATCAGGCTAGGATACTTTGTGTACAAGGTAAAATTGTATCATCCTCATCATCATATAGTGTGCCCATCTCTGTTATAAGGGCCGGCCCCATCATGAAATATCATTTCACCCTAAGTAGGGTAACTTTCCATGAGGAAACTAAAGAGCTGATCCTGTGTAAGTGCTTCTAGAACCAGGTTGGTGATTGAGGTTGTCTCTTTTAGATGATTTGCTGTTCAATATTATGAAGGCAGAGCCTCATTAGTCCACCCCACTTCCTGGTAGAAAATCTTCTCCACATTTCCTAGATGAACTGTTCTGACTATGGAGCCTCTTCTGACCCTATCTTGTATTTAAACAGTGTTGCTTTGGAGCGTAGGTTAATGACTCACTTCACCTTATCGAAGGAAAGGGGTCAATCCTGTACTGTATTTAAACAGCCTACCTAGAGTATTGTCTTCAAGTCAATGGTGCTACTTATTGTCCCATCACATCCTGCCACCACCATTGGTCCACAAATACTTGGTCACAAAATCTATACAAGCACAGATAGGCTTATAGCACAGCTAACCTCCATATCTGTTTCCCACATCCAGTTCCTGATACTAGTCACAACTCTGCCCCAGGAATTGTTCAGTAAAATATTCCTATTGCTTTGAATAGACCCGAAGCCTCTTTATTATATTACTATTGTCGCAGAGATAAATAAAGCAAGGGTAAATTTGGAAATAATTAATTTCTTATAAAGGGTATTTGCCTTTTAGTTCTCCAATAAAATTATATACAAGAGGTATTTATAGGGAGAGAGAGTCAGATAATATAAAAACTTATCCCAAGGTAAAAATAATAAGAGTGTTTTCAGAGTCACCGAGGCATCTCGTTTTCCTTATTTGCCGATAAGATTCCGAGAACCCTTCACACCAGTCCAGTGATGATTGACAGGTGTCCCATGGAGCATCCTGTGGCCGGGGTTGTAGAGCTACTTGACACTATTATTATTCTTAGTACATGTGTGTGTGTGTGTCGTACAAGCCATGATATTCAGTGCACCGCATGTCCACACATGCAAAAGCAGTTCGATTTTTGCACTTAAAGGTGTGCCAGAGCCCCGTTTGGTTACTTGCACTCACTTTTGGGTTTGGACTTTTGAATGAATCGGGGACCATTGAAGGATTTTTTCTTCATAAAAAAGTGCCCAGCTTGATTATAACATAATGAATCTAAGATCCCAAGTTTTAAGTTCCAATTGTTTTAACTGTGGTTATAAGAACAACATATGTACTTGTATGCTTATAACAACATACAATATACTTGTATGTTTATAACAAGGCCCCAAGTGATTATAAAGTGAGGTTTGACAGTATCTACTAGCCAAGATTTAATGATGGTTCCAATTCCACTACATCACCACCAGTATGGGGGTCGGTGGAAGGCTGGGTAAACCGTTTGGTTTTCGACCACTAGGACCCGGGTTCGATTCCCGCATTGGGCACTTTTTTCTGTTAAAAAAAAAAATGCTCCAATGGCCCCCGTTTCTTGCAAAAGTCCAACCCCACCAGCGAGTGCAAGTAACCAAACGGGGCTCTGGCATTTGTAAGTGCAAAGTCGAACTGCTTTTCACATGTGTAGATATGTGGTGCGCTTACAGTAAAAGCAGTCGCTAACTACCCACCATGATTAAACACCAGTATATTGGTTCCTGGCTGACTAGGACTTGTGGGTGCAGGAGGAAGCCAGGGCCAACATCTGCAGGACACTGGATGAGCACGAGTTTGGCCGGACGGAGTGCTCAGTGAGGGTCAACTCTGTGGTGAGTGGCCTCATCAACGATGACCTAGCCGCCATCTTGAAAGCCTCCAGAGTTCCTGAGACTATCCTGGTGCCCAAGGTGGAGAGCCCTGAGCAAGTGGACTATGTAAGAAGCTACTACAAAAGCTGTGGATGATATTGGACTAGGATACTTGAAGCACTTGGCTAGTTGTTCAGAATATCTCTTTATATATTTTTCACTTCTCTTTTCAAATAAAATTCCTACAATGTAAATTGTGACTTCTCCGCGAGACTGGTCTTAGATGTGACCTGATCTTAATTATACAGTAGTCTCTCATGAGCGACTCATCCTATGAGGGACCATCTCTCATGAGCGACCATGTTGTAAGGCACAAATGAATTTCCCTTGTAAACCTACTATCATGGGTCTCCCATTAATGACCATCTCCGTGAATGACAGTCGACCATTAAAATTGATTTTTCATTCTCTCATGAGAGACCATTAAAAAGTAAAATTAACGTTTAATGTTTAAAAAATAATAAATTTCAAATTATTCATATTTAAATATTTTGAGATGCAATTAACAAGCGCTTTTTGAACAAAGAACTATACCCTCTTTGTCATTAAAAAAAATCACGTTTTGTTTTCAATTTTTCAAAAATGATAGGTTATTCACCTTGAAATTCAATCATCATTTTATAATTTACTAGCCAAATGACCCGGGCAACGCCCAGGTTTTACCCGATTAAATGTTTTTATTCAAATACTATTCGTTACAATTATAAATTGGCACCGTGGATGTCGCTTTTGTGAAACGTCCCGCTCCAAACTTTGTGTGTTTTTAAAATATAAAAATAAAAATGTAAATTTTCACAACGATATTTGAGAATTATATTATTTTGATTTTCAAATACTATTCGTTACAATTATAAATTGGCGCCATGGATGTCACTCTTGTGAAACGTCCCGCTCCAAACTTTTGTGTCTGAGAAGCGACATTTTTATAGAAAGATGATCTGGCTTTTGTTTTCTGCTCAAATGAATGTTTTTCTGTTAGAATTTTGTTCCTGCGTACAAAAAAATGAACTGGTTTCACCCGTGGTCTCTGCTTTTTGGAATTTTTCACGATATAATTTTGTATCTGATAATTAAACATGATACAGCAATATTGTCATCATCATTTTCTGACTAAAAAAACAACTATTTTTGCCCAGAACCTGTCAATTTTATTTTTTATTGGCTAAAAATCCGATAAATATCTTTTCCAGATTTCTCTCTATGTCCTGTCAAAACACGTTTTACATGTACATTAGGTCAGCTGATATTACCTCCCATCTTCACCGCTAGAGGTGCTGCTTGCGAGCGAAAAGGCAAATTTGCAACGCAATTTGCAAATAACTCAAAGAATATTTGGGATAGAGACCTGCAATTTTCACTATAAGTTTTTCCAGATTCTACTCTATATACTGTTAAAAATTCAGTCAGATAAGTTACGTATTGTGGACGTGTATAGCCGACATAGATACCCACATACATACATACATACATACATACACTGACTGTGCGGCCACGCGTCGCAGGAGCTCCGTGTATTTCGCCTTTTTCGCTTCCTAAAGTTAAGTTTATTTAACCTAATATATATCATCTTGTTCGCCTAAGTTCGGGCATCATTTCAATTCATATTTCATAAATTTTCATCAAGTTTCAAATTTTCTATTTTTCATAAATTAGCAAAGCTACAAGTTGTAGCTTTGCATCATCGTCATGGCAACGGCCAAGCCGGTCGTTGCTTCATCTGATTCGCCATCCACCTCATCAAGTAATCATATCCCATCAAGCTCATCTCCTAATGAAACGGTGAAAATTCATCCTTCACAATCATCTTCAAAAAATCCAAATTTACAAAATTTGCATGCCCCAAAACGTCATTTCTCTATTGAAGAAAGAAAGAAGCACGATGAACTGAGAAAGGTGACTTATGAAAAGAGAAGCGGAAATATTCATTCCGCTATACAATTTCAAAGCCTACCAAATTCCACCGCTGAAGAACACCTGGCTGGAATTGCAGCGGTTGTCGGGTATGAAAATATTCACTCAGTGGGAAAAATCAATGGCCAGGCGATCGTCTCAGTGGCTAACGGAAAACTCGCCCAAATCCTAATCAATAATGGGTTTGAGGTGCAAAAAACGAAAATTTTTCCTACGCCGCTTTTCAACGTACCTAAAAAATATATTTTAGCAGGTGTCCTGGCGTTTATCCAGGATGCAGACATTGCCAAGGCCCTTGAGCCATATGGGCAGACCATCTCCATCCGCCCCCTGCCCTTCCCCATGGATAACCCCTTACTAAAACACCTGTCATCCCTGAGGAGAGAGGTCGTATTTAAGAAAAAAGATTCGACTGACATGCCAGCATTGATCATTATAAATTATATGAACAGATCATTCCGCATCTATGTCGGTGAAGATGTGATCTGCGCAGATTGCAGGCGCCACGGCCACAAAAAAGATAAATGTCCCTTCAACAAAAATATCAGGGATACTGTAACTCAACTTGTCACCGTCGACATGTTAGAAGGAACTCCAACTACAGTCCCGACACCACCTGAAGAAGAGAAGGTGATGAACATACCCCCAGAGACAAAGTCCACGAGCAGAAAAAGAATCTTAGCAGAATTAACTGACGTCCCAACACCCCCTTATGCTTTAAACGACCTCGGAAAGAGACCAAAGTCCAACCCTCCTACTGAGGTTCTATCCAAGAATGTAGAACCAATGCAAGAAGGAGAACCTAAAGAAGCGCAGGAACCTACGAATGAAGACATCCTGCAGGTTTTGCCTAGCGAGGATGATTTTTCCCAGGCGAGGGCAGGAGGAACTATCAGAGGATAACGAATCTGTAGCGCTCTCAGAACTTTCTGTGGCATCCTCACAACTCGAGCGCGAATCTGAATTTTGTGAACCGGAGTTAAACCCTAGAATGGTGAAGATCCTCAAGGCTCTTTGTTGTAAATCTGGTCGCACGAGAAAAACCAAGATTCTTGAACAGATGGACAAGCACCCCAACTTAAAGCAAGACCTCACAACTTTCCGCGAATAAATTCGTCAACGAAAGAATGCCTGGCACAAAGTGAAGCCAGATGAAAAGAAAGTCTATGAAAAATACTATAGTAGAATCAGGGATCTCTTGAAAACAATGGAGGAAGAAAACCTTACTTAACCTACTTTCTCTTTCTTTCTTCATACATTTAAATATTGAGAAGATGGACTCTCTTGAGCCACCCTCTGCCGAAAACAACGATAGA
>CP092867.1:76760253-76797150 GCA_030710605.1 Cordylochernes scorpioides
AGGAGAGAAGGTCACAATAGGATCTTATCAGTGGAGGAAGCGCCTCCAATTGTTTGTCGCCTTCATGAGTTGAATGTCCTATTTCTTTGTCGCTCTAATTAGTAAATTGTCCTATTAAATTATCTTTGCAGTGGTACTAGGTGTTGAGGCAAAGACAATTTAGGGACTTTTGATATTTACAATTATTTTAAGGTTAGATTAGCTTACAGTTGAGACTGATATCAGTCATTGAATATAAATAGTTAGTAAGAGATTGTATGAGGCATAGGTTAATTTATATTGAAGGGCATTTAGTTCCCAAGTTTTATTGAATATTTTCTTTGATTTCATGATGTCCTAGAAGTTAGCTATTGTTAGGGTAAATTTAGCAATGATAATTGAGGTAATTTGGCGTTTATAGCAATTTTTAACTATAGTATTTATGCAGTCAGTGAATGTGATGTATGAATGGAATGACTAGTGATTGTTGTCAAAGTTAAAAACTATTATATTGTTAGACCAAACTACATTTAGAATAGTGTTAGGGAATTTTAATAGGATCGATTTTATCTTGATTTCAAATTTGTTAGGGATATAAGCCTCTCGGGACAATGCAATTCTCAAATTAGAAAATAGTCGCTCCTTTAGTCAGGCTTCCTTCGGGAATATGAGTTTTTTTTTTTTTTGTTAACTTTTTGATATGTGTGAAACTTTGGTGGACTTAGCGGGTTTTCACCGGCGCACCAGATGGCTACATACAATTCAATTAAATCAATGTAGGGTTTGATAACTGGGTGGTATCTGGTTTCAAACCCCAGTAGGGGAAGTGTGCGCTATAGGTATGCTTCCTTCCATATGGATAACGTTAGTGGTAAAAGGCTGAGTTAGGATGGGTCTTGCAAGTCGGGGACTTGATCGGTTCTATGCGCTGACCCATTTGTTGGGTCTGATACTATTAATAGGGACGCGCGAGGTTTCGTAGTGTCTTCAGATGACTGACACGAGGACTCTTCGGCGAGGGTATCAATAAGTGCAGAATAGGCCAGTCAATCACGCCACGGGCTTTGTGCTGGACGTGAGGTCTTTGGCATTTCGGGCTTTGTGCTGAATGTCGTATTTAC
Source organism: Cordylochernes scorpioides (assembly GCA_030710605.1). Lineage (NCBI taxonomy): Eukaryota > Metazoa > Arthropoda > Arachnida > Pseudoscorpiones > Chernetidae > Cordylochernes > Cordylochernes scorpioides. Next base: position 76,761,354 of record CP092867.1, read on the forward strand.
TCATGACGAGTTGGATGAAGTGTTCATCCTGGAGAACCAACCCAGCCCAGTCAGTCTTTATAAAGGACTTCCTACCAGACGTACTATGGTAGTACATTGATAAAATACTATTTATTTTAATTTTATTAGGTATTAAACAAGTTTAAAACTTGATCATGTTAGTTTAAATTAGTTAGTAGCAAACCCATATAGAATTGGACATGTTTCAACGAAAAAGGCATGGAACTGATAGAGATAAATTTTGACTGACAGGCACCGGGTCAAGTCTGATGTGAAGTCACCAGTTTTTTTTTTTTGATTCAATATAGGTCTTTCATTCTATTTTTTTCTTATTTTTTTGAATTCATTATAGTTCAGGTTTGAACTCATTTGACTCCCTTATTTATTTTTTTTTTTGAATTCATTATTGGTTTTTTTTTATTTATTTAATTTTGTTTGAATCCATTATTGGCTTTCTTATCTACTGGTGGGGTATCAGGTGGCACTGGTACCTCTACAAAAAGCCACAAAAGCCCAAAGACGACACTGAGTCAAATGGCGAGTCCAGCCCGCCATGTAATCAACCAAAGGCTGTAGCCAACAACAACTACTCCAGCGTCTGCATCCATGTTAGGAACGGCTGATGAAGCGTCTGTCCTCCATGTTAGGAGCGGCTTCTTCCGAGGAAGGTGATGGCCGGCATGCGCCCTCGGGCTAGATCTTTTGATCGACAGATATCACCAACTGATAACCAAATATCCTTTAGGATATCCTGGTCTTTACAGCACTAATGAATCGGAACAAATACAAACAATGCACCATATCCTAAGGGACTGTCCTCGAAGATTCTTCCAGGGAACACTTGGGGATATCCACCGGTGCACAGAGGAGGCCCTGGAGTGGATTCGTCACCTCGACATTCCACTCTAGAGAAACTTGCCAACATTGTTGTATTGTGCTGTAAAAAACAATATCATACGCAATAATTATCTACCTAATTTTTGTTTTAATTCATTATTGGCTTTCTTATTTACTTAATTTTTGTTTGAATTCATTATTGGCTTTCTTATTTACTTATTTTTTGTTTGAATTCATTATTGGCCTTTTTATTTATTCAATTTGTTTGAATTCATTATTGGTTTTCTCATTTATTTAATTTTTGTTTGAATTCATTATTGGCCTTTTATTTATTTATTTTAGTTTTGGATTCATTATTGGCTCTTTTACTCTTATTTTTTTAGTCACTAAGCATTATTTTTTTTTTCTAGTAGGTATGCACCTTCCCACAAATGTGTCAAATCTTACATATAAATAGATGTATATATGTGTTTATAACCCTTGTGTTCCAGGCACCCTAAGACTCCGGATATACCTATCACAATACTATCCGTGTCACAGAGTGGAATAAAAAAAAAGCCAGTCTTGCATTCAACTGGCGAATAAATAGAATGCATGGCGCCCTTTGTTTTGATATTTTTTTTATTTTTTAGACAGTGCTATTGCTCCCTCGCAAGCCAGAGCATCCCTGACCTCCACTTTTGACCCCGGAGATTTGCCTTGCTCCCTCGCAAGCCAGAGCATCCATGACCTCCACCTTTGACCCCGGAGATTTGCCTTGCTCCCTCGCAAGCCAGAGCATCCATGACCTCCACTTTTGACCCCGGAGATAGTCCTGCTCCCTCGCATGCCCAAATCCCGTGGTCTTGGCGGGGAAGGATTGTAGAGGCCACTTCTGGGGCCTCCACAAAGTCACCCACAGAATCAAAGAAAAGCCGGTGGACAATGAAGCGGTCTTCGAGAATTCTTCTCTGTTAAAAACCAGCCCATCTCTTCACCTCCTTTTTTATTTCTAGTTTTTTTTGTAAATAACTAGATATAAACTATAATAAACTTTCTTTTTATTTTTAAATAAGCAGCTATTTTGGGCTTTCTATTTTTTTTTTATTAATATTTTTTAAATTAATATTTCGAAAGATAATTTTTTATTATAATTTTATTTTTTTTAAATGTCTTTCTTATCACAGATAAAGATTTATTTTATTTTTTTTAATTTTTGTTTGGTCACCCTGGGAGGAAAAAGTTAGTGGCAAGCAAGTTTTTGGGGGGAGCTGGTCGGTGGTAGATAAGATAGTAGAGGGAAGCTTGTAAAAAAAAATGTAGTCCTAAAAGAATTATTTTTTTATGGAGGGGTTTCCAGCCTTCCAACAAAAGAAGCACTAAAGTTAAGTATTTTCTCTTATAATGAATTTTTTCAAACAAATATATATATGTAAACTTTCCCACTCAATCGTCATTGCATATTTATTTATTTTTTTTCTTATCTTTGTGTTTTTCTTTTGGTCAAAAGAGATAAATAAATATATAATGTAAATTTAACCAGAGTTTATGTCCTTCCTTTTTTTAACCCCAGTGCGTGCAGGATACACGCAAACTATATATCCTTTTTGTAGCAGGATGTGTTATTTTTTTGTGGACTCCCTGAGAAAGAAAGAGGCTCATGGATATCAGACATAGCGTCGGATATTCCCCTCATCATATCTTAGTTGTAATTATTCTACTCTGAATAATCTAAATCACTGATTTGATTCAATCTTCTCAAGCTGCTGAATGCACTGCATCAGCTAAGTCAATTCGATAGAACATGAGACTTTGGTCATTTTTTAAAATTCCACTCTATATATCAGGGATTCAAACTAGGGCTTCAATTTTATAAGATTTTACAAAAGGATAGGTGAAACATAAGGTAATAAGACCAAATCCAAATTAATTAAATGTCTGTGGCACTTCAGTAACATCATTGTTACTATCTTCAGACAAAAAATTACTGAAATCAATCTATAATAAATAATGTATAATCTAAATTGTACCTTATTTTTTAGGAAAGGATAAAGAATCAAAAGTAGCATTACCATTATTTCTGGCCATCATATTGCAATGAAGATAAAGAGCGGGAGATTCCAGATAAATTAAACCAGTTTATTTGCTGTTACAACTATAAATGCGCTGCACGGAAGTGAGTGCCAGCGCGCAGAAAAAGAAAAGAAAAATGATCTTAACTATGTAAAACAAAAATAGTGATATATATATGCAAAATTTAATTTTGCATAAAACAGAATAAAAGAAATAATGTATAACTATTATTTACAAATACCTTTTACATTGCCCCTTCCCTATAAAGGGCTGTGTCCTCACAGCTAGGAGAATCACCCCTGGGGCAAAGGGCTCACGTGTTCCTAGTCCTCCTGTCCGATGGGTCCATGGTAGGGCTTCATCCTTAGCACATGCACAATGTCCTTGGTTCGATATCGTCTTCCTTGATCTTCAACTGGTCTCACTTCATACGTCACATCTGATAGTTTCCGGGTCACATGGTAAGGTCCAAAATAGCGTCTCATCAGTTTCTCGCACAGCCCTACACGTCGTACTGGTGTGTAAATCCACACCAGGTCGCCTGGATGGTACGCCACTCTCCTGTGTTTTGAGTCATAGTTTGTTTTATTGACGTCTTGGGCTTTCAGAATGTGGAATCGTGCAATTTGGCGTGCCTCTTCTGCTTTGGTTTCCAATTCTTGAATATATTCGTCACTATCGGTGGTTTCTGGATAGGGAAACAGCGCGTCCAGTGGGGTTTCTGCCTCTCTCCCGTGAACTAAAAAGAACGGCGTGAATCCAGTTGCCTCTTGTTTCGCGGTATTGTATGCGAACGTGACAAAGGGTAGAATCTCGTCCCAATTCTTTTGATCAAGGTCTACGTACATGTGATATCTTGGGACCTCTGGGACCAGTGTTACCTGATGCTAGACGAACCTCGATGTCAACTCTACCGTGCAGTCGTGGTGGAAGGCGACACAGCTGGGCCAAAGGTGAAATAAACAAACAGAGATTCCACTAAAAGCGTCTGACGTCAAGAAGGAATGGGATGAGGAGAGAGAGATTTTAGAGCAAGTGTTACCGTTGGAATCCAAGCGAAGACTGCCTATTCTAGGTCTTCGATTTAACACCACGACCTTGCTTCTTTCTGATTGGCTGACCTATTTAGGTGATTCTTTCCTAATTGGTGGGACTTTTTCACGTGGCCGTAGGCTATTGGTTGACCTACTTAGGTGATGTCTTCTGTAATTGGCCTTGCGGCTTTCTTTGATTGAAAATACGTCCTGTCTTGGCCCGGAAATTGGGCGTCACTCTTAGATTTTATGGTTTCCTCGATATCAGATACGCCCTGTCCTGTCAGGAAGTATTGACTTGTAACTTATTTATAGTTGGGCTGGTTTTAAGCCTCTTTTGCTAGGCCTTGCTTCGACTTCTGTCCTAAACCTGATTTGTTTTAACCTTAACTTTCTCCTGTCTCTCTCCATTCCTTCTATCTGTACAGTTGCAATACTTTATTAGATTCTTACGCGGTACAGATTGATGTTAGTTGAGGTTTTCTATGTGCAGTACATAAGAAGTTATATACAGTCATGGGGTGGAACATGTGGTAGTGGATATTTAGACTATTTACAACAATTCCATGGTCTTAAATCATCACAGATGGCCCCGGATGTGAGAGGGTTCATATGGAGGGATTTAAGAGAGCGGAATAGGAAGACTGTTATTAAGGAAGTAATTTTTTAAAAATTAATTAAAGTGAGTTGGTATATAACATGGGGTTGATTTCTGTATATCCATAAGAGATAATAAAACATAAACAACTAATATTAAACATACAAGTAAAAATAAAAATATGAATAAAATATTTAATAGGGAACATATAATGATTATAGGTAAAAATATAAATGATTGGATGGGTAAATCATGATCTTTTCGTGATGGGCGTTAGAAAGGGTTGAGGGGTTAGTTATTACTTGGTTGAGGCAAGGTCACTTTGACTCAAGTCCCAAACCATTTAATGTGCACGGCGCGGAAAACCTAGGCCATGTTTCACATGTAAATTTAAGGACCGAATAAAGTTACAGTACCACAATCGAAAAGTAAGATAAGGGGATTGTTATGGGTTTTAGTAATTAGTCGTTAAGACGTACGCATGCAGGATAAATGAGGGCGAAGATCAGTGACCAGAAATCAAAGTTTTAATTAGAGTCGTCAGGGGCTTAGCGAGAAAAAGAGTAAAATAAAAAATAAAAAAAATGTGCCAGCGTGTGGCATGAGAGTGCCCTGGAATAAAAAAAATATACAATTTGCACGTATCCAATCCAGAAGTTGGGAGAAGGTAAATCTGGGGGACGATGTGTCAAGATTGTTAATTACGAAATCAAAGTAGGTCAAGTCTAGCCTGCGAAGGAGTTAAAAGTTCCTGCGGAAAAGGGTTAGTATTTATTAAGAAGTAACCTTTAAAGTGGTTGTTTAAGAGGTTATTGAAGATTGCCCTGTTTTTAGGTCATGATTTTTAGTTTGATTATAAAAGAATATATCATTGAGATATGAAATTGCGAAAGTAAGGCTTTGCATATAGCGTTAAAGGATTTGAAAAATCGAAAATAGAATTGCGAAGTTAAATGCAAAGTAATCTTAAAAAAAAAGTAAAAATAGTGATGATATGATACAAAGATTTACACACTACAGCAGTATATAAGGGGTAATAGAAAGTGAAAATATTAAATGAAAAAAAAAATAATGAGCAATAATATACTCGATAGCATTGACATGGTAGCGGAAGGTGAAACAATGTAAATAATATCTAATTTATAAAGTGAGAGAAAATATAAAATGATAAATGCAAATTAGTGATATAAACATGAAATATAAACTTGAGATTATTAGATATGATATGAAAGATAAAATATAAAGTTGATTATAAAATAGAGTCATAAAGCAAAAGTAAATAAGTTTTGGTAAAGAAAAATAAAAAAAAGACAATAATCTAAACTAATTGGTTGACGTAAAAAAAAAACAATTATAAGAGCTATATAATGATTATATAAAGGATATTAAAATGAAAAATTTTTAAAAAATGTTCATCGAGAAAGAAGAGTAAGTAAGATTATATATAGAAATTATATATCGTGAAAGAATGGAAAGTTGTAGGCCAAACGTAATGTACCTGTTTTTTTTTTTTTTTTTTTTAGGATGGGTAGAGAGAGCTTTAAATTGTCCTCGATTGATATCTTTGGTCTTGTTGGCCTAAGTTTTTCTAACTTATCGAATTTGTTTTATGTTTGACGCGACTCGTGGATCACATTGTTTCTAACTGTGAAACTTACTGAGTCCTAATGTTGTCGTTTTTTTAAACTTATGTGGGTGTGTGTGATTTTTGTAGGTAAAGTGTTGTCCTTGGATCTAAGTGTCGATGTTAAGTTGACAAGTTAATCGAGGGCGAGAGAATGTTAGTGAACAGATTTGTTAGTAAATGTAAAATAACGTGTTAAGCAAGTTTTAGTAGCTAAACGGGATATCGGCGTAGATTAAAAATAAAAGGCGCGCACTAATGTTTGATTTAATAGGTAGCGAAAATCCATTAGAGTGACATCGGGGTGGCGACGGGCGTAACAAAATGTCGGCTATTTGTTTGTCCATCTCCAGCGGAAGAGAGGGGAGCGAAGCTATTTTTAATGCGATTCCGGATTTAGGTCAAGGGGGGAGCGAGGGGGCTTGCTTGCTTTCTCTCAACTTATTGGAAGTTAATTCGAACTACGTTCGGAGATATTATTTCTATAATTGTAAACGCAAAAGCGTTTTGATTTGTCACTTTTGGTGAAAAGCGTTATGGGATTGATATAGGGAGATACAGAGGTTGAGTTATTCCGTGTGTTCAAGCATTTGTTAGATTTGTGTTTGTATTTCGAAAATTCGGATATTGTATCTGTGAATATTAAATCGAATGGTTTTTTGCGGACTTAGTAAAAATGTTATTCATGGATATCGGGTTAGAATTGAATGAAATTGCGACTATCGACGTGGACAATGTGTGGTTAAATAAATGTGTCACAGGCGTGGTGAAGGCGTCTTTGGCCTGAAAATTGAAAGAGTTTAGTGGTGTGGCGCTGTGACACGAAGCGAAAAAATTGTAAATGAAAAGGTGTCGCGTGAAGTCTCTGTTTTGTACAAAATCTAACCTGTTACACTAAGAATAACAAATTTACTAAAGTCATGGTTGTTGGTTGTACGAACATATCGATAATTTTTATATTGTTAGTGGATATGACACGTTTAATGTGAGAAAAAAAAAAGATTGTGTGTGTTTAGTAGGGCGACGTGATGCAGCTTGTGTAGCTCGAAATTGGATTTGGGTGTTAAGTCGCGCATTAAAAATTGTCGTCAATTGGAAAAAGTGATGTGAGAGGGTGTTGTTTATTTTGTTGAGAGCGATTTGTCGATATTTAACTATGCGTGTAAAAGGAAGGTACAAGGGAGTGTAGTTATGTGGGAATTTAACGATTGGAATAGTTTTGGAAGGCTGTGATTTAAGTTACTTCTGTCCAAAGATATGAAAGAAAAGGACATAGGGGCGTTGAAAATGGGATTAGGAACATTATAATGAGATTAAATAAGAGTGTTGGAGTTCACCACGTGTGAGCAACCTGTTATAGGAGGGGATAATTTAGTAAATGGGACAGTTGTATTAGCCTGTCCATGGGACACGTGTTGCTTGCACGAAGTGAATTGGTACAAGGTAGTTGGTAGAAGTACATTATCTTGATACAGGAGTATCTGAGAACAGTTTATAATTAGTAGAAATCTTTTTATGGAGTTAAGGGATAATATGATAAAAGGCAAGGGGGTATCTATAATATGGAATTTTAGATTCTGCGTTATATTACCTATTTTTAAGATCAAAAAGATATAATCTATGGTGAAAATATTGTTAGCTATGGCATTAATAGTTAAGTTAAATGGATGGACAGGTATTTTCTTTTACAAACTGATTTCTATTATTTTAAAGGTATTCTGCCTAATTATATCGAAAGATGCTCCTGTAACAAGTAGTAGAGGTAGGTTTACATTATTGGACAGTTCAGCTCGAACGAGTAATTGTTCAACAAGAATTATAGAAGTAGGAACCTACTGTGGTGCTGTCTTGTATGTCGGGACAGTCCTGGTCTTGTGTCATGGTTGGAGGGTCTTTGGGACAGTCGGAGTTCATTGTCTGCGCTGGGCTCGTGGTTTAGAGAAGGTCGGGGGAGCAGGTAACATACGCTCGCGTGTTGATAACTCGGAGGGGCGCTTGCAGGAGGTTTGCTGGCTTTTTCAGTCTTGTAGAGTATTGTAGTTGGGCCCGATCTGCTTGGGCGTCGTAGTTGGTGAAGAAGCTTTGCGCCTCGTACGAACCATCGTAGCGATTCCACCTCTCGCGATGTTCGGTCACGGCAGAAAGCTGATGTAGCGTCGTCGTCAACCTCCCCAAGACATCTGACACCGGCGGCGGGGGTGTGACGTCTTCCTGGCCGGGGGGAACTTCCTGCGTCCTACCGAGGGTGTTTTCTTTCTTCGGAAAAGTGTTTTCGCCACTTTCGGAGTCGGGATCGGACTCCATGGGTTCCTTTGGATTCTCCTCTCTTCCCTGTTCCATCTTTCTGTACAGACAGTGGTCTACTTGCTTACTTGTACCTTGGCGTCCACTATCCTGTCGACTCTTCGTTACGGGGGAGTCTGTGATATCTTGGGACCTCTGGGACCAGTGTTACCTGATGCTAGACGAACCTCGATGTCAACTCTACCGTGCAGTCGTGGTGGAAGGCGACACAGCTGGGCCAAAGGTGAAATAAACAAACAGAGATTCCACTAAAAGCGTCTGACGTCAAGAAGGAATGGGATGAGGAGAGAGAGATTTTAGAGCAAGTGTTACCGTTGGAATCCAAGCGAAGACTGCCTATTCTAGGTCTTCGATTTAACACCACGACCTTGCTTCTTTCTGATTGGCTGACCTATTTAGGTGATTCTTTCCTAATTGGTGGGACTTTTTCACGTGGCCGTAGGCTATTGGTTGACCTACTTAGGTGATGTCTTCTGTAATTGGCCTTGCGGCTTTCTTTGATTGAAAATACGTCCTGTCTTGGCCCGGAAATTGGGCGTCACTCTTAGATTTTATGGTTTCCTCGATATCAGATACGCCCTGTCCTGTCAGGAAGTATTGACTTGTAACTTATTTATAGTTGGGCTGGTTTTAAGCCTCTTTTGCTAGGCCTTGCTTCGACTTCTGTCCTAAACCTGATTTGTTTTAACCTTAACTTTCTCCTGTCTCTCTCCATTCCTTCTATCTGTACAGTTGCAATACTTTATTAGATTCTTACGCGGTACAGATTGATGTTAGTTGAGGTTTTCTATGTGCAGTACATAAGAAGTTATATACAGTCATGGGGTGGAACATGTGGTAGTGGATATTTAGACTATTTACAACAATTCCATGGTCTTAAATCATCACATACATCGACAGCATATCGGCCATGGTTCTATTCAGCCTCTCCGTAAGACCATTGGTCTGAGGATGATATGCCGTAGTGGACCGTTTGATGATCCCACAGCAGTTGGCCAACTCTTGGATCAACTTTGACTGGAAGTTGCGGCCTCGGTCCGTCACGATTTCCCGAGGGGCTCCATGGATCAGTATCACCTCCTCCAGAAGAAAATTTGCCACCCCTTGGGCATCCCCAGTCGCTAAGCTTTTTGTAATTGCGTATTTAGATAAATAGTCAGTACATACTATAATCCATCTCTTCTTGTTTCTTGATAATGGAAATCATCCAAGTAAATCTATACCTATCTTTTGGAATGGTCGGCTTGGGGGTGGTATAGGAACCAGGTGTCCAGGTGGCAATTGTGGGCTGTTCTTTCTGCGTTGGCATTCTTGGCAGTGGCTGACATATTTTTTCACACTTCGGTAGAGTCCCGGCCAAAAGTACCTCCGTATCACCCTATCATATGTTTTGGCGAAACCCAGATGGCCTGCCATGGGAGCGTCGTGTAGCTCTCTCAATATGTCAGATCTGAGCCGTCTTGGCACGACAAGTAATAGAGATGGGCCGTTTGGGTCAAAGTTCTTCTTATAAAGAATCCCATTCACAATTTTGAAACGGTTGTCCTTGGAAGTACTGTCTGACAACCCATCAAGAATTTTCAGAATATAGGGATCTTGTTTCTGTTCATCTTTGATGTTCATAATGGTTGACAAAAATGGAAAATCATCATACATTTCGTCAACTTTGTCTTTTATGGGATTTCTGGATAGACAATCAGCGTCCCGATGTTTCATTCCAGTTTTGTAGGCGATTGAGATGTCGTACTCTTGCAGCCGAAGAGCCCATCTAGCCAGTCTACCCGAAGGGTCTTTCAAGTTCGCCAACCAACATAATGAATGGTGATCGGTTACCACCTTGAACGGACGTCCAAATAGATAAGGCCTGAATTTGCCGATCGCCCATACGACTGCAAGACATTCTCTCTCGGTAGTGGAATAATTCCGCTCGGCCTTTATTAGAGTACGAGATGCGTAAGCGATAACCCTCTCTCTCCCTGCATGAATCTGTACCAGAATAGCCCCTATTCCAAATCCACTAGCGTCGCAATGTACCTCTGTTGGTGCGCTCTCGTCGAAATGCCCTAGGACGGGTTTTGAGGAGAGGGCTCGCTTTAGGCTTTCAAATTAATTTTCTTGTTTCTCTTCCCACTTAAATGTGGATGATTTGCATAAAAGCTCGTTGAGTGGTCTTGAAATGTCGGCATAGCCTTTAATGAATCTTCGATAGTATGACGATAACCCTAGAAAACTTCTCAGCTGTTGTAAGTTCGCCGGAGTTGGAAATTCAGCGATGGCCTTTATTTTTTCATAATCAGGTCTAACTCCATCTTGGTCTATTTGATGTCCGAGAATTTTTATTTGGTCAGCTCCGAAACAACATTTTCTTAAATTGAGTCGCAACCCAGCCTTTCTGAAGCAATTCAGAACAGCGCCTAAACGCGAGAGATGTTCAGAAAAGGTGGCCGAGTAGACAACGACGTCGTCTAGGTAACAAAGGCATGTTGTCCATCTGAGCCCCCGCAACAAGCTGTCCATCATTCTCTCGAATATTCTGGGGGCATTACAAAGCCCAAAAGGCATCACTTTAAATTCAAAAAGTCCGTCTGGTGTGATGAATGCCGTCTTTTCTCGGTCTTCTTCGTCTATTTCAATCTGCCAGTAACCTGTTTTAAGGTCCATCGTCGAGTACATTCGTGCTTCTCTCAAACAGTCCAGAGCATCGTCTATTCGGGGAAGAGGGTAGACGTCCTTTTTAGTAATCTTGTTCAGTCCTCTGTAATCTACACAAAATCTCCAAAATCCATCTTTTTTCTTCACCAAGACGACAGGTGATGCCCACGGACTCTCCGATGGCTGAATGACGTCTGCCTCTATCATCTTATCAACTTCATTCTGAATTATCCTACGTTCTGCTGGGGACACTCTGTAGGGCATACGCCTTATCGGTGCACTATCGCCTGTGATGATGCAATGCTTTATTGAGTCTTGAGATTTTCTACTGGTGATAACTGGGCCAAATATTTCAGCATAATGATTGACTAGTTTTAGCAGCTCCTGTTTTTCCTCTGGCGCACGTTCTGGAGCAATACACGGCTCGATATTTATCTCGACGCTAGATTGATCACACGGCGGAGTGTTTTCGGCGGGATGTTGGGAATCGTCGATTGAGCAAATACCACACTCATCAATCTCCGAAAAATAGGCAACACACATTCCAGAGGGAATCAGACTTGTCTGAGTGCTGAAATTGGTTATCCATAGTTCCGCCTTACCGTGTAGCACTGTAATAAGTGACGCTGGGATTGATATTTCTTTGTCCAAGAGCAGTTTCCTGGAGCCTTCAGCTATCATACTCTTTCTCCCTGCAACTTCGGACGTAGAGACAGTTATCATTTTACTAGATTTAGGAGGCACGATGTATTCCTCTTCGACAAAAAAGCGTTTTAAAGAATCTCTAGACTCATCATCAATCGTCTCTGAAAAGGCAATTTCAGATCGGCCACAGTCAATTATTGCTCTTGACGCTTCCAGCAAATTCCAGCCCAGGATAACATCGTGGCTGCAACCCGAAAGTACTAGAAACTCAAACGCTTGCATGAAGTTGCTTATTTCAAGTTTTACGATGCACTTTCCAATAGGAGACACAAATCTGTTGTTCGCAACCTTCAACGTCATTCGTGGACCTTCAAACATCACGATGTTCAACTTTCGACGAAATGCATCCGATATTACAGAGTACGAAGCGCCTGTATCAACTAGTGCTCTCACTTTGTTGCCATTAATAACTACCATTAAATAATTAGAATCTAGGTCGGCTTTCGTCGATGGAGGGTTTACGTCACTGGCGACCTCACCTCCCTTGAGGGTCGCGCGACTTAGTTTTCCCGGTTAATTGGCCTAGGAGAGCGGCTTGAACGTCTGCTGGGCGACTGGGACTGTCTTCTTTCTATTCCAAACCTTCCACGTCCTGGGTATGGGGATGAACTTCTTGGGGGAGTACGTCGATTCGTGACACCGAAGTTGTCGTCGTTCGTCTCAGAATTCGAAGAGTATTGTGGGCGGTAAAAAAAATTTGGGTTGTAGTAGGTTCGTCCTCGTTTGTTGCACTCTATAGACTCATTTGCCCTTGCTTCCTGATATTGCCGACGACGTTCTCTGCAATATCGTACCACGTGTCCAGGCCTATTGCAGTGAAAGCATATAGGAATATTATCAGGAGTCCGAAATTCATCCGTTTTCCTCGAGGTGTATGGTTTGGATTCTCTTCTGGCATCTTGAACTTCGTGCCAGGGTTTATAGCCTCTTGTTGGGTAATTTGGGCGCTTGAGTATTGGCGCCAATGTATTCTCCGCTCTCTGGTAAACCTCATTTTCCAGTTGTTCAGAGCACGTGAGAGGGCTTTTGCATGAAAGGGCCTTGCCAACTTCCTCTTTTATAATTTTCCGGATAAGGCTTTCAAAATCTAGGTCACTGTCTCCCGAGATTGAAGCCACATTGGCAAGTCTTTCAAAATAAGCAACTCCAATTCTTTTTTTCTTACGGTCTTCTATTCTTCGGCACTGTCTGCTGAATTCGTCTACCGTTGCCATCTCAACGGGAAGGAGTGCTTGGAAGATGTCCTCCGCAACACCTTTCATCAGATGAGCCAATTTTTCGACTTCTCCCATTGCTGGATTGACTTGTCGACATAGGTTAAGGATGTCTTGGATGTAAGACTCAGACGGTTCACCAATCCTTTGTGCTCGTATTTTTAGCTTTGATTCAGCCTTTCGCACAAAATGCTCTTGATCACCAAATATCTTTAGGAATTCCTCCTTAAACCTTGGCCAAGAATTTAGGCTTTCTTCTACGTTTTCAAACCAACATTTGGCCGTCCCTTCTAAATAGAAGATGACATTAGCCAGGCAAAGAGATTCGTCCCAACCATTGTGCCTGGAAACGCGATCATAGTCCCTTAACCATTGATAAGGACACTCCGAGTCCTTGCCTCCAAACGCAGACGGATTTCTTGGTTGCTGAAGACAGGTAAAGGATGTCCTAGTCGACTGGGATCCCTCCATTTCGCTTTTCACTGACATTTCAGTTTCCTGATCCAAATCGGTTGGCGATAAGCCTCGAAGTCTCCGGCTTCTTCTCCTTGATACGTCCACCTTTGAGAGGTAAATGGGATATTACAGCGTCTCCACCAGATTGTAATGAAGATAAAGAGCGGGAGATTCCAGATAAATTAAACCAGTTTATTTGCTGTTATAACTATAAATGCGCTGCACGGAAGTGAGTGCCAGCGCGCAGAAAAAGAAAAGAAAAATGATCTTAACTATGTGAAACAAAAATAGTGATATATATATGCAAAATTTAATTTTGCATAAAACAGAATAAAAGAAATAATGTATAACTATTATTTACAAATACCTTTTACAATATATTGGCATTATGGAGGTGGTTGGCCATCATGGAATGTTCTTCCATTTCTCAAGACAACTTTCCATGATGAGGCTTGGGGCTGATAGAATCAAATAAAAGTTGGTGATCAACATTTTCTTTTCTTGGAAGAGTTCCTAATCAAGGCTATGAAGACCCCTTGATTTGAAATCAGAATTATCCTTTGCTGTGGGCATTGTAGATCAATAATGATGAGATTTTCCAATTATAGCAGCATGGCTGACAAAGAGTTTGCCTTGTTACTTTCAATAAGCAGTTTACTTTTATGGAACTAATATATAAGTGTTCTGAATCTGCCTTAGTAGAGAGGACTACCATGTTCCGTTAGATCCATATGTTATAAAAGTTTTGTGGAAATATGCAATTATAATAAATGCAAAATATATATTTATTACTAGGTTGTCTTTCTTTAAAAAGGTCAAGAGGAAACCTTGGCCAGCTCCACAATGTTCTGGGCTTGGAGCAGTAGGGGGCGGTCGATCATTGCTCCCTGGAAGGTGAAGGCTCCCTACACACAGACCAGTACTGTGGATGTGGTATAGGATGGAACAACCCAGTTCTGACTGCAGTCATCAACAAGGCAGAGTTTTTCAAGAAAAACATCAGGGAGAAGAGCTTCTTTATATTAGAACAATCGTACAAGTTATCGGGCAAGATGCCGCTCTCTTTTTTTTTTTTTTTTTAAAACCCATAGAAGAGTGTCTTGCCCTAAAGCTTGTACAATCGTCCTTGTATAAAAGAAGTTCTTCTCCCTGACTTGTTTCTTTTTCTATAGCAAATAGAGGGAGATTATTGTTGTCTTAATGTAGAGTTCTGCCTTCAGCTTTTGAACAGCCTTAAAAAATTACCTAAAAAGTCATGCTAGGAATTTCTTGCACTGAAACAGACTGTGGTAGCCTATAGCAAAAAAAAAAAAAAAACTTATTTGCATTCCTTATTCAAATGAAAACAAACAAGAGTAAAATCTATTTTTAAAAAGTCAAGCTGCATACACTGCCACTATTGGCTGATGTGGCAGAGATTCATCCACTTCCAGTAGTCAAGGAATGGAGAGCTAACAACATTTAGTTCACCCCCAACAAATTACCTTGCCAGATTTCTGGTGTTCCTGGAAGAGCCGGATCAGGTCCCGGGCCCAGGTGATGCGTTCAGCTGAAGGTGTGAAGGACTCTTGAACCAAGTCCACATGGCTGGGATGGATCACTTGCTTTCCAGTGAACCCCAGGTGGTATCCTTCCAGGGCCTGCCTCTTCAATCCCTCCAGGTCTAGATACATATACATGTAGGTGGTTGGGAAAATGAAGTCCACAACATTCACAAGTCCAGGACCAGAAAAATAATGGTGCAATTAGTAGAACAGTTTGAGTCAAAAGGTGATCCATTGAATATATTTATAAAAAAAAAAAGGAATAACTGGATCTGTGAAAGAGAGAAAAAAATAAATTTTTCTCAAAATATTTTAAGGGATCTTTCCCTCTTTATCAATTTATTGCACAATAAACAATATTTATATAAAAAAGGGAGTACATGATGTAAAGATCTAAACAAAGATGAAGATTTATCTAGATGGATAAGTAACACCACTAGGAAACTATTGGTGAATCAAGAAATTCCAGATCTCTCTATTATAATAGAGGTCTACAAAAAAAACTTTTTTTTTTGCACAAGAGAACCTGATGGTGTTTCTAGTGTAACTTTTCATGCTGAACTCAAAAATCTAATCAGAAATTTCCCATCACCCATGGTTTTTGCCTGACGATCTTTTTTTAGTATTGGGATAAATACATGCATCCAACATGAAAGAGACTTACGAAAACATGAAACTGCTTTTGAAAAAGATAGAATATGAAAGATACGGTTGGAAAATATGCAGCGATTTGAAAGTCGTTGCTCTCTTGCGTGGATTACAGCTTGGATATACAAATTTTGTTGTTTTCTGTGTGAGTGGGATAGCAGAGATAGGGAAAGGCATTACATAAAAAAAAATCTGGCCAAACCGCGCGCGTAAAATCTTTACTCCAGGATATAAAATATTGAAAATCTACCCCTGATCGATTCAGAAAATATTTACTTACCACCATTACATATTAAACTGGGATTAATGAAGAACTTTGTCAAGGCAATGGATCGAAATGCCAGTGGATTTGCCTACCTAAAACAAAAATTTTCTAGTATAAGTGAATGAAGATTAAAGAAGGCATTTTCGTTAGACCTCAGATTCGAGAATTGCAGCAGGATGGAAATTTTCAAAATAGTTTGAATGAAGTTGAAGCAGCAGCATGGAATTCCTTTAGAAACGTTTGCAAAAACTTCTTAGGAAGTGTCAAGGTTGAAAATTACCGAGACATAGTTAATGATCTGTTGCTTTCCTACAAGGCACTGGGATGTAACATGTCCCTCAAGATCAATTTCCTGCATTCACATCTAGATTTCTTTCCAGACAATCTTGGCGCAGTTAGCGATGAGCATGGTGAGAGGTTTCATCAAGCTATATCAAGCATGGAGAAGCGGTACCAAGGTAAATGGAGTCCCGCTATGCTTGCCGACGACTGCTGGGCACTCAAGAGGGATCTACCACAAGCAAAGTATAGAAGAAAATCCACTGTCACTGCTTTTCAATAATAAATATGTTTCGTTCATATATGCCTATATATTAACAATATTTCCAAATTCAAGTAGGTGTATCTCAGAAATATTGTGTAATAGAAAAAAACTAATGGTATATTTGGATTCAGGACATGTAGATAAGATGCCATTTCTTTGTGGACAAAGAAAAATATTTTTTGATAAACCAGTTACGTGACATTGTTTGCAATTTTTAGTGTATTTATCCCAATACTGAAAAAAGACCGTCACGCAAAAACCATAGGTGATGGGAAATTTCTGATTAGATTTTTGAGTTAAGCATGAAAAGTTACACTAGAAACATAATCAGGTTCTCTTGTGCAAAAATCTTGTTGACCAGTGTTATTTATTATTTCTAAAACAGATAACTTCCTGTTTTGAGAGATTACAACTTGAAATAATATGAAAGGCAATTTCTGTGATTAAAAAAGCCTTAATCTATATATATATAAAAATGAATGTCTGTCTGTCTGTCTGTGTGTGTGTACTCTATAGATTCAAAAACCATACATCCAATCGCCGTGAAATTTTGGGATATTATTAGGTATATCCCCGGAAAGGTTTTCGAAAAATAATTTCTTGAATATCTTGAATATCCTTAGAGTTATTTGCAGATTTGTAGCTTTAACTCGCAAGCAGCGCCACCTTGCAACGGAAATAGGCTTAGGTCTGCCCCACCCCCTGTCAAGAGAATGTAATTGTCCTGCCGGCGGCCGGACGGACAGTCCAAGTACCCACCGACCAATCAGAGGGGTCAAGAGGTCCTGGCGCGCAGGGGCAGAGTTGGTGACACAGCTGTGCCAAGTAGACAAGAAAAAAGCCTCGCGGGGGCTTGCCCAAGATGACCTCCGGGAACTTCGTCCATCTTCCATAAACGACCATGCTTTTATTCAACTTATCGAGTATTTTTCAAGGGACCGGGAAAAAATGTTCACTAGATAAAACGATGATTTTGTAATGTAGAAAATTAGGAAAGACAAAATTCAGGATGACACAGCACACAGGGACCGGGAAAAAATGATAACTTTATCGAGAGATTCAAATTTACGAGTTTCAAATTTTCAAAATATATATATTATTTTTTTTTATAAGTTTATAGAGAATTGTTTTAACAAATGTTCGTTAGACAAACCTTTACTCGGGTAAAACCCGGGCAAAGCCGGGTACATCCGCTAGTTTCAAATAAAATTGCCTCGAGAGGGCATCAATGTTTACTGATAAAACAGATTCCTTCCTTGAAAAACTGAGTCAGACATGATTCAATCTGATACTGCCATTGCCTCACCAGCTCCCAAAATATTATATCATTTGGTAAGATATGTGTACTAAATAACCAAGTCTAATGTTCTTATTGACCAATAAATAAAAGAAAGTGACAAATTTTGAAAATGGAGAAAATTACAAACAGAAATAAAAAGGAATCACTCCCAATAGAATTCATGGTGGCAACATTGGGAATGGAATAACCTTCATATGTTACACCTAAAAATGAGCTAATAATTTTTAAGCAAAATAACAAGAAGCTTAAATCTGTGCAGATCCAAAACAACTCTAAAACCTGCAAATATAATTTAGTGATATTAGACTTCCCGGTCGTTGCACCTTCCATTTGAAGATATATTTTATTTATGAAAATCACCAAATGCAGCTTGTATTACTATAGGCCTGCTAATAGAATGTTCATGGCTGGTCACATCCCAAACGAAAAATTACAATGGCATTAATGATTGTCGGGGGAAGAGTTCTTCATGTTATTCACAATGTTTAAACCAGGTGTCATCAGGTTGGTTCTAAAAAATGTTGATGCCTTATCATAAAAGCAAGAAAAATGTCAACACAAAATTTAGATTTGTTTGAAATTAATATTATTTTATTCCAAGAATTGTGATGAAACATGTAGTTTTAGCACTTTCAACAAGAATATTAAAAGAATTCATGAAAAATGGGAGCATCCCTTATCTTCAACACCTTAGAAATATAGGATGGTTCAATTTGTTGCTGCAATGTGCTTCAATATTCTAGTATTTGAAGATGGTATATAAAATTATCCTAATATATAGGGACAAGTGTTCTGAACCATTGGTTTTCAACTGTTACGACTCGGGATCAAATCCTGCATTGGGCGCTTTTTTCTAATAAAAAAAATGCTCCAATGGCCCCTGATTCTTTCAAAATCCTAGCCTTATTAGCGAGTGCAAGTAACCAAATGGGGCTCACTAGCATACTTGTAAGTGTAAAAGTCGAACTGCTTTTCACATGTGTAGACATGTGGTGCACTTACAGTAAAATGATACACAGTACAGGGCCTGTACCACATGTGTAATAGGGATAATTTTTTTTTTATTTCAATATAAAATCACACACACAATAAAACAACCAATTAAAGGATATCTAAGAGCAAAAAAAAAAAAAACAGAAATAAATTAAGAGAAATGTTGTCACATGGATTTTGTTTATCAGTGACAGGATAAGGCTGAGAAGGAAAATTCTAGGATCTTGTTACTTTGAATTTTACAAATATTCTACTTGCATTATTACTGTAGCAGATTCTAGGAGCCTTTGAGTCTAATAAATGTAAAATATGGGGAAAGGGTATAATATGTAATGTGGAAAAGGTAAAATATGGAGATAAAAACTAAAGCTCTACCATGGTTGTGAGGTAAGGTTGCCATCATCAGATGTGTTAGAATAAAAATATGGTACTTACATAGGAATAGGTTACTTAAGCCACATGTGGGCAGTATAAAGGTTCTAGATATTCTGCATAGTGTACTAGAAGGTATAGAATAAAGGAGAATACAAATAATGTTAATGAAAGTTCAGCCACAAGAGTAAAATAATTGGTCCATAAGCTAAAAGAAAGAAAAGAGTTTTGCCACTGCCCATTAATATCCACTTTCAGGGAAATGCTACAAAAGAACCCAAGTTCTGGGGATTCTGTGATGGGAGATCCTCACCTTTGTAGTCAATGTAGACAACATCTATGGCATGGATCTTGAAGGCCTTGGCCACCACCACTACAGCCTGTCTGGCCATGGACACCTCCTTGGCCCGTGCAGTTCTGGTAGCACCTGGTCATACGGCAAGCCTGAGTCATCTGCAGCCCCTTGGTGTTGATCTATTATTTTCTACCTTTACCTCTGCATCACCTTCAAATCTATATATATATATGTAGTATATTTTGAGTTATATGGTTCACAACCTTCTGATATTCATTATATAACCCCATATCTATATATTAAAATATGTATCGAACAATGGAAGTGACAATAAAACAAAGAGGAGGTAGACCAGAGACGACAAAGGCCAGACGAAAAACAACCTGGCGCCATAAAGTAACGTGATTACAGTAGCCAATGAGGAATCGCCACATATGCGAGCGTCCCAGAGTATATAAAGAGCCCAGAAATGGGACAAAAGTAGTTATTCAGTTAGTTGTTTTCAGAGCGACCCCGTTACGGTCGGTCGGATCTCTCACCCCTATCCGCGATGTAGACTTAGGGCATCCGTGGCGCCCGGGTCCGCTGCCTTCGTCCGTGGTCTACCTCTTCCTCTTGGAGTTACCATCTAGACCTGCCTCTGTCTCTTGCTGTCCCAGTGCGGGAGTCCCATCACGCACCCACTACCACGACTGCCCAGCACATTCCACATCGGGTTTACTACAGAACCCGTTAAAGTCGACAGGATGACTGAGGACAGCCGTAAGCAGAGGATGACGGAGGTAAGAGACGAATACGTCGCGGATTCCCTCACCAACATGCAGCCCCACTGCGAAGACCTAGTAAGCCGCCTAAATGACGCCATTCGGGGACTAGCCGTGCCTCGTGCGGACGAGGCCATTATCTCTTCTTTCGACGGATCACACGCAACAAGCAGCCTTCTTCCAAACAGCCATCTCCAGAGATCAACTCCAGCCAGCATCAGCCATTTCAAGGTACTTTAAACTTTGTTTCTGCCATTTTCCCCATAAATTTTATATTTTCACTTTAAGCATTTTAAAATCAATTATAACCTTTCTTATATCATTTTTATTCAAATTTTAAAACTTTCACACTCTCATTTATCATTTTTACTTTATTTTAATCAAATTATAAACTTTAATTCATCATTTTCAATTTTATTTAAAAAAATTTTCAATCACGCATTTTTGCCAATTTATTAATCTTACATGCCTTTCTTAAAGTCACCTAAAATGGCATTATCCCAATATGCAACTTTCAATTTTACATAAAAAACCATATTATATTTTAATTACTCGAATCATATTTTCTAAACTCATTTGTGTTATTTTTTTTAATACCTTATTTGCGGCCATAGTATTAATAATTAAATTTATTACACTCTTTATTTTAATTGACCTATTACTATTTCAATTGATATTTCTCAATATTTAAAAGTTTTTAAAAACTAGTCCTAGATTTGTATTTTTATAAATACCAATTTTAAATTATCTCATCTCAAAATGTGCCTCCCATTTTTCCCACAATTACAAATAAAACTATAAATTACAATATTATAATGAAGAGGTCCTCTATATTTCACCACCCAAATTTTTTTTAGAACCCTAAAAATAAATAGAATAATAGATCCTTTCCGACATTTAGACTCCAACTTGTTTAGTCCAATAGAAAAAGTATTCGCAATATTAACTCGATTAGAAAACATTTGGTACACAGGTGCCACTGAGTGGGAAACAATCCATGTTATATAAATAGCTATCATATTACTGTCCTCCCGCCACAGCGGTGTCATCTCCTGTTTATTTTTATTGCCGGCGCGCAGTACGACATCCATAGCCCCCACAATGGCGGCCATATTGACATCTCTAGTTTCAGTACACACGTGCTCCAACTCGCAGGACAAAGAGATTACATAAGATAGTGGCACACCGGTATTCTAGACTTCGTGTCCACCAAACAACCTGCCAGATTAAAACGGATAGGAAAATTATATAAAATCCCTTTTATAGCAAATCTTATTTTTATAATGTTATAGGATAGTTTATCGTTTTGTCAACCCGTTTGAAAATTCCCCCTATCAATACTAGAACAAAACATCTTCGCCAATGCCATCCATCAAGCTATCACCTTTTTTATATTTGTATGCTATATGTCTTTATTTTATTTTTCTATACCTCGACCACTCAGCCATTAGAAACAATCCAAACCAACATTATTATATAGTTATTATTATTATATCTTAGAATATTCGACCATCAGCAATCATTTGGAATACTACTATTCGACTATTTTTTCATCTGTCAACATATATAGATTCTAAAACGTTACAAATTCAAGCTTTTTAAACATCATTTGAGTTTTTTATATAACATTTATATATTTTTAAAAATACCTTAAGATCGTCTTATTTCTGATATCATTTTTTATTAGATTATTATTATTTTCTCATATTGACGCCTCTCTCTCTCGATCCTATCTTCCCATCCTATACCACTTATTCACACCTCCTTAACCCACCTCCTCTCAACCTCATAGTCTCCCATAGGGTTCCTGTTGCCACCCATTTTATTTTTTTTATTAATTCATCTATTGGACCATCCTTCCTCGGTATACAATTCCCGATAACGAGATCAGGAAATCCAAAGATTATTATTATTTTTTTTTTTTATCCATCACCGACAACATCATTCATTACATTCAACTATGTCGGGTTGTTCAATCATCATTGGCAACAGTACCCTTTACCTTCCTTACCTTCCATATTTCCCGCAGTCAAGAGTCTCCTGATCGCCAAACAAACTTTTATTTTTTTTTTATTTTGATTCAACCAGCTGGCTCTACCTTCCTCACTGTACATTTCCCAACAATGAGTTCAGGCGACCAGTTCGAGTTTTTTTTTTTTCTCAACGCTCGGATCATCATCCCAACCATCATTTTACCATTTTATTACTTTTTTTTCAAACTTTTAATCCGAGCTCAATCATCATTGGCAACAGACAACTCTTGACTCCACCTTTCCCATTTCTACTCTTTCAACTTACCTACCTTCCCCATCTGATCTAATGCTACTTACTGAACATCTTGAGATTGCTGAACCCTGAAAACAATACTTCGCTTCTAAGCTCGTATTGCAGGGCAGGACTCCTGAGATGTCCTTTGCAGAAACCAATTCAGACCTTCTTCCTTTATTCCTTACTGCGTCACTACCTATCGCAAACCTTTTGCTTAAGTCAATTTTCTTTTATATTTTATTTTACTTTTATTATCTCTACTTCTCCTCCTTCCTGTATTACATCCCTGAAACTATGTTGTAGATATTCAAGGCACCTTAAGTAACAAAAAACTATAAATAGTATACCAACTTTCCCAAATATTTACTTTCGCTATTGTGTGTGTTTACTTTAAATTTATCCTTCCTATGTACTCCTCTTATATATTTTTTGTAGTTTTATAATATTATATCAATGTGTCACCACTACTCCCCTTTATCTTTATTTTTTATTCTAGTAACTAATTCGTGCCCCAAATTATTTCACATTTAATAGATTTGCTAACTTTTCTCTCATTTATTGTAAATAGACTTACATTTTACCTAGTTTTGTGGTGTTGGAATTTGTTTTTTAACTTACAGATGTAGATAAAGCATTTCAATATTAATCGATAATATCATTTTGTTTATTAACCGTCAACATTAATGCCATCAATTACCAATCAACCTTTATATATTATTACCTTTAATATTTTTATTTTCTTTTTTCATCATGTTTAGACCTAGCATTTTACAACTTCAACTATTTTAGGCACCATTTTAAAAAACCTACACCTAACAATATTTATAATATTTCTTAAACAGATAAAACATTTATCATTTTATTTTCCTTAATAGATTTTCAAAATGTTATTTTTGACGCTTCCCTTACAACCTCTAACTCTATCCCATGAACCTTTCCTCCCAACTTTTTACATCCATCAAGAGATTATTGTTCGTCAGCCATTTTCTTTTTTTTTTACTGATTAAACTAACTAGAAGACCCTTCCTCGCTGTACATTTCCCCACAGTGAGCTCAGGAAACCCTGATAGATTTTTATTTTTTTTCCTCTCATCATCCGGCTCATCATTTTTTCATTTTTCAACTTTTTTTTTTCACCACACAAGCCGGACACAATCAAAATTGACAGCAATGAATCTCTTACACCCACCTCTCCTTTTCCACATCCTTCAAACCTCCAACTACCTTCCAAGGGATTCCAGTTCGCCGAACATTTTTGTTTTTTTTCATTGATTAATCCGACTGGAACAATCCTTCCTCGTTATACCCATTCCCCATAATGAGTTCAGGATATCCAGCGCGATATATATATATTTTTTTTTTTCTCATCGCCCGACTCATCATATCAATTCATCATTTTTTCAACTTTTCATTTTTTTTCTCATAATTCAACCGGGCACAATCATTATGGACAACAGGGATCCCTCTTACCCCTCTTACCTCTACCTCCCCCTTTTACCTCCATCAATCTTCCCACCTCTTTTCACTGTCTGAGCTAATGATGCAGACGGAATATCTTGGGCCTTCTGTTAATGAAAACAATGCCTCACTTAAACAAGTTCGCATTGCATTGCAGAATGCTTGGGATACACTTTGCAGAAACATGCTCAGATACCCCTTTCCCCTTTTCAACCTTAGCGTCACATTATATGTTCAATCAATAAGTTAACTTTTTTTTTTCTCCTCTCATCTTTAATGCAATAAGATATTATTTTCCTTGTACGATTCATTTTACCATATTTACCATTTTGTGTTATATACTTTCTCTTAATCTTGTATCATTCATTTTGTGCCTTTTTATTTTTATAACCTTGATTTTTTTTCTCATTGATACACCACCATTACAACATCTTTCTCTTTTTAACTTGTAGCTTAATAATAATTTTAACTAATTTGTATACAAATTATTTCTTTTATTTTTTTTATAATAGGTTTGTTAGGTTATCATTCATTACATGTCATTCCCCCAACCAAACCTTCATCACCGGGGGCACATTCTGTAGTATATTTTGAGTTATATGGTTCACAACCTTCTTCTCATATTCATTATATAACCCCATATCTATATATTAAAATATTTATCGAACAATGGAAGTGACAATAAAACAAAGAGGAGGTAGACCAGAGACGACAAAGGCCAGACGAAAAACAACCTGGCGCCATAAAGTAACGTGATTACAGTAGCCAATGAGGAATCGCCACATATGCGAGCGTCCCAGAGTATATAAAGAGCCCAGAAATGGGACAAAAGTAGTTATTCAATTAGTTGTTTTCAGAGCGACCCCGTTACGGTCGGTCGGATCTCTCACCCCTATCCGCGATGTAGACTTAGGGCATCCGTGGCACCCGGGTCCGCTGCCTTCGTCCGTGGTCTACCTCTTCCTCTTGGAGTTACCATCTAGACCTGCCTCTGTCTCTTGCTGTCCCAGTGCGGGAGTCCCATCACGCACCCACTACCACGACTGCCCAGCACATTCCACATCGGGTTTACTACATATATATAAAATTGAATGTCTGTCTGTATGTTTGTACTCTATAGATTCAAAAACCATACATCCAATCGCCGTGAAATTTTGGGATATTATTAGGTATATCCCTGGGAAGGTTTTTGAAAAATAATTTCTTGAATATCCTTAGAGTTATTTGCAGATTTGTAGATTTAACTCGCAAGCAGCACCCCCATTGCGACGATGTTAACAAGTTTTTTATCCATAAGTTTTATTATCACTAAGTTTATTATCTTAAAGATTATTTATCTAAAGTAAGATTTTTTACCTATTAATTGCGCACAAGTCAAAGTTAGTTTTTATCATTTATCTACAACATATATATTGGGAGAATAGATAAAATGATGATTTTGTAATGTAGAAAATTAGGAAAGACAAAATTCAGGATGACACGGTAATTTATTTGAGACAAGAATAATGATACAATTCCAAGGCAAGATACTATTCCTTTAACTTCCAATTACAGAGGGAACTAATTAATATTGATTTTATTCAACTTATCGAGTATTTTTCAAGGGACCAGGAAAAAATGTTCACTTTATCGAGAGATTAAAATTTACGAGTTTCAAATTATCAAAATATATCTTTTTTTTTTTTTTTATAAGTTTATAGAGAATTGTTTTAACAAATGTTCGTTAGACAAACCTTTACTCGGGTAAAACCCGGGCGAAGCCGGGTACATCCGCTAGTATTCAATAAAATGATGACAAAGTGAAGCAAAGAAGGGAAAGAAGAAGAGGACTTAGGCCTAGAGATACATTTACTACAGTCTCAGTGGAATGGCACATCATCCCACCCAGAACAATGCCCATTCACACCTTGCTAGACAGATCTGAACCGTTTTAGCTGATGCAGAGATGCTGTCAATGTTTCTGTGAACCACCAAAACCACCATGATTTTTTTTTTTTTAGAAAAAAAAGGGTTTTTTTAGATTGTAACCAATAGATGGTATGTTGATGTATCAAATGTTCATAATGTTGGTTTTTTAACTAATTATGTCCTATATTTAGGTCTGAAGTCTCCAAATAGGATTATGTGCCTATTTTAGCCTTGATAATAAAATAAGGTTCAATGTGTGGTTTATTTTATTTATTAGATTCTCTAAAACATCTCCCTGCTAGGGATATTTATTCTGTTTGAATGTATACGACCTACCCATGGCCTTAAAGGGTAAGAGTGTTCTTCCCCAGGATGTCAGTGTTTGTACCTACATACCATTATCAACTTGACAATAAAACCTTTGACTTCCAGTGGCCTTCTTCCACAACACTATTTTTACATTTTTATTAGCACTCCACAACAGTCACATACAAATCTGTTGTTGTTGTTGTTTCTTATCCCCTTGTGTAAAGATTACACGAATTCCATGAGTTCATGCTCCTCGAGCTGTTTTATGATGAGCAGCGGCCTCTCCCAAAGGTCCTGTTTAGTGCATCTAATGCAAGCCAAAATGTGATCTGGAGCTGCAGGTGCCAAGCTACATTTTGGGCAAGTGGGGTGGATTTTGTTATTATTTTCTATCTTCAATGGCTTGAGATGGCCTGTTCTAAATCTTGTTAGTGTTGTTTGATGCTGTCTATTTCTCATGTTCAGAGCTCCTCCTGGGTTCACTCCACTGTACCAACTGTGCATAGGTGGGATCCTCCAGTTCTTGTTTATTTTTGTTTTGTCTACTGTTTCTATTTCTTTAAAAGTAAGTTTATTTTTCTGTGGCAAGGGTTATTTTGTGCCTTTTTTCGCTAGCACATCAGCAGCTTCATTGCCTTCAATTCCAACATGCGAGGGTATCCATTGAAGGTGAATTTTTGAGGTTTTTGAGAGTTTTTGGAGATAGCCAATTATGTTCCTGCTTACTTTGTCTCTGAGTTCCCCTGTGTGACTCAAGTGTTGTATGGCACTTCTACTATCAGTAAGAATCCAGATATCTTGATAATTAGTATTTCTGATGGATTTTAAGGCTTCATAGATGGCTATAAATTCTGATCTGAAGACTGAGCAAAAATCTGGGTTTCTTCTGTTCATTTTCTCAATGCTATTTGTGGTTTTGATGAGACAGCCACTGCCAGTGTGTCCTAGCTCGTCTCTGCTACCATCGGTATAAATAGTTATTGCATTTTTAAGAATGTTATTAATTATTTCTAATGATAATTGTTTTAAGTATTCTGGATTTTGGCATTGTTTGTTGGTGGGTTCATTTAAAGAGGCATTAAAAATAACATTTTGTAGTGGTTCGCATGGAGAAATTTTTTCTGCTAAATAATTTTTTTCTACTTTATATTTTAAAAATCCATTTCTTTTGGCCAGGTGGAGAGGGCCTTCTTTTTTGAGTCTTAGATTGGATTCCCAATTAAGTATGTAATTGGAAGTTCTGTGTTTGTTTCCATAACTCTTGATTTTGTTTATATATTTTGGCAGATTGTAGCTTCTTCTATCCTTTAAGGGCATAATGTCCGCCTCGTAAAGTACAATATCGTTAGGGCAGGTATTTCGAAGACCTGTAATAATTCTAGCTGCACTTAGTTGTATCCTTTCCAGTGATTTTAGATTTGTTTCAGATGCTGTACCATAGATTTGATATCCATATTCCAGGATAGGTCTAATTAGAGATGTGTAAGTTAATTTTAGTGTGGCTGCATCGGCTCCCCACTCTCTTCCTGAAATATATTTCAGGATTTTTAGTCGGTCTCTTCCTTTTCTAATAACTTCTTCAATATGTTTACTGGAGTTAATTTCTGGATCCAGGGTGTAGCCAAGATATTTAGGATGTTTATTATATTGTAATTGTTGTTCTTTCAGAATAATTTTTGGCCTTATTTTGTATAGTTTCTTATCAGTAGTAAAAAGACAGGTTTCAGATTTTTGAGGGTTAAATTCTAATTTATGTTTATTAGCAAATTTTTCTAGGTGGAAAAGAGTCTTGTTCAAATCCCTTTCAGCTTTTTTCCAGATAGTTTTACTGCTCCATAGAATAATGTCATCAGCGAAAAGTCCAATATTGGTTTTATGTGAAATTTTTTCTTCTATGCCTGCAATAAATAGGGTGAAGAGAGTTGGGCTAAGGACTGATCCTTGTGGTAATCCTTGGTACAATTTGAAGGTTTTAGATAGAGTTCCATTATATTTGACCCTGATGTATCTATTTTTAAGGAAATCATTTATCCAAGTGATAGCTTTTCCATCAATTTTGAAATGCTTGTATAATTTTGTAATTAACTTGTTTTTCCATACTTTATCAAAAGCTTGTGTAAGGTCTAAAAAAGCAGCTATGGTGTGGTTAGTTGGTTCTCTGTTTTGTGCATCTTTTACCTTTTGTGTGAAAAATAAGAGTTGGTCTATTGTCCCATGTCCTTTCCTAAATCCATATTGTTCTTCTGGTAAGAGATTTTTTGTGTCGAGGTGGTAGGTGAGTCGTCTGAGTATAATTTTTTCCATTAATTTGCATTCTTATCTTTGGTTTTGAAAACCTCAATTTATAATTTTCACACTGCATATTGTCAAAATTAGTAAATTCCAAACAGTCTGGTCAAGTTTTTTTTTTTAGTTTCACAAAAGTGGGCGGTCAGGGAGGTGTTTGCTCATCAGATGGGAGGTCAATAATAACCTGAGAGACTGAGGACAACAAAGTGCTATACACTGTGGATTTAAGTCTCCAGGATTGTGAATGCTGCATTGACCATTTTAATCAAAAAGTACTTCAAAGTGGCATCAGACTTGCACAAGTCCAAAACCACCAGCAAAAGTCCAAGTAACCAAATAAGAGATTCTGTCAAAGTGATTTCAACATTTGAAGAGTTACAGTAGAATCTCATTATAACAGCCTTGGCAAGCCTTATAAGCAACTAGCGGATGTACCCGGCTTCGCCCGGGTTTTACCCGAGTAAAGGTTTGTCTAACGAACATTTGTTAAAACAATTCTCTATAAACTTATAAAAAAAATAATAGATATATTTTGATAATTTGATACTCGTAAATTTGAATCTCTCGATAAAGTGAACATTTTTTTCCGGTCCCTGTGTGCCGTGTCATCCTGAATTTTGTCTTTCCAAATTTTCTATATTACAAAATCATTGTTTTATCTAGTGAACATTTTTTCCCGGTCCCTTGAAAAATACTCGATAATTTGAATAAAATCAATATTAATTGGTTCCCTCGGTAATTGGAAGTTAAAGGAATAGTATCTTTGCCTTGGAATTGTGTCATTATTCTTGTCTCAAATAAATTGCCGTGTCATCCTGAATTTTGTCTTTCCTAATTTTCTACATTACAAAATCATCATTTTTATCTATTCTCCCAATATAAATGATAAAACTAACTTTGACTTGTGCGCAATTAATAGGTAGAAAATCTTACTTTTGATAAATAATCTTTAAGATAATAAACTTAGTGATAATAAAACTTATAGATAAAAAAACTTGTTATCATCGTCGCAATAGTGGCGCTGCTTGCGAGTTAAATCTACAAATCTGCAAATAACTCTAAGGATATTCAAGATATTCAAGAAATTATTTTTCAGAAACCTTCCCAGAACTATACTAAATAACTTCCCAAAGTTTCATGGCGTTCCAATGAGTGGTTTGGTCAGGCATAAAGGACACACACAATACACATACATTCATTTATATATATATATAGATGCGGTTATAATATAACCATTATTCTATGGCCACAAGTTTTTAAATTATAAAACTATTTTAGTGGCGTATTATTCTTTTTAAAATAAAACAATTTCTACTGTCCTTACTGCGATGAAAAAATTAAAGGGAGGGCCTGGCTCATCAGTGGTGAACCCTCCCAGCGGTTTCGCCAGTTGGTAGATTAAACTGGCGAAACCGCTGGGAGGGTTCACCACTGATGAGCCAGGCCCTCCCTTTAATTTTTTCATCGCAGTAAGGACAGTAGAAATTGTTTTATTTTAAAAAGAATAATACGCCACTAAAATAGTTTTATAATTTGATAACAGATGGCGCTCTAGTACATCATAACAAGTTTTTAAGTCTCAATTTTTGTAACCATGGTTATAACAACATAAAATCTTGGTTCCAAGTTATATATTTTATAATGAGGTTTAACTGTACTTGGTGTGGTTAAAAACCCATCATGATTATTAGAACCTGTAACAAGAGTGAAGCAACAATCTACCAATATCAGCACAGAAGTCATCGGAGCCAAACACCAGCCCCTCCAGGATGAAGGTGCCATCGCTGCCAGACAGAGCTGTGGCCCGGCTGCAGATGTCCCGCAAGTTGAGGAGGGACAGGGCACTCTCCACGTAGAGGATGAGGCGGAGCTTGAAGGGCAGCTTGCGGCCCCCCATGTGGGTCTTGATCTGATTAACCACCTGGACAGCCAACAGCTACTGGAACCAGTTTTTGGGATACATTAAATTCCGACTGGATCACATGCTTATGGAAGCATTATTCTAATCGTCAAACAAAAGTAATTGATCAAGTCTAGTCTGATGATGGCCACAATGTGTACTCAACATAAAATAATAGAAAAAAAATTATTTATTTGGTCTTGCTATATCTTGATGGAATTTAAAAGAAGTAGTGCCAGTATATCTATCTAACAGGTATCCTGAGAGTTTAGATTATAGATTCAATTGTAACAAGAGGCATTCACTATACTTCAGTAATCCTCTCAGGCTCTTAGTAGCAATGCTGGGACACAAACCTCACATAGGGAATACTCTTTCTGGATTTTGTCTTGGTACAGTCCATCCTCTATTTAAGGTTAGCTGAAATCAAGACCAAGATTTCTTCAGTTCTGAATACATTTCTAGTACAATAGAGTCTCCCATCACAGACTTGGTCATGATAAGTTGGTGATGATAAGCTATGGTAGATTCTTTCAACACAAAAATAGGTGTTTTGCATTATCATTTATGTAAACTACATAGGTTTAATAAGTAAATCTTCTTTGGAAAACATTATTTTGCAGGTTTTGGCTCTATAATATAGTTTAAAATGATTTACTTCATTTTATATTGTATTCCAAAGTTTGATTATAGATGTGCTGCGTGCTCTACATGTTTTAAATATCAGGCCATTCAAAACTTGGCATCAAATAAGCTTCATCAAAATAGAATTACTTAAAATATGGATGAAAGCAGGTTGCTGAAATGTTGGAATAAAGTATTTGAAAAAACGTTGAAGTAAATCATTTTATAACTCCCCCAAACATCCTATATTATAAAAAAATATTATTTTTTTTGTTAATGAAAAATGCACAATCTATTAGTTATACACTTTAAAATAAATTTCATTTATCTTTTCATAAGGCTCTTAAAAATTCACTAAAAGAGAATCTTTGTATACATTATATTTTAAAAATAAAAAGGCATATCCTGACCAGGAGCACATGTGCTTTTCAAAAGGCAGAGCGCCATCTGGTGGAACAGAAATCAACTATTCATTGATTTAACCTATTCCCTGATATTTGGCCAACCCAATTTCTTGATAAATCAAGAAAAGCCATCCACGAACGCGTTTTGCGCTGTTGGCACTCGTCAGCGTGGAGTAGGCTGTACCACTGCGACCGAAAATATTTTTTGTCCCAGTGGCTTCCTGAAAAACAAAGAAATGGGTATTTAAGGGCAAACTTGTGTAAATATGCTTAACACATGAAAAAATAATAGAAAAAATAATAAAAAGTCAGGTGTTGATATTAAAAATAAAAAAGGCATATCCTGACCAGGAGCACATGTGCTTTATATTTTGTATCTATTTTTAACTTTTAAAGGATGCCTTGATCAAATAGCTGGCACTTTCTCGTAGAATTGGGTGGCAAATAGTGTCTTGATACATTGCACTAAAAGAAAATAGCTTTCCCATTTCATCATTGTGTGTGAATAGACTCAAGTATTGTTTATAATATGTGAAAGTCATTCAATATTTTTATTTGAAAACTAAAGAAAACTTTTTATCACATTATTTCTAATCCCCAAGATTTTCTAATAGAGCAACAAGGAATGATAGTTCTTTGCTTCCTAAATGGTTGGTTAAAAATCAAAAGGTAATTTTTTTTTTTGTAAATTTTACGACCAACTGGAGGATCCATTATTTTCAATAATACAATAGCCACATTCATCCAAATTATTTTATCAAAATATCGAGCTTTCTTTTTAAGTAGCGCCCCTGATATTGGAAGCACGTTTTGAATCACAGATCGGCCATTTGTACATTAACATATTAACCATTTCATTTTCAGATATAAATTCTTTTTTCTTTTTATAATATAACCAATTTCTAAAAATTGTTGAATGTTTCATTTAGTACTTCTTATTCTTGATACAATTTTAAAATTGGGCTTTAAAAATATCTAATTCTTTTGCAATTAGTTGATCACTAACACTAAATGTCATTTATTAAAACATTTTGTTAAATTAAAAAAAGTTATAAACCTTTATTCACAATTTAATTTAATCCCTATATATATAAAAGTCAGAACAAAAAACGGTACTTTATTTAAAAATCGAGGTTACAGGGAGACGTGTTAGTGGGGGAGGGGATAACAATAGTTAAGGAAAATCAAATTGTAAGTAGTATTTATAGATGTCATGTTTGGCGGCGTTGAGGATGTTCCTGACGGTTTCGGGCTCTCGGTTCATTATGTATTTCCCGAGGTCAAAGATGAAATCGTTATGTAAATCGCGGCATTTGGAGATGGCGTCGTTCAGAATAGGCTGAATAGAGTCGCAGGTTAAATATCGGTGTTCAACGTCTGGCGGTCCGTGGCATGTTGGACAGGCAGTCTTTCCGAAGCGTCGAGGGTAGGGAAGGGCACGAATCACGAGTCGCCATGCGATATTGTCGCGGATATTGGTTTTGCGGTGCCAGGATGGTGTACACTCGAGCAGCCACCTTTCTGCCTTAGTATTTGCGTTATTAGCATCAAGATAGGTGTTTGTTATCAAGGTTCTCATATACGCGCTCTTTACCCCTGAGAAGGGTCGTTTTGTTGCCCTTGCTACGATGGGAAGGTAAACGCAGGAATTGTTGTCGCGGGTTAAAAATTTCGTCTTTTTGAGTTTGTCGTAAAGGGTCGTAAGATTCGCGAAATCCATAATAACGTTTCTTGTGGCGTATGAAAAGAGGCAGTCAATAGGGCGAAGAGAGCCGTCGTCGTTTACGAGGTCTTTAAATCTTTTAAGATTCCGGACACTAAAAACGGCGGGATTCTGCAATCTAAGATCTTGTAGAAAGCGACATTTAAGAAGGACGAGGTGGAGGAAGTCTTTACGTGACAATTTTGTAAAGTCGATTTCGAACGAAGGCGCAATTTTCTTTAAGCTTTGTAAAATTTATTTGTTTCGGGGCGACGATATGTGGTATAGGTCATAATTAAATAAATTCTGGTAATTAGTCGTGTTTTTATTTTCGAATAGAAAGCCGTTTTCGTTCGTATATCCGTTCATGTGTTTCTGTATCCTCTTGATGGTAAATAAATCGCGTTGCGTAGGTAGGTTTAGCAGTCCAAGGCCTCCATTAGGGACGGGCAGGCAATTGATTGTGTAGGTCGTCCATGTCTTGGATAGGTAGAGGGCGTCATCCATTTCTGATTGTAGTTCGTTGAGTATTAGATCGTGAGGTAGAACGGAGTTGATGATGTATGTAAATTTAGGAATAAAATATTCGTTTAGGTAACGGACTTTTGATGTTAAAGGCAAGGGTAGTATTTTTTGCTTCGCGATGGAGAGTTATTGTTGAAAGTTCGATCGAAGCTCGTCAGTTTGAAGTTTAAAAGGTGTTCTGCTGTTTTCCAGGGTCAGTCCAAGCAGGTTGATACAGTCATTCCTCATCTTGATGTTGCTAGGTGCGTCTGTCCTCCCTTTTCAGCTCCCGCACCCCCCACAGTCCCGTACTCTTTCTATAGTTGACTTTTATTCTGGAAACGCTTTCAAAACGCGCGAAGCATTCGCGAATTGTCGTAAAGTCGCGGTCTTCTTTTATAAGAAATATAAAGTCGTCGTCATAAGCGTAGATTGTCATCGAGGGGTGTAAAGATTCCTTGAGGTCGTAAATAAGTGCCGTTGTCGTGATAGAGAAGAGAAGCGCAGAAAGTCCGCAGCCCTGCCTGACTCCCGTAGAGACCTTCAAGAACGGCGAGGTTTCGTTATTTATCTCAATTCTTATCTCGTTGTCTCGAAATATTATTTGTATCCATCGTATAAAAACGTCGGGGAGTCTCATTCTTCTTAAAATCGCTAAAATATAGTGACGGTCTACGGAGTCGAAAGCTTTTTCTAAGTCGAGCGCGACGAGAGCGAGAGGCGTATCCAGAAGGTTGGCGTTAAAGATTCGTTTTTCAATGTC
This sequence comes from Cordylochernes scorpioides, assembly GCA_030710605.1. NCBI lineage: Eukaryota > Metazoa > Arthropoda > Arachnida > Pseudoscorpiones > Chernetidae > Cordylochernes > Cordylochernes scorpioides. The sequence goes on from CP092867.1 coordinate 76,795,684, forward strand.
GGGGATGATATCGTAGATCGACCTCCCTGGGACTGCGTACTTTTGTTCGACCGGAATTAACTTAGAGGCGTGGGGCTTGATTTTGTTGAGTAAGGCCTTCGAAAGGATCTTATAGTCCGCGTTCATGGACGTGATTGGGGGCCAGTCGCGGATTGTTGTTGGTCGTGGTATTTTCGGGAGCAGCATCATTCTGCCTTGACGCAGGAAGAATGGGAGGGCGTTTTCCTCCTGGGCACGAGTAAAGACTTTGTATAGGGGTTACGTGATCGTGTCCGAGTATTTTTTGTAGAATTCTCCGGGGACCTCATCATCGCCCGTCATTTTCCCGTTTGGAATGTCTTTGATAGCTATGACAATGTCTTCCCTCGAGATAAAGTTTTCGTCACTTGCATCAAAGCCGACGTCTTTAGGTGGTATTTTCTCGATGAAGTCGATGATGTCTTGAGTGCGAGGACTCAAGATTTGCATGCATTTGTTGCGGTAGAAGGTGTAAACGTAGTTCATGATGTTTTGGGTTCCGTGCAATAGGATTCCGTTTTCGTTGTATATCGATGTAATGGCAGGTCTTCGCCGTGGAATGCATGGTGTCCGGTAGCGTTGACACGTCTTCGAGATGTCTCGGATTAAAGTTTTCAGGCTATGTAGTTTAGCATAATCTCCAAGTTAAGAAAAATTCGAATTAAAAAGGTTATGTTCGAAATTAAAAATCGTGTCGAAAATGTGTAAGGAGAAGATTCGCCTATCGATAAATGCGGGGTTCCTATATTCATGGGCGGCTTCGCGCAAGGTAGAGACGATAGCATCGTGGTCGGATGGTGGGTATGGTCGAACGTCGCAAGCCTCGAATTCTCCGATAAAATTCGTAGTGCATAAAGTATAGTCGAGTGCGAACTTGTGCATTGTTTTTCAAAGTAACGTGTGCGGGTCCGTATTCATTGGGGTGCAGTATATGATAGACATCGATTAACGAGTGTCTCCTCATGAACTCTCTCATCGCGTGTAGTTTGCTCGTCGCTTCTGTTTTTCCGGGCCTGTAGTTGATGTTAAAGTCTCAGAGGATCACTTTCCTGGTGTTGCTTGGGTAGTCTGAGATGTAACGTTCAATCAGCGTAAGGTCGGTTTTTATGTCGTCAAACGTGTGCGAAAGATGTACGTTGATGAGTAAAAGGAGGTTCCCGTTGTAGATCGTCTCAATGGCACAGATTTTTCCCGGTTTTAAGATAGCAAAGTTTGCGCATAAGATGATTCGTTTCAGGATTAAATGTTGACCGCTGCCCCTATTGTTGGCCTTGTTTACGTAGATTTCATAATTCTTCTTTTCATACATCATGACAAAAGATTCGACGTTCGTTTCTTGCAGCGCGATTGCGTCGGCGTTCATCTTCGTCATCCATTCATTCAGGTAGATATATCTCTCTTTGTTTGCGATGCCACAGGCATTCAGGTTAAAATCTTGATAGGATCTTT
>CP092867.1:76797250-76902981 GCA_030710605.1 Cordylochernes scorpioides
TATAAGAGGGCTTGAAACTTTGAAAACTGTGTAAGACGAGGGTGTTATGAGTCCTATTAAATTAACAGAGCAAAATGGAAAATAATTTTAGAATTAAACCTAATTTCGAATTAGGCATTTTATAATAATTTCCAAAAGTATCAATTCCTCTATACGTATGGGGATATCGAGTTGTGAAGCTTGGAGAGATTTAGAAGCCAATAGAGTGCAGAAGATATAAGGTTGTACCAAAAGTTCGTGGTTTTCTTAAAACGTCGTTTTTCTTATTACTTGGCGTATAATATAATACATAATACAATTACTTTATACATAATACAAAGACATCTACTTATAATATACTAGCGGACGTACCCGGCTTCGCCCGGGTTTTACCCGAGTAAAAGTTTGTCTAACGAATCTCTGGATAAAGTGAACATTTTTTCCCGGTCCCTTGAAAAATGCTCGATAAGTTGAATAAAATCAATATTAATTGGTTCCCTCGGTAATTGGAAGTTAAAGGAATAGTATCTTGCCTTGGAATTGTATCATTATTCTTGTATGGATGTACCCGGCTTCGCCCGGGTTTTACCCGAGTAAAGGTTTGTTTAACGAATCTCTCGATAAAGTGAACATTTTTTTCCCGGTCCCTTGAAAAATACTCGATAAGTTGAATAAAATCAATATTAATTGGTTCCCTCGGTAATTGGAAGTTAAAGGAATAGTATCTTGCCTTTGAATTGTATCATTATTCTTGTCTCAAATAAATTGCCGTGTCATCCTGAATTTTGTCTTTCCTAATTTTCTACATTACAAAATCATCGTATCATCATGATAATATTTAGAGAAGATTGTTGAATTATAACAGATAAATTAGAATATTTATCTTGATTATTTATAGGCGAAAAGTTATTTCAAAAATTTTATTTGCTAGAAACCTTCCCAGTACTATACTAAATAACTTCCCAAAGTTTCATGGCGATCCAATGAGTGGTTTGGTCAGGCATAAAGGACAAACAAACAGACATACATTCATTTTTATATATATAGATTTGCCTTATTCTGTCTGTCTGAAGCTCACGGATGGGATTTTTCATAACCATCGGTGGTTCAGTGGTAGAATCCTCGCCTGCCACGCGGGCGGCCCGGGTTCGATTTCCGGCCGATGCATTTTTTTTTTTTTTTACAATTTTTAAAACTCATTTATATATTATACAAGAATGACATCCACGGCGCCAATTTATAATTGTAACGAATAGTATTTGAATTAAAACGTTTTTAAAATATATGCGCACTCGGGTAAAACCCGGGCGTTGCCCGGGCCATTCGTCTAGTTATACATAACGGTGAATAAGATTATGGCGAATAATATTGGAATTTCAATTTTTTGAAAGTGTTTACGAACTTTTGGAAAACCTTATAAGAATATATTGGATATAAGGGTGTGTAACTATGTTAGGATTATAAAACTTATTACTATATATGTATATATAAGGTTTTATAATATTTTTTCAAGGAAAGTTATAGAAAATTCGATGTTGATTTAAGAGTATAATGTCGAATTGAGAGTATAATGTCAGTATAGCAAGCTATTACTGAACGAATAAGTAGAATTAAATATAATGTATATGAAAAGTAGATGTAAATTTTAATGATGATTGAAACAAATTATTAATATTATTATTTGGGTATCGAAAAGGTTTTAATTCTTTATGTAACAATATAGGGCTATAACATGTTCACGCTTATTACATCGGACTTTACTCGTCATTGAAGCAGAACATAGAAAAAAAAGGAAGAATTGAAGATATTAGAGTAGGAAAAAGAACAAAGACAGAACCATGTAATTTTTTTTATCAAACAATTTAAATTTATTAAGAAAGAAAAATTTTAAATATTTTTTTAAAGTAATATTTTGTGTAATTTTATAATTATAAAAAAAAAAATTTCTGTGTGGAAAACACTTTTAAAAATATCAGTTTTATTGTAAGATGGAGTCAAATTTTTTGTGTTGTTTTGTTGGAAACCATAATGGTTCGACCAGGATGGAAAGAGATTGGTACCGGGCCGGGCCTTGTTAAAATTAAACCCTGCGGGAGTTTCATCCCTGCTAATTGACTCACCTACCAATCTCTTCGACCAATGAATATTTGGGTTAAAATAGAAGAAAGAGTTAAAAAGATTTTAAAATTTATAAAATTTTGCTTTTGTTGTGTGTGGTTGGAATTATATGTGTGTGTTGTATGTATTAGTTTGTGTGTGTATTTATGTGTATTTTCTAAAGATTAAGTGTGTGTATACATTTTTGTGTTTGTGACTTTTCCTCATTGTAGTCACAATTAAGGGCTTTTCTTTAAAGGAGCAATTATGTGTGAATATTTCATGTTTACTCTTAAACATATTAATATATTTAGTCTGACATATATTTACATTTAGAAAATCATCATTACGTCTACCAATTTCATTACATCTAACAATATCTCTTAACTTCTACGCCATATATTTGAATTTTATTTCTTAAGACGTAGAGATTGAAACTGATTTATCACAATGTCCATATAAGATTATATAAGGTTAAAAACAGAATAAATATGAATAAATAAGATTATCTCTCTATATATAAAAATGAATGTATGTGTGTGTCCTTTATGCCTGACCAAACCACTCATTGGAACGCCATGAAACTTTGGGAAGTTATTTAGTATAGTACTGGGAAGGTTTCTAAAAAATAATTTCTTGAATATCTTGAATATCCTTAGAGTTATTTGCAGATTTGTAGATTTAACTCGCAAGCAGCGCCACCATTGCGACTATGATAACAAGTTATTTTATCTATAAGTTTTATTATCACTAAGTTTATTGCCTTAAATATTTTTTATCAAAAGTAAGAATATCTCAGGATGACACGGTAATTTATATGAGACAAGAATAATGATACAATTCCAAGGCAAATATACTATTCCTTTAACTTCCAATTACCGAGGGAACCAATTATATTGATTTTATTCAACTTATCGAGTATTTTTCAAGGGACCGGGAAAAATGTTCACTAGATAAAACGATGATTTTGTAATGTAGAAAATTAGGAAAGACAAAATTCAGGATGACACGGCAATTTATTTGAGACAAGAATAATGATAAAATTCCAAGGCAAAGATACTATTCCTTTAACTTCCAATTACCGGGGGAACCAATTAATATTGATTTTATTCAACTTATAGAGCATTTTTCAAGGGACCGGGGAAAATGTTAACTAGATAAAACGATGATTTTGTAATGTAGAAAATTAGAAAAGACAAAATTCAGGATGACACGGCACACAGGGACCGGGAAAAAATGTTCACTTTATCGAGAGATTCAAATTTACGAGTTTAAATTATCAAAATATATCTATTATTTTTTTTTATAAGTTTATAGAGAATTGTTTTAATAAATGTTCGTTAGACAAACCTTTACTCGGGTAAAACCCTGGGCGAAGCCGGGTACATCCGCTAGTTAGTATATATGTCCAATGACAAGTTTCAAGCAGTTCGAATTATAATCAACAAATATTAACAAGGTGTATATTTATAATAAAACCTATCAATATGTCTTTTTTTTCTAAAATTAAATTATGAGTACATTTAAAAACCATGTAATTATCAAGTCTATTATAATATTACTACATTGGACGATCGAACAAAACCACTAATAACAATGTTATCCAAATTTCAGTTTTTCATCAATTACCTTTAGATCTATTTATAAATAACTATAAAATTATGTTGATTGATAATTTTTTTTATTTCTTTCTTTTAATAGTCATAATTAATAATTTAATTTAATGAAAACCTAGAAAGTTCAAAATTTTTGTATTTTTTTTTATGAGAAAAAAAAGGGGGGGGATATTTTAAACTGAAGTACTGAACAAAGAAAATATATCAATTTAAATATAGATCTGAATTATAAGGTAGTATGAATAAATTAAATTAAAATATTTGTGTGTGACTCTTTGGCGTTAGTGTCGATAGACTAAGGCCAAAGATCGAAATACTTTAATTGGTTGATAGAAGATGGTAATTAATTTGTTATAGAAAATTCATATCAAAATACTTATTTACAGGGTTAAGTATGAAATGAAGTAAAACTAAAAGTGAGATTGGGAGAAAGAATAAAGAAAATTTAAAAATTGTTTGTTGTTTTTGTTGTGGTAGAAGGTATGTGGGAGATAAAGTGTGTGTATGCACTTATGCGCATGTGTTTTTTTTTTTGTCCATTACAGTATTTGTGATTATAGAAATAGAAAATTAAATTGATATATTTTCTTTGTTCAGTACTTCAGTTTAAAATATTCCCCTCCCCCTTTTTTTCTCATAAAAAAAAATTGAACTTTCTACGTTTTCATTAAATTAAATTATTAATTATGACTATTAAAAGAAATAAATATATTTTTTTAATCAATCAACCCAATTTTATAGTAATTTATAAATAGATCTAAATGTAATTGATGAAAAACTGAAATTTGGATAACATTGTTATTAGTGGTTTTGTTCGATCGTCCAATGTAGTAATATTATAATAGACTTGAATAATTACATGGGTTTTTAAATGTACTCATAATTTAATTTTAGAAAAAAAAGACATATTGATAGGTTTTATTATAAACTAGCCGAATGACCCGGGCAACGCCCGGGTTTTACCAGATTAAATGTTTTTATTCAAATACTATTCGTTACAATTATAAATTGGCGCCGTGGATGTCACTCTTTGTGTGTCCCGCTCCAAACTTTGTGTCTGAGAAGCGATATTTTATAGAAAGATGATCTAGCTTTTGTTTTCTGCTCGAATGAATGTTTTTCTGTTAGAATTTTGTTCATGCGTACAAAATAATGAACTGGTTTCACCCGTGGTCTCTGCTTTTTAGAATTTTTCCCGATATAATTTTGTATCTGATAATCAAAACATGATACAGCAATATCGTCATCATCATTTTCTGAATAAAAATATATAGTTTTAATAATTGATTTATATATATTTTTTAAAATAGCCTATCGTCTTCCCCGTATTTTTTTACCTATGTATGGAAATTTTGGTTTGAATTAGTGAACTACTGCGAATTTGTATACCGGACATACAGACAGACATACAAACATTCATTTATATATATATATTAATATTAATATTAATATTTTCCCGATATAATTTTGTAGCTGATAATCAAACATGATACAGCAATATCGTCATCATCATTTTCTGAATAAAAATATATAGTTTTAATAATTGATTTATATATTTTTTAAAATAGCCTATCGTCTTCCCCGTATTTTTTTACCTATGTATGGAAATTTTGGTTTGAATTAGTGAACTACTGCGAATTTGTATACCGGACATACAGACAGACATACAAACATTCATTTTTATATATATAGAGATATACACCTTGTTAATATTTGTTGATTATAATTCGAACTGCTTGAAACTTGTCATTGGACATATAAACTAATGGTTAAGAGTAAACATGAAATATTCACACATAATTTCTCCTTTTAAGAAAAGCCCTTAATTGTGACTACAATGAGGAAAAGTCACAAACACAAGAATGCATACACACACTTAATCTTTAGAAAATACACATAAACACACACACAAACTAATACACATATAATTCCAACCACACACAACAAAAGCAAAATTTTATAAATTTTAAAATATTTTTAACTCTTTCTTCTATTTTAATCCAAATATTCATTGGTCGAAGAGATTCGTAGGTGAGTCAATTAGCAGGGATGAAACTCACGCCGGGTTTAATTTTGACAAGTCCCGACCCAGTACCAATCTCTTTCCATCCTGGTCGAACCATTATGGTTTCCAACAAACAACACAAAAAATATGATTCCATATTACAATAAAACTTTGATAATTTTAAAAGTGTTTTCCACACAAAAAAAAGTTTAAAAAAATTATAAAATTACACAAAATATTACTTTAAAAATATTAAAAAATTTTCTTTCTTAATAAATTTAATTTGTTTGATAAAAAGATTACATGGTTCTGTTTTTGCTCTTTTTCCTACTCCAATATCTTCAATTCTTCCCTTTTTTTTTCTATGTTCTGCTTCAATGACGAGTAAAGTCCGATGTAATAAGCGTGAACTTGTTATAGCCCTATATTGTTACATAAAGGATTAAAACCTTTTTGATACCCAAATAATAATATTTAATAATTTGTTTTAATCATCATTAATTTACAACTACTTTTCATATAAATTATATTTAATTCTACTTATATATATACTAGCCGAATGACCCGGGCAACGCCCGGGTTTTACCCGATTAAATGTTTTTATTCAAATACTATTCGTTTAATTATAAATTGGCGCCGTGGATGTCACTCTTGTGAAACGTCCCGCTCCAAACTTTGTGTCTGAGAAGCGATATTTTTATAGAAAGATGATCTGGCTTTTGTTTTCTGCTCGAATGAATGTTTTTCTGTTAGAATTTTGTTCCTGCGTACAAAATAATGAACTTGGTTCACCCGTGGTCTCTGCTTTTTGGAATTTTTCCCGATATAATTTTGTATCTGATAATCAAACATGATACAGCAATATCGTCATCATCATTTTCTGACTAAAAATATATAGTTTTAATAATTGATTTATATATTTTTAAAAATAGCCTATCGTCTTCCCGTATTTTTTTACCTATGTATGGAAATTTTGGTTTGAATTAGTGAGCTACTGCGAATTTGTATACCGGACATACAAACAACAACAAACAAGACAAACAGACAAACATACAAACATTAATTTATATATAGAGAGATAATCCAAATTGTACCTTATCATGGATGTGGTCTTATTACCTTGTGTTTATAATCTATAATCCAAACTGTACCTTATCATGGATGTGGTCTTATTACCTTGTGTTTATAATCTACAACGCCCGGGGTTTACCCGATTAAATGCTTTTATTCAAATACTATTCGTTACAATTATAAACTGGCGCCGTGGATGTCATTCTTGTATAATATTGTCACTGAATAATTATTTTAAATATTCTGTGGTATATCATCATTAATATTTGCATAGTCATCACCCCTTACCATTCTGGTATATTATTACTTGTTTATAAATTTTTAGAAATAGTTTGCATTTTATAAATAAATTATTTTTACTTAAACTTTTGTTATACTCGTTATCACTACCGTGACAACTGGTGGAGAAGCTGGAATATTCCCTCGACGCCCAAGCCGTTAGAAGAAGCAGAAGACTACAAGGACTAGAACCTGAAGAAAACATCGCTATGGTCAAGCAAGAGACACAGAAAAATGGGTCAGTACCACTTTCAACCTTTTAGAAATCCTTCTATTTTTACTGGAGAACGCAACCAGAATCCAGAAAAATGGTTGAAAGAATTCCATCGCGTCGCTCGCTACAACTGCTGGGATGATTCAATGTGCCTCGCAAATGTTTATTTTTTCCTCCAAGGAACAGCGCACAGATAGTACGAAAATGTGAAGAGAAAATTAATTCATGGGATATTTTTGTGAAAATGTTTTCTCAGAATTTCGGACATCATGTCACCCAAAAAGATCAAGTCGCAGAGAACCTCAAAACTCGAGCTCAGGGGAAGGAGGAGACCAGTGATTCCTACATTCAAGATGTTCTCCATCTGTGCAGAGAAGTGAATCCGGCTATGATGGAAAATGAAATAGTCGCACACTTGACGAAAGGGATATCGGAGCAGATATATCAGTCAATAATCATTTTAGACATCGCAACTATCGATGAGTTCATCAAATGGTGCCGTAAAATCGAGGCTTCAAATAAAAAACGTGTAGTATTCGACAGACTACCGAATGTTGCCGCCATCGATTCAGCAGACTCTGAATCAATGGAAGACTTAATCCGACGCATCGTGCGTGAAGAAGTTCATCGCGCACTAAATCCCGAGTCAACTACCCTGAACCATCTTCTCTGAAAGAAATTATCCAAGAAGAGATTGAAAAAAACGTAGCTTCAATTTCGAAGCCTATTCAAAGGCCTCCGCCACGACAGTCGTACCCCAACCAAACACGTACATTCAGCCAGGTTCCACGACGTCAGTACCCTACCCAAACACCCATATATAACCAGACGCCACCACAACGAAGAACGGATGAATGGAGGACGCATGACAACATCCCAATATGTTTTAATTGCGGCCGCCCAGGCCATGTTAAGCGATATTGTAGAGAACGACGACAATGGACGCAGAGACCCGAAGGACATGCACCAAGCACCCAAGAATCTCAAATGGGTAACCACCAAGCCATAAGAAGCCAAACCTACCGCAGACAATCGCCGTATCCAAACAGAGGAAGATCCCCAAGACGCCAGTCCATTTCCCAGGCCGCCATACAAGCCAATCCCCACGCCGCTACAATCTAGAATAAAACTAAGCGTCGCGTCTTCTTTCGAGGGGGAAGCCGCGGGTGTGAAAAACCCTCCATCGTCGACAGCCGCCAAATTACAACAAAATTATGTCGAAATCATCATTGATGACATTGCATTTCTGCTCTGGTCGATTCAGGTTCCTCTTTTTCAGTTATCTCTGATGGATTAAGACGACAATTAAAAAAGACCATGTTCAAGGATAGCGGATAGGAATGACTCTGAAAGTTGCTGATGGCAAGAATGTTACATCGATCGGCCGATGCACAATCAGCTTGAACATCAATGGATTGGAACAGCCGCTTGAGTTTATCGTCCTCCCTAATAGTAACCCAAGTATTATCCTCGGATGGGATTTCCTAGAGGCATCAAATGCCGTGATTGATTGTGGACGCGCCGAAATCAGATTGGAAGAGGCCAAAGATGTACTAAATTCACCAGCTTCCATGGGAAAGGTTGTGGCTAGCAGAAGCGTCGTAATCCCAGCCGAATCTACCAAACTAATAAATGTTATGAGTGAAGAACTTAATGGGCAAAATCAGGTACTTTTTGAACCTTCGAAAAAGGTATTAATAGGATAAGGGTTAACACTTCCCTGTGCATTATTCAGGCTTTCCCATAATAAAGGAAAACTTTGGATCGTAAATTCTAGCACCACAGCTCAAATAGTCCCTAAGGGAATGTGCCTGGGAAAAATTCAAAGGGTTGAAGAAAATAACTTGACGGCTATTTCAGAATGTTCTGAATTTAATAAGGAGGTGAAAAATGCGAATCATGCCAGTCATGCTGATAAAAGTGACTTTAAATTTTTACAAAATTTAATTAGTGATGATTTATCAGAAGAGCAGCAGTCTCAAATGTTATCAATTTTAAAACGATATGATAAAATATTTGATAAAAATAATGAACCAGTAAAGCAAACTTCAGTAACCAAACATAAAATTGAAACTGGAAACCATCAGCCTATTAAGCATAGACCATATCGAGTCTCCCCTACAGAACGCCAAGCAATCCAAACGGAAGTGGACAAAATGCTGACGCCGGGATTATACGTCATTCAGAAAGCCCATGGTCATCGCCGGTTATTTTAGTGAAGAAGAAGGATGGTAACTGGCGTTTCTGTGTGGATTACAGACGACTAAACAAAGTTACTAAAAAAGACGTTTACCCACTACCCCGAATCGATGATACACTTGACTCCCTGAAAGGAGCAAAATTTTATTCATCAATGGACCTTCGTTCAGGGTATTGGCAAATAGAAGTCGACGAAGCAGATAGAGAAAAAACTGCCTTTATTACCCCTGACGGACTCTACGAATTCCTAGTCATGCCCTTTGGCCTGTGCAATGCCCCTGCAACATTCGAGCGCATGATGGACAAGATATTGAAAGGCCTGAAATGGACGATGGCCCTCTGTTATTTAGACGACATCGTGGTGTATTCCAAATCGTTCAACGAACATTTACATCGGCTTGAAATCATACTACAATGTCTCGACAAAGCAGAGCTACGCCTCAACCCAAAAAAGTGCCTTTTCGGAACCAAACGAATCAGAGTGTTTGGACACCTCGTCGATAGTAAAGGTATTTATCCCGATCCAGAAAAGATTGAAGCTATCGCCAAGTTTCCGACCCCAAAATCTATAACAGATGTGTGAGAAGCTTCATTGGCCTATGTTCCTATTATCGTAGATTTATCGAAAATTTTGCTGAGAAAGCTGCTCCTTTACACGAAGTCCTCAAAAAAGATAATAAATTCACGTGGAACTCTGACCATCAGGATGCTTTTGATTCCTTAAAAAAAGCATTGATGTCTGAACCTGTTCTTGCCTATTTCGAAGAACAACTGCCAACCGAGCTTCATACTGACGCCAGCAGTTATGGAATTGGAGCTGTCATCGTAAAGATTAACGATGGGAAAGAGCGGCCAGTTGGTTATGCTTCAAGAACTTTATCTAAGGCGGAGAAGAATTACTCAACAACGGAAAGAGAATGCTTGGCCGCAATATGGGCCATCAACAAATTTCGACCGTACCTTTTTGGTCGTGAGTTTGTCATCGTCACTGACCACCACGCTCTTTGCTGGTTATCTAATCTGAAGGATCCGACAGGAAGACTAGCAAGATGGGCTTTAAAACTCCAAGAATACAATGTAACGGTTGTTTATAAAAGTGGACGCAAACACCAAGATGCCGACTGTCTTTCTCGAAATCCTCTCCAACTTGAATCGGAAGAAGCATACAATGATGAGGATGATGATATACCCTCAATAACTGCTCTGACGTGCTTCGAGGCTGAACAAAGAAAAGACCCTAAAATTTGTAAATTGATAGAGGAAACAGAAAGATTTAGTGCCGAATCGAAAGGATATGAAATGTTAAAAGGAACCTTATACAAAAAGAATTTCGACCCCCTGGGAAACCAACACCTTTTAGTTATTCCTAAGCACTTACGCTTAGAACTACTGAAAAGTTTGCACGACGCTCCCACAGCAGGTCATCTTGGATTTTCGAAGACATATGAGAGAGTCAAAAACAAATATTTCTGGACAGGACTTCTCCGGGACATACGGAAGTATGTCGCTCATTGTAAAGAGTGCCAAAGAAAGAAACAATCAACTCAAAAGCCACCCGGACTACTTAAGGCCATACCTCCTGCAACCTCCCCTTTTCAGAGAGTTGGAATGGACCTCCTTGGAAGATTTCCAAAGTCTGATACTGGTAATAAATGGATCATAGTCTGTACTGACTATCTTACTCGATTTGCCGTTACTAAAGCCTTACCCACAGGGGAAGCAAAAGAAGCAGCCAAGTTCTTAATGGAAGATGTTGCTCTCAAGCACGGAGCCCCCAGAGAAATCATCACGGACCGAGGACGAGTATTTCAATCCAAGTTGATTGCGGAACTCACCAATCAATGCTCGTCGATACATCGGTTCACGACAGCGTATCATCCCCAGACGAATGGACTGACGGAGAGGTTGAACAAAACCTTAGCCAACATGATCGCTATGTATGTAAGTGTTGAACAGAAGGACTGGGACGTAATCCTGCCCTACGTCACGTTCGCCTACAACACGGCAAAACAAGATACGACAGGTTTTACCCCTTTTAAACTGATTCAGGACGCGAAGCCGAAACAACTGTAGACACTCTTTTCCCAAATCCGCATGAAGATCTCCAAGAGGATTACAGTCAGAAGATTGCCTCGCGAGTCGAAGAAACTAGGCAGCTAGCAAGATTAGAAACCTTGAAAACCCAAGAAAAGGACAAGGCCAGATATGACTCAAAGCACGAGGCAATGGATTACAACGTCGGTGACCTGGTATGGATTTTCATCCCGATAAGAAAGGTGGGACTCTCATAAAAACTGATGAAAAGGTACTTCGGGCCATACAGGGTTACTCGGAAACTCTCTGACGTGACCTTCGAAGTTGAACCTGTGGACCAACCAACCAGGAGACGCAAAACAAGAGACCTGGTCCATGTACTGAGAATGAAACCCTACCATGACCCTGAGGACCAAGCTGATCTGTTCAAATTATAATTACAGCGGGACGCTGTTCATCTAGGAAGGGGGCAATGTCACTGAATAATTATTTTAAATATTCTGTGGTATATCATCATTAATATTTGCATAGTCATCACCCCTTACCATTCTGGTATATTATTACTTGTAAATAAATTTTTAGAAATAGTTTGCATTTTATAAATAAATTATTTTTACTTAAACTTTTGTTATACTCGTTATCACTACCGTGACAATATATAAATGAGTTTTAAAAATTGTAAAAAAAAAAAAATGCATCGGCCGGGAATCGAACCCGGGGCGCCCGCGTGGCAGGCGAGCATTCTACCACTGAACCAAAAGCAAACGGTGACAGAATTAAGAACGCATGACGATGATAACTGTATATTATCCGTGACAGAGGCCACGACAGACGGTCGTGACTATATATATTAACTAGCGGATGTACCCGGCTTCGCCCGGGGTTTTACCCGAGTAAAGGTTTGTCTAACGAACATTTGTTAAAACAATTATCTATAAACTTATAAAAAAAATAATATATTTTTTTTGATAATTTGAAACTCGTAAATTTGAATCTCTTGATAAAGCGAACATTTTTTCCCGGTCCCTGTGTGCCGTGTCATCCTGAATTTTGTCTTTGCTAATTTTCTACATTACAAAATCATCGTTTTATCCAGGGAATATTTTTTCCCGGTCCCTTGAAAACTACTCGATAAGTTGAATAAAATCAATATTAATTGGTTCCCTCGGTAATTGGAAGTTAAAGGAATAGCATCTTCGCCTTGGAATTGTATCATTATTCTTATCTCAAATAAATTGCCGTGTCATCCTGAGATAATCTTACTTTTGATAAATAATCTTTAAGATAATAAACTTAATGATAATAAAACTTATAGATAAAAAAAATTGTTATCATCGTCGCAATGGTTGTGCTGCTTGCGAGTTAAATATACAAATCTGCAAATAACTCTAAGGATATTCAAGATATCCAAGAAATTATTTTCAAAAACCTTCCCGGGGATATATCTAATAATATCCCAAAATTTCACGGCGATTGGATGTATGGTTTTTGAATCTATAGCGTACAGACAGACAGACATTCAATTTTATATATATACTAGCCGAATGACCCGGGCAACGCCCGTGTTTTACCCGATTGAATGTTTTTATTCAAATACTTTTTGTTACAATTATAAATTGGAGCCGTGGATGTCACTCTTGTGAAACGTCCCGCTCCAAACTTTGCATGTACATTAGGTCAGCTGGTATTACCCCTCATTTTCACCGCTAGAGGCGCGAGCGAATTGACTTTTTGTAAATATACATAATTATAAAGATAGAAGCTTCTATAGAAGATAATGATCATAATGATGATGCGCGCGCATCCGTGACAGCGGCCGATGAGGAATTGAGGATTGAGGAAAGACGGTCGTGACTATATATATATTAATAATAATATACTAATAATAATAATTATTATTATCATTAGATAATGATAATGATCATAATGATGATGCGCGCGCATCAGTGACAGCGGCCGATGAGGAATTGAGGAAAGACGGTCGTGACTATATATATTAACTAGCCGAATGACCCGGGCAACGCCCGTGTTTTACCCGATTGAATGTTTTTATTCAAATACTATTTGTTACAATTATAAATTGGAGCCGTGGATGTCACTCTTGTGAAACGTCCCGCTCCAAACTTTACATGTACATTAGGTCAGCTGGTATTACCCCTCATTTTCACCGCTAGAGGCGCGAGCGAATTGACTTTTTGTAAATATACATAATTATAAAGATAGAAGCTTCTATAGAAGATAATGATCATAATGATGATGCGCGCGCATCCGTGACATGAGGAATTGAGGAAAGACGGTCGTGACTATATATATTAACTAGACGAATGACCCGGGCAACGCCCGTGTTTTACCCGATTGAATGTTTTTATTCCAATACTATTTGTTACAATTATAAATTGGAGCCGTGGATGTCACTCTTGTGAAACGTCCCGCTCCAAACTTTACATGTACATTAGGTCAGCCGGTATTACCCCTCATTTTCACCGCTAGAGGCGCGAGCGAATTGACTTTTTGTAAATATACATAATTATAAAGATAGAAGCTTCTATAGAAGATAATGATCATAATGATAATGCGCGTGCATCCGTGACAGAGATGAGGAATTGTTGAGGAAAGACGGTCGTGACTATATATGTTGATAATAATAATAAAATAATAATAATATAATAATAATAATTATTATTATTATCATTAGATAATGATAATGATCTAATGATGATGCGCGCGCATCCGTGACATGAGGAATTGAGGACGGTCGTGACTATATATGTTGATAATAAAATAATAATAATAATAATAATAATTATTATTATTATCATTAGATAATGATAATGATCTAATGATGATGCGCGCGCATCCGTGACATGAGGAATTGAGGACGGTCGTGACTATATATGTTGATAATAAATAATAAAATAATAATAATAATATAATAATTATTATTATTATCATTAGATAATGATAATGATCATAATGATGATGCGCGCGCATCCGTGACAGCGATGAGGAATTGAGGAAAGACGGTCGTGACTATATATGTTGATATACACAAGGGGAAAAATATAAAATCCTAAAACATATATAAATAGCTGAAGCTATCGATTTGTTTCTTGGGTTTCCCAAAGAAAGGATTATATCGTCATAAGTAGAGCTCTCTTGCGTTAATTTCTAAATTAATTTCTTCAACCTTTTTAAAAATAGTTTATTTCCAACGTTTCGGTAACTCGCTGTCGCGCTTTTCAAGGAAACCTGTATCGAGAATTGCTCGATACAAATATTTATATGGAATTCTATTGTCCTAAAATCTTATGTACATAGATTTCTTGAATACCATTTCTAAAATTCCTCCCTTCAGTGTAGAATATATAAGCATAATCGTACAACACAGTATTAGGGCTTTAAAAAGCTGTCTGGTAGATTAAATTGGCAAAATCGCTGGAAGGGTTCACCACTGATGAGCCAAGCCCTTCCAATATTTTTTATCGCAGCAAGGACAGTATAAATTTGTTTTATGTGTAAAAGAAACATTCGTGCTTTAATGCTTTCATTTATTATATATGGCGTGTTATTTCCTTATAATGTATTTGTTATTATTTACTTGTATCCGAATTCTAAATAATCTGGTATTTAAAAGCGCAATTAGAAATACTTGAAAGTCAGACTGCGGGACACCGCGCGTTTCGTTGGAAACAATATAAATAAAAAAAGGTTGAATAAATTAATTTAAAACTGAATTACACAACCAATGGAATTTTCTATATAGTTCTCGTGTTTGAAAGTTATATCTTGAAAGTTGAATCAATTTGATTTAAAAGTACAAACACAAACAAAGAATACGTAAGAAAGGAATAGATGATAAATAAATTACTTTATTTTCCAAGTGAGAGATAAGACATATAAACAGAAGATTCTATCAGCATACGGTGAAGTGAGAGAGGTCCATTCTTCACTAAACCAAACATCCCCCAGCTATAACACGTGCCGTCATTGCTTGGCTGTTTGCCTTCCAACGCGCGTGTTTATTTCAGGCTTGTGGGGACAAACAGATATATTATTTGAATAGAAATATATACAAAAAAATTCATTATATATATATGAATACATTTATTTGTTTATTTCTCAATATGTGAACGCGTTGGATAGCTTTCGTACTCGAGACCGTCTAAAAGGCCTAAAAATAACTACAAGGATTGTAGGAATCTCGCTCGTTACACCAGAGTTGCTGATTGAAACATAGATCCCTTTCCACAGATTTCTTTTATAATATATATATTTAAAATATAATATACTAGCGGACCCGCCCGGCTTCGCCCGGGTTTTACCCGAGTAAAAGTTTGTCTAACGAATCTCTCGATAAAGTGAACATTTTTTTCCCGGTCCCTTGAAAAATACTCGATAAGTTGAATAAAATCAATATTAATTGGTTCCCTCGGTAATTGGAAGTTAAAGGAATAGTATCTTGCCTTGGAATTGTATCATTATTCTTGTATGGATGTACCCGGCTTCGCCCGGGTTTTACCCGAGTAAAGGTTTGTTTAACGAATATCTCGATAAAGTGAACATTTTTTCCCGGTCCCTTGAAAAATACTCGATAAGTTGAATAAAATCAATATTAATTGGTTCCCTCGGTAATTGGAAGTTAAAGGAATAGTATCTTGCCTTGGAATTGTATCATTATTCTTGTATGGATGTACCCGGCTTCGCCCGGGTTTTACCCGAGTAAAGGTTTGTTTAACGAATCTCTCGATAAAGTGAACATTTTTTCCCGGTCCCTTGAAAAAATACTCGATAAGTAGAATAAAATCAATATTAATTGGTTCCCTCGGTAATTGGAAGTTAAAGGAATAGTATCTTGCCTTTGAATTGTATCATTATTCTTGTCTCAAATAAATTGCCGTGTCATCCTGAATTTTGTCTTTCCTAATTTTCTACATTACAAAATCATCGTATCATCATGATAATATTTAGAGCAGATTGTTGAATTATAACAGATAAATTAGAATAATTATCTTGATTATTTCTAGGCGAAAAGTTATTTCAAAAATTTTATTTGCTAGAAACCTTCCCAGTACTATACTAAATAACTTCCCAAAGTTTCATGGCGATCCAATGAGTGGTTTGGTCAGGCATAAAGGACAAACAAACAGACATACATTCATTTTTATATATATAGATTAACAGTAATTAAACGTAACAGTAAGAAAATGTTGATTTTAAAATATTTTAATTTTTAAATATTTTAATTTTTCCATATTTTTTTTAAATATGTAAATAGAGTCTCTTAAGAAAGACCACCTAAAAACATGAATCAACTTGTTTCTCCTGTTGGTGGTCTCTCATTGAAGATTCTAATTGCTATTAAAGAATCTCTAATAGACCTTTAATAAGAGACTGCCTCTTGGAGAGACGGTGTAGCTACGAAATGGATATTCCCGGCTTCGCCCGGATTTTACCCGAGTAAAGGTTTGTCTAACGAATCTCTCGATAAAGTGAACATTTTTTCCCGGTCCCTTGAAAAATACTCGATAAGTTGAATAAAATCATTATTAATTGGTTCCCTCCGTAATTGGAAGTTAAAGGAATAGTATCTTCCCTTGGAATTGTATCATTATTCTTGTCTCAAATAAATTGCCGTGTCATCCTGAATTTTGTCTTTCCTAATTTTCTACATTACAAAATCATCGTATCATCATGATAATATTTAGAGCAGATTGTTGAATTATAACAGATAAATTAGAATATTTATCTTGATTATATCTAGGCGAAAAGTTATTTCAAAAATTTTATTTGCTAGAAACCTTCCCAGTACTATACTAAATAACTTCCCAAAGTTTAATGGCGATCCAATGAGTGGTTTGGTCAGGCATAAAGGACAAACAGACATACATTCATTTTTATATATATAGATAATTTTTCATCGCAGTAAGGACAGTAGAAGTTTGATTTATTTGTGAAAAAGAAGCATTCGCGTCTTAATGTCTTCATTCGTTATATATATGGGCGCGTTATTGCTTTGTATTAATTTATGCCTAACTTGTCCTTATTGTTTTC
Organism: Cordylochernes scorpioides; assembly: GCA_030710605.1. Lineage (NCBI taxonomy): Eukaryota > Metazoa > Arthropoda > Arachnida > Pseudoscorpiones > Chernetidae > Cordylochernes > Cordylochernes scorpioides. The sequence goes on from CP092867.1 coordinate 76,814,796, forward strand.
AGAAGGGCATTGCTCGATGAAAATATTTGAATGTAATTCTACTGTCCTAAAAGCTTATGTATATAGTTTGCTTAAATACCATTTCTAGAATTCAACCCTTCAGTGCAGCATATAAAAGCAGAATGATCCAATACAGTATTGGAGCTCTAAAGAAGCGGTCTGGTAGATTAAATTGGCGAAACCGCTGGGAGGGTTCACCACTGATGAGCCAAGCTTTCCCAATATTTTTTCAACGCAGTAAGGACAGTAGAAGTTTTATTTATTTGTGAAAAGAAACATTCGCGTCTTAATGTCTTTATTCGTTAGTTATAGATGTCGCGTTATTGCTTTGTATTAATATATGTATATATTTAGATGTTTCTAGAATTTATATCGGTATATATATAATAAAGATTACTGGCCTGACGTGTCTTTTTATTGAATTTGCATAGGATAATGATTCTATAGCTTCTTTATGTTGTTGGAAACACAAGAGAGACACGCAGAGAGAACATGTAGCAACATTAAGTATGTTGAAACATTACAGAGAAAAGACAGAGAGAAGAAAACGTATGGAGAACCATGGTGTTAGAAATTCAGTGAAAAATAAAATAATAATTTACTACATTGACCAACCCTGTGGCTTGGTGATCGTACATATCATGCCTGATTGTTCATATTAAAAGGGGAAAATATTCTGTAAAATATATCGTTTTTTTATTCAAATAAAAGTTTTACAGAGCACATAATCTACAAGAGAACCTATTCGTTTGAAAAGCTTAGTAACAATTATACAGAAGATTTAGTATAAAAAAATGAGAATGAACAAATAAGAGATTCGAATAGGATAAATACTTAAATTATCTAGTAACTTATCTGGGGGGTCGGTGGAAGGCTGGTTAAACCGTTTGGTTTACGACCACTACGACCCGGGTTCGATCCCCGCATTGGACACTTTTTTCTGTTTAAAAAAAAAAAAATGCTCCAATGGCCCCACCGCCCCGATTCTTGCAAAAGTCCAACCCCACCACCGAGGTGCAAGTAACCAAACGGGGCTCTGGCACATTTGTAAGTGCAAAGTCGAACTGCTTTCACATGTGTAGATATGTGGTGCGCTTACAGTAAAAAAAAATGCAGTCGCTAACTACCCACCATGATTATCATGGCCTGTCCACGTGTACTAGGGATAAGCAAAAAAAAAGTAACTTATCTGGTTTTAGTAAGTCTACTCATTTTTTGCTACATTGCTGAGGTCAATGAAATTACAAAATCAAACGATCAACAGCGAATTTTTGATAACACGGGGCTTGATCGTTGCCTTCTGACTGAGCTCCCCAGCAGACCTATATTATAGGGATGGATGGATTTCAACACTGATTTATTTACCGCTGACTTTTGATACCAAAACATTTTTATCATCGTTTTAAATTACTTTGTGTCCATTTACAGAAACCTTTTGGCATAGATGTATTTATGTTGCATAATTCCCCAACAACCTAATTTGCATTTCAAAATACGAATATAAATTATGTTTTCGAATTATAATATTAAAATATACACCTATCCCCCGATTTACACGGTACTTTTTTACACGGTTTTCCAAATAAGTTTTTTTTTGTTTTTATCGCACTATACAAAATGCTACTGTGATTGAACACATGCGCTGTGTACACATCTCACGAGGAATCCCGAGCTTATGTGCTGACTACATATTTTAACCTGTCAATGCATTTTATTTTTATTTCTGTGTACACCTATCCCCCGATTTACACGTTTTTCTTAGGAACGTATCTACCGTGTAAATCGGGGGATAGGTGTATTTATAAATACACATACACACAACTGAAATGGTATTTAGCATATGCCGCAGGAACACCTTTTAACTCCTATAGCAGTCTAGAAATGACCTCTATCTCTATCATTTTAATGACGAAACCGCTTGGACGGTTTACCACTGAGATGAGCCATGTCATCTTTATTCTTTCAATTTCTAATCACTTGAAGTATATAAGAGCTATCAAAATATATTTTAAATATAAATGTTTGAAAAATAGCGCTTAAAAATATTTCTATTGCCAAAACTGGTATTGTGGCTCATTCTTCATCACTATTAGTAAAGTGTTTTTTCACTAGGTGATGAACATAATGCATCGTTCTGATGTATAATTAAAAGGAGAGATTCCTCTCTTAAGTAAAAATATGTATATATTTATATATCTGAACACATATATAAATATTCTTAAAATAGTAAATAAAACTAAATAATGACAATATTTTCACATAGAAAATTAGGAAAGACAAACTTCAGGCTGACGCGCAATTCATTTAAGACACAAACACACACACTAAAATTGATAAATATAAGAGAAACAACGGGGAGAAGGAAGAAATAATACAGAGTAGAAAATATAAATATCAAAATTAATAATCTGCTCATAAAAATTAATACTTCGCTACAATATCCATATTTCGTTTATAACGTGTGATATGTACTATAGCTGATCATTTTATGCTTCAATAAATTTCCGTTTGTGCTCTCTACTAAACTATACAAGGAAGGAGAGAAAAACTTGGTTTATCTATCTCTATTTCTACAATTTTGAAATATTTATTTATTACAAAGTATAAAACAGTCCCCCTGAGCGCCTGCAAAATAAAAGTAATTGTATGTACACTTTGACCAACTTCCAGGGTCTTCTATGCCATATAAGCTGTCGGTCGACCATGGGAGTTCTACCGTGTTAGGACCAAGGATCAATACACTATTAGTTTAGAAGTTTCTTTCACCACAACATATTTGTATATGTGCTTTAGAATTTTTCCTTCTTCTACTAAACTTGCTGCTATAAAAAGAATGCTTATTTACAGAAGGAAATTGATATATTCCTGGTCTTTAAAATCGACCTATGTACATAATAAGACAACATTCCGAATCCTATTCCATAATTCTCGTCAATATATATCTTTTCATTATACCTCATAGAGAATATAGTTTACCATTAACCTCATTTTTTAATCTCAATTTTAAAGGCAATCATTTATAGTTTGTTCACGAAAATATTATCTATATAATCGTATATATTACATGCCCAGCGTGTGTGTGTGCACACGCCAGTGTTTTTTTTTGTTTTGCAAATATTTTTTTTTCTCGTCATATTGCGTAATTAGGCTCTGTGTAGAAGACCAAATTTTCTCGAAAGCTTGAATTACTTCGAAAATAAAAAGATATGCTGTCCCCAACAGCCAATTGTTCTGATTTAATAGATATTCCTGTATATATCCATATATTCTTACAACCTTTGGCCTTGGACGATGTCGACGCACATTTTTCAATCAATTTTTTTTAGATAGAAGTGTTGCTGAAGACCCGCTAATGGTGTTACGAGCTCTTTGGCGTGTCTCAGGGGAATAGTCTCTGGACATCATTGCCTATTACCTCTTTATACATTCTGTATCATTAGTATCATCATTATCACTTTATCATCATATATTAATATACAGTAGGGTCTCTCTTGAGTGCCGCCTACCCTATATATATATATATATATCTTAACTTTTTCTCATTTTATCAGTCCCCCAATCTATTTTATTTAGAGTCAAACACTAGCTTATGCGCTCTCTCCGTTGGATTTGGCTTATAGTTATTAAACCGAGAAAATACATATTTACATTTTAACATTTTTAGATATTCCTAAGCGACATTTGCCTCTGCTCTTTTATATCGGAAATTACATTTTGATTATTAACAGAGTGTTGGGAGTTCTCAAGTGATCTTCAGATACTTAAAAAATAAAGTGATTCGTTTTTAAAACAAAATCCACACCAATATCGCATTCTCGTGTAGCGCTGATTTTTTCTCCACAATAATGGAAAAACATATTACCTATTCAATATCAATTTCATATCAAATTTCCGATCTTGTTTACCTCTCTATCTTCACCCGTTTTATACACGTTAAAGCGAAATCACGCCAATTTGGCCTTAAAATACTCTTTTCTTCTTTCATAAAAACATTTCGACTCTCTTTGGTGTGCGTACAGCCTGCACTACACTGACAGGGACCAACATCCCGTGCGTGTCTGCCATTTTTTTTGATGAATCAAGAAAACTCATATAGTCATGGAATAAAATTAAATAAACGTTTAACTGGTATTTCTTCTAATAAATGGCGCTCTGTAATCTTTAAATGCATCTTTTAGCGGAAATATCTTTTAATCAAATTTAATACAGTAGAGCTTGGATAATTCGAACGTCTTCAATTCCAATATTTATCTTGGTCCCTAGACTTTTAAGTCTTTTATTCAAAACGTTTTTAATTCGAATTTTTGGATAATTCGAAATTTGTTTGGTTCCTTGGGCTTCGAATTATCCAAGTTCGACTGTATTATTATTTTTAATTCGACCTAGCTTATTTGTTTTAATTGATCACCCATCTTAAGTGCTTTATTTTATATTTTGGCTGGTGATTAGGCACCAGCGCTTCAAGACGCGTGACTATCCTTTCAATTATTCCTTCTCTCTCCCTTTTAATCGAATGTCTAAGAGATTCCAGGATTAAAATGTTAGCTCCAGAACCAAACTGACTCTGAAGCAGTAATGTTCCATACTTCTGTTCTCGGCGTATTGACCTTTTTTGAACATTTGATCCAATGCCCAGCTTTTGTAAAAACTTCCAAGCTAATGTCTTTTCTATCTATATTAAAATCTCTACACAGGACATTAATTTTCTTTCTATGCCCCTTTATAGAATTATTATTTTAACAAATTGTGCATATGATCTCGTTGTGAATTTACACTTCTAATTCGTCTCATTTTCCCGTTCTAATAGGCCAAATTCTCTTCTTTACAACTATGTACTATCTCCCACGCTATTTCTATCTTTTGGGGTCAAAAGACATGTTTGGCTGATTCCGATGCTCTTTCCGCAGATTCTTCGACGTCTTACTTACAATTTTTCTTGTCTTATTTCGTTTTGTTGAATCTTTTCTTTCCCCCAAAAGTTTGGTCTAATTAAACGAAGAGTACCATTACAAAAACCGAATCCTTCATGCTTTTTTAGAAATTTATCATTCGTCCCTGTTCATACTTTCATTGGTCCGACGCCAACAGTAATTTATTACTGGCCATACTTGGATTGAAGCCTATGCCCTCATATTTGGTAAAACTGAAATGAACTTTTGCAAGAACTCCTCCAAAGCTCCCAAGCCATCTGAATATGTTTTTTTCTGTGAGTCTAGCAAACTAAACGCGAACTCGGGGAGAAGTTATTCAAAACTGACTCAAGAGCTCACTATAGTCTCTAACCTAACTCCCTTTCTCTCTTATGCAGTTTCAAACATTTTTGATCTGCAGCCGTTTATTTGGCTGGAATTTGCAACAGCAAACTTGTACCCTTTAAGTCAAATTCATCTTCATCAACGGAACCTATAAGTAACCCACTTGTATTTACCTTATCTCTGTTTAATTATTATAATATTATTTTTAAAATATTAATTATATTATATACTAGCGGATGTGTACCCGGCTTCGCCCGGGTTTTATCCGAGTGAAAGTTTGCCTAACGAATATTATATATTATGAAGTATAATAAACAATGTTAAAGATTAGTTTTAATTATTAATCAAGATTGTGTGTGAATATGTGAGAAAGATGTAATATCGTTGTTGTTTTCTTGGCCGACTTTTTTACATATGGTGTTATCTTAAAATTGCTTGTTTTGAATATTTTTTTAGATTGAGTTGAATGAATTGCTGAATTTTTTTTGTTTTATATGTTATATTAAGATATTATTTAAAGTGTTATATTGATATATTACTTAAAATGTTATATTAAGATATATCATAGATAAAAATATTCTGTTAAATCGGCCGCCAGAGGTCATGCTTCCCATATAAAATCACATTGTTGTTCTTCCCCGTTGGGCCTCCCAGACAAGCACGAGGCGAGAGCCTCAAGCTGCCCCATCTTGAAGCTTAGAGCCCTCAAGTTCTAGGCTCCCAGGACCTCCTGCCTCCTCAACTGGCCTCCATCCAGGCTTCTCACCCATCAAGGCGCTGTTTCCCTGACCTCTCTAGCTTCCTCCCCCTGCGATGACACCTCCACTGCCAGATCCTAGGATCCCTTGCCACCAGTTCGCATTCTGCAGCCATAGTAGGGCTAGAAGACCTTATTTGTAGGCCAATTAGCCCGGATTCTCAAGAAACTCTTCCCCGTTGCCCCTCCCCCCGGTCCTCCTCTACATCCTGGCCTCACCTGGCGATGATCCCTGGCCACCCATTCCCAGGCCCTCCAACTATGCTTTGTATATATTCCGCTTTATGCGTCCATCGGGTTCAAAAATCATTCATTTTGGTTAGCAGCCCCGTAAAATAAAGATATTTTCTCTTCCCGTTGGGCCGACCCAAAACATTTGTACATTATGTAAATACGCTTTTCATTTTTTTTTTATTCTTACGCCTTAAGCCAGGCAGTAATTTTACCAAGTTATGTTTATCCTATAGCACAATAAAAACAATTACTGATCAAAACCAATATTTTTATTATTATTTCAAGATTATTCAACCACGACTGCACCACCATAGCATACCAAAATCAAGCAAATGACCACTAATTCCTCTACAATATATATATTCATATACATAGTGTAATCAATTTCCAGAAATGCTAAATATTTAAAGAAATACAAAAGTATTATAAAGTTTCATTTAAAACTTATCAAAATAATCACCGTCACTATCTATACACTTGTTCATCTTTTTTTACAGATATCAAAACACCTGTGAAAATCCTCATCTTTCAGGCTTTTCAAAATATTCTTCGTATTCGCCTTTATTTCAGGTAATGAGTCAAATCGACGTCCTTTTAAGACTTTTTTTAATTTTAGGGTAAAGGAAAAAGTCGTTGAGAGCAAAGTCAGGAGAATAGGGTGGCTGGAGTAGTAAAGCAATCCCGTGTTTAGCCAAATAGAGTTGTACAGTGACGGTCGTATGTGGCCGTGCGTTGTCATGATGTAAGAGACAATTTTTCTGATGCCATTTTTCGGGTCGTTTCTGACGCACAGCCTCCCTTAAACGTCGCAATACATCAAGATAGTAATGTTGATTAATGGTCTGACCCTCGGGCACGAATTGATAGTGTTCCAATCCCTTCACATCAAAGAAAGTGATAAGAAGACACTTAAGCTTCGATTTGATCATCCTTGCTTTCTTAAATATTGGTTCTCCAGGCTCTATCCACTGGCTTGATTGCCTCTTAATCTCGGGATCATATCCGTACACCATGTTTCATCTCTCGTGATAACATTTTTGAGCCAATGGGGATCAGAATTAAACATTTTGACCATGTTTTTGCACGTTTCTTTGCGATGCTATTTCTGCTCATCCGTTAAGAGATGTGGAACAAATTTATCTGGGGATCGTTTAAGATGCAGATAATTCTTTATGATGGTTTTGCATGTTCTAAAAGAGATATCCAAGTGTTCTGATAGCTCTCTGATAGTTATTCTTGGGTTTTCTTTGATCGATGACTTGATTTTTAGTGAATTTTCGGGGTTTTTATCGATAAAGGTCTGCCAGTGATATCCTTGACGCTTGTTCGACCAGCTTTAAATCGTGAAAACCATTCAAATGTCCTCGAATGTGATAGGGCATCTTCTTTAAAAGACCACTTCAACATTTGAAATGATTTGGAAGCTGTTTTCCTAATTTAAAGCAAAACTCTATGCAGACTCGCTGTTTTTCAATACAGTCCATACTGAAGTTAGAAAATGTTCTGATATACTCGAGCTTATAAATTCGAAAAAACGTGAGCGCGTGCGTCTGTGTGATAATTCTTTTTCTACGTGTTGATAAATGTTTTATCTATAGGTCCTTATAAAACTATTTAATTATTTTGAATATTTTACGTGATCCAGTCTCTTTTCTTGAAATTATTGATCACACGTTGTATATACTTGTTTAATTTATTCTCTCTTAAATTTATTATCTATATAGATAATCCGTAACAGAGTTTTCCATTGTAAAGTCCTAGCTATCTCCTCCGAAGATTACTGAACTACACATAACGATCTATATACCAAAATTTTCGTTATTTTTTTCTTCGTATGTTAGTTCTGTTTTTATTTTCCTAATGTTAACAGTTATTTTTATTTTTTAATTTAATCTATTTTACAATCGTAGATTTTTTGCATTTATCATAATCAATTCCTTTGTTTTGAAAGCGCGTTCTTTTATTCTAGCATTTATTTCTTTTATATTTCTTTATAATTATTTTGTTTCTATCTTTGTAATTATATATTGTAAGTATAAGTTTTTTTCCCCTTTACAGCAATGTCTTTATGGCATTTTGAAAATATTTTTGCTTTACATGACCGTTTTATTTTTATTTTCCAAATATTAATAGATTTATTTATTTTCAATTTGTTAGATTTTGCAATCGTAGATCATTTGCCTTCAAATGTTGTTTATCTTATATTATTTGTTATTTTTCATCATCGGATTGTTTATTTTTAAAACACGTTCTTTTTTATTATTACCTTTTACTAATTTCTAATATATATTTTGTATTTCTGATTCAATTAATTTGTAAGTACTTTGTTATAGTTTTTCATTTAAATTTAGCTCAATTTTTGTGTCTGGTTTTCTTTTTTGCAGTATCTTTCATAATGTCTTTGGCATCTTTATTTTTCTCATTAAGAGGCTAATGATTTATTTGTATAATCAATTGTTGATTACTTAATTTGTTATATGATAAAGCACAATTTGAATTATAGATTATACAAGAAAATAAGACCTAATCCAAATAATTTAATAGTGTGTGACGTTTCGGCAACAGCATCAGACAAAAGAATAAATGAACTAAAGAATAAAATCTCATTTATTCTTTTGTCTGATGATGGTGACATTGCTGCTGCCAAAACATCCACACACTATTAAAATATTTGGATTAGGTCTTATTTTCTTGTATTAATTTGTTATAGTTTTTCATTTAATTTAGCTCCATTTTTTGTGTCTGATGTTCTTTTTTTTTTTGCAGTATCTTTCCTAATGCCTGATTTGATTACTTGCTTTGTTATAGTTTTTCCATTTGCATTTTAGCTCCATTTTTGTGTCTGTCATTTTTTCTTCTTCTCATAAATAGGCTGATGCTGTATTTGTGTAGTCAATTGTTGTATTTTGTGTCTGGTTTCTGTTTTGCAGAGCTGCTCAGCTCTGCATTTCCCTTGGAAACTGTTGGTAGCACATTAGAAATTAATGATAAAGTACTGAATTGCTTACCAAACAGGTAGATTTATTACAACCTTGTAAGTTTGTAAGTTTAACCCACATATATATAAAATTAGAAATGTAGTTTTTAATGAGGTCTTTCAAATGAATTTATTCCTTTAATATGTTGTCATATCTGCAATATAGTTGTGTTGTTTGCATTTTTTTTTTTGGTTTCAAATATATTTATTTATACTTTTTACCAATATACCTATAATTTCTCACCGAAAAGATTTTTAAAATTTTATTTGTTATTCAAAAAACTATTATCAATTATTTTTGGTCTTCTCTTTATTTACTTATTTTACTCATTGATCTATACATACAATTATTTGCATACAATTGTATACATACAATTTTCTACATTTTTGCACTGTGCAGTTTAATATGTTGTTAATTAAGGGTTTTAGGCAAAAATCAACTGTTGAAATTTGAATTTCAAAATAGTTGAATTATCGAAAGTGTCGAATTACAGTTTGTCAATGATAGGCCGTAGGTCGAGATATCAAAAATGTCGAATTATCGTGTGTTGAATTAAGGAGGTAATATTGTATATATATATAAAATAGAAATGTAGTTTATAATGAGATCTTTTAAATTAAATTATTCCTTTAATATATTGTCATATCTGCAATATAGTTTTGTTGTTTGCAATTTTCTTTTTTTTTTCCTTTCAAATATATGTGTCCACTCTGAAAATAGTTTGTAAATTTATATTCCAATTTATTTTCTTATATATATATATATAATATATATATATTTTTTATTTCCAGAATATTTATTTATACTTTCACCAATGCCTTTAGGATCTTTGCGATGGAACACGTATGGTGTTTCAGCGCATGTGCTCTCATGTCCTTGAAGCACATATACTGACAGTGCCCAAAGTTGAACACACTGTATAGTGTCTGAAATATCTTTGGGCCCCTTCGGATACCAACCTTCGCTTCATTCTAGAGAGGCGTTAGTTTTCACTAAGGTTGGCTTTTGCTATGACTATAAATAAGGCTCAAGGCCAAACCTTGGCTACAAGAGCCTGTGTTTACGCACGGACAACTTTAAGTGGCTTTTTCAAGTGTGCGAACATTGGATAGCATACATGTATTGTATTAGTATTTTGTTAATACACTATTATCAATTATTTTGATTTTGGACTTCTCTTTATTTACTAATTTTTCCCATTTCTCTATACATAAATTTCGTGCATTTTCAGTGGCTGCCTTCGCCTCTGTAATACCTTTTTACCGGTAAAGTTGTATTTAAACAACAATCAACCTTGTAATTTGATTTTAAAAATGGTCGAATTATCGAAAGTGTCGAATTATCGATAGTGTCGAATTACAGTTTGTTTATTTATTTTTAATAAGGTCCTCTTATCTTATCTGCAATATAGTTGTATTGTTCGAAATTTTATTTTCAAATTTGTTAATTTTTTTCTTTTTTTTTCACTCTAATAATATTTATTTAAATCTAATAATTTTTATTTAATGCAATTTAATTAATAATTTATTTAATCCAATGTCTATAGTTTCTTCCCTGAAATTGCTTACCAAACATGAGTCAGTGTTTCCTCAGTGTTAACAGTTGGAGTGTTAGAATGCGGAGAAGCAAAATAACTCCCTACTGAATTTCTCAATAGTCTTACTCCCAGAGGAATGCATCCACACCAGTTAAACTCTAGGTTGGTGCTATTGTTATGCTTCTGAGAAGTTTTAATCCTAAGCAGGGTCTTTGAAAATGGTACACGTGTGGTGATACAGTGCATGTGCTCTCATGTCCTTAAAGTAGTGTAGTTCTGTTGTTTGCAATTTCATTTTCTGATTTGTTAAAATTTTTCTTCTATAGTTTCTCACCTGCGGGTCCTTCGGGTAAACCTGGGTCGTTGCCGGTCACTGGCTAGTTTAATATAATAAATTAATTTAGTCGCACACGAACAAATATAGAGATACATTTTGCACTATTTTCACGGTTTCCCTGCTAAACTTAATACAATTTATTTCATTATTCTCATTATCTTTGAGCTATCTTAGCCCATCTTTCACTGCCTAAGCCTGTGTTTATACAAATGCTTCAGGAATGGCCGAATGTAATAGGAGCTAGTCCAGAGAGGGTCACTCGGAAGAGGACGAGTAACTATGCGCCTTAGTCAATAATGGATCTATTTTATTCGACTGGCTTATTAGCTCTATTATCTCATTTACGTTGAGCATAAATATATGGAGATGTTGAGTAGTTTACTTTAGTTATAATACATTTTTCCTGCTACACATGTGCGATGGTGAGCTAATATCTAGTGTAAATGTGGTTGCAAACGCAGTCGCTCATAGGAGAGTCTGATGTCATCGCCCATGGTGGACGATATTATTTTATAGTATAAAAGAGATATAGATATATTCTACAGAGTAGATGAAAAACTAGTAAATTTTTATTCTATTTCTCTAACTTTCAACACCGGCGGTTAGCGGGTCGAGGCCAGTACGCGGGCGGCGGGTAGGTGGGAGGTGTGGGGACCCGAGCTGAGACATTTGTTTACTGGGCTTCTTCAACGGCAGTGCCCTGCCGTAGCTATGGTGGGATGTGAAGCTCTGAGACATTTGTTTACTGGGCTTGTTCTAAAGAGGAGTACCCGGCCATAGCTATGGTGGGATGTGGAGAACTGAGACATTTGTTTACTGGATTTGTTCCAATGGCAGTTCCCGGCCGTATCTATGGTTGGATGTGGAGAACTGAGACATTTGTTTACTGGGCTTGTTCCAAAGACAGTGCCCGGCCGTAGCTATGGTTGGATGTGGAGAACTGAGACATTTGTTTACTGGGCTTGTTCCAAAGACAGTGCCCGGCCGTAGCTCTGGTGACGTTCATTTTGACGGGAGAGGCGCCCTATGCTTTTATAGATCAATTTATTCCCGGAAATATTTCCACTTATATTTGCCCATAGATTTGGCTCATACACTTTGCCAGATAAACACTTATTTGGCAGATTGTGAAGATTCCATTAGGTCCCTTATGAATCTCATGAAATAAAGTCCGCCCTGGGCTGATGAGGGCCATTAGCCCGAAAACATTGTCTTCAGGTGGACGCTTTTCAGTTTGCCAAAGCTGGTGTTGTGGCTTTGTCACCGACCCGAGGCCGCTAATTTGGCGTCTAATTTTGACGGGAGAGGCGCCCTATGCTGTTATAGATCAATTTATTCTTATTTATATACTCTAAATACATTCCTACACAGTAATTAAACTTTTTCACTTACAAGGGGCCAGAAAGTTTGAATATTTTCACTACTGAAAGTATTGGACTTATGCAAGATAAAAAAAAAAAAACGTAAGGTGGATTCATAATTTTAGAACGTGTTGTAAACTTTCTGAATCTATTTCTTCCCCCTTCATCCTCAATATACCAAATGGTAGATCCCTCCTGGTTCCCATCTCAGAAGAACCCGGGTTTATACACAGGCTTAAGATGATACATATGGCACATATCAATTCTAACTGTCTCTATATAAATAGAGGCAGGTTTGGAGGTATTAACTTGTATACAAGGTCATCGCGCGGGACAGTACAGCAATACTTGAGGTTGTAATTGATATGACGATCCTGCTGAATGAAAGATTCCAAAAGAGATATGTGTAACACATATGACAGTTTTAAATATAAAAGTATAAATGTGGATCAAAAGGGCACCACAGACATCAGACATATTTTGGACTGGCTAGATTTCTATCAATGACCTTCAACAGGCCCATGACTAGATTCTAAAAAACACTGATATTATACAAGTATACAAGGCTCCAGGAATAGATCATATAAGCAATCAGATGATCAAAACGGCAGTTCATAATATATCTCCTGTGTAACAAAATTGTTCAATGCTTGTATTGGACTTAATTATTATCCGGAGGCCTGGAGAAAGTCAGCAGTAATGATTATAAAAAAAACCTAATAAAGAAAATTATAAAGATCCCGAAAGCCTACCGCCCTATAAGCTTGTCTCTAATTTAGGTAAAATTTTTGAAAGTCTAATTCATATTGAACTTTTAAATCATATTAATAGTAATAATGTTATGCATCCTGCTCAACATGGATTTACAAAAGAAAAATCAACAATCTCTGCTTTACAAGAAATAACTAAATTAAGTCTTCTGAAAAGAGAAACAGAAAATACGGCAATAGTAACAGTGGACATCAGCGGAGCTTTCGACAACGCATGGCATCCGGCTATTCTCCAACAATTGGACAAAAGCAAATTTTCCAGCGGTACTGATAAAATAATTAATTCTTACTTTGAAGACCGGAGTGTAGAGTTTAAATATACTAATGTAAAGTGTATAAAAAAGATAAATAAGGGATGTCCCCAGGGTGGTATTATTTCTCCTATTCTTTGGAATATATTACTTAATGATTTCAACTTATCTTTTAACGAAAGTTTTGCTAGAGTAATTGCTTTCGCGGACGATGTGACATTTGTGGTATGGAGTTCAAACATCTATGATCTTCAGTATAATATTACCCAAATGTTTAATAAAAATCAAAGCCTGGTGTGAAAAGGTAAAACTTTCACTAAGTCCAAACAAAACAGGTATACTCTATCTACATAACTATGAAAAATTGCCCATTAATTTTGATGGAAAAATAATTCAACCATCAGAAACTGTTAAAATTTTGGGAGTTATTTTTAAAAATCATAGACAAAGGAATAAGATTAATTTTGGAACACTTGTTGACAATATAATTATGAAAGCTACGAAACTTAAGAATATATTATTCTCATTATGTGCACGTACTTGGGGCATTGATACTCGGCGTAGATTGATCTTATATAAAGCTATGATACGCTCTACAATAAGCTATGCATCAAATATTTGGTTTCCTTTTATCACTGCAGCAAAAAGATCCAAGTTGAATTCTATACAATATCAAATTCTTATTAGATGCATTCATGCTTATAGGACTTCATCTTCTTACATCACACATATACTAGCGAAAACCCCTTTACTGTCCGATTATCTTGAATTATTACAAACAAAGTATAATATGACAAATTCTCTCACAGATCGAACACTCAAAAAACCCCTTCAAAAAGAATTAAACAAACTATATCTGGATCTAAAATTTAAGTTTTATCTTTCTCAATCTAATGAAACTGTTCAAGAAATTCTTTCCAATTGCTGTCCCAAATTTCATTTCTTCTGATAAATTCACTACTTTATTCTTAACTGGCAAGGACCCCTTCTTAAGTTTCCTATTCAAACTGAATGCTATCAATGATCCAACATGTGAATGCCGCTTAGATGTTGAATCACCAGAGCATCTTCTTTTATCTTGCCCTCTGACTAATCAAATTGTATGTAGATACTTTGAAACATTACCAAATTCTCTTTGTGTATATACTCTTTCTTATGAGAACTTTGTTAAGTTTAGAACTATTTGTACAATAATTTACAAAACAATACTAATCCATCGTGTAAATAATTAATCATATATATGTAAATAATACCAGCACAGCACAATAGTCCTTTGGACTTCGTGCTTTTGTAACAATAAATAAAAAAATAAAAACGAATATATTTTTCATATTAATTTTATCAGGATATATAATTAGATTAACTAAAATTTTAACCTAAAGTTATTTTAATTAAATCATGATTCAAAATAATGCGAACTATATCCATCGTACATAGGTAACTTATAATATCAATGTTTATAGGATCTAGTTATTGTCCTGTTGAATATCGATTGATAGAAAACTGGCCATTTAAAATAAGTCTGATGTCTGTCACAGTATTTTTATTTACATTTATACTTTTAGATTTGAGCATTTTATTGGTATTTACTATGCTTTTAAATATAGCTTGAAGAAACTCTAATAATTTGTTTGTTTTTCTGGAAAATATATAGCTACATCAATCAATTTCCCCTTGAAGAGAATGTCAGAAAGTCACTGAAACGTAGAGAAAAAAATAAAAATTGGTTGATGTGGCTATATATTTTCCAAGCAAACTTTCAGCCAACATTTTATGTTAAAAATTGTTCTGTTTCTGTGTTTTGTTGTTGTTGTGAAAGTGCTTCCAGAGCGCGTGGCAAGACGCGCAGAGTAAGCCTTCATAATATTAAATAAAAATATAAGCTCTGTTCACATTGAATTATCCATTTTCCTCAATTCTACAGTATGGTGGGCATCCACATACAGCCTACACCACGCTGATGAGAACCAACAGCCCGAAACGTGTACGTAGTTGGCTTTTCTTGATAAATCAATAATGGATGATCGACTTGGGGAGGTTTTACTGTATTCAACACATTAAAATCACAATAATTAACATGTTCATTATGAGGTTTAAAAAACGATGTGTTCCCTATCATATTCTCAAGGCTAGTTTTCACGCTAAAGGACTTTCTAGAAGCCTGAAACAATACCTGATTCTACAAAGGTTAATCTGCCAAAATGGAAGGATTTCTTAATAATAAGTAGTTTATAAATTTATAAAATAATTTTTTGGTCCACAAATAATACAGTATAACCTCAATGGGAGGACACTATGGCTAGAGGACATCTCTATATAAAAAGCAGTTTTCCTTTTCACCAAAATGACCATTTTTACTAATTAGCAACTCTTCGGTAAAGAGCTATCTCCCTCTAAAGGACACTTTGACTCTATAACTAGATGTTGTCCTTTACAGAGAGATAGTTCTACTGTATATCAAAACAATTCGCAAACCAGGTTTAAATCAAGAGTTAAAATATTCAATTATTTAAATTAAAAAAAATAAAAAAATAAAATAGTTAAAGCAACCTTTATTTGAAGCTGATTTGTGATTTATTAAAATGATATTTTAGATCGAGACTAGTTATTAAGAAATCCCTCCAACTTGTCATAGATTTTGTTAGTTATATGTAGTATTAGGTATAGTTTCAGATTTGTAGATGAGCTGATTATCTCGAAAGTTCTAGCCTCGTCAATGGAATAAACATATTTGTGACGTTGTATTGAATCTTTGAATCCTTGATTTAAAACATTATATCGTATAATGCCCAGTATATTGGCATCCATTGTATGTTGCAGGTGTAATGAGCGTACATGTACGTTGGGCAATCCTACTGGCCATTGTTGCTGCGCGACACTAATGTACAGACTCCTGGTATCAAATTGACCTAAGTGACCATTCTCTCTACCTGCGGGACGTATAAAAATCGAGGGCTGACCGGCGCTCATATTTAGGTTATCCTGGAGGTGAGAAACCCCGGTGTATGTCCACAGTACCAAGTCAACGGCGATTATTGCGTGAAGGACATGGGCTAAATAAAGATATTATATAGAATTTCATACTTCGTGACTCTTGGGGAAGTTTGCTTCAACATTTCAAAAGTCGCACTCAATAAGAGGGCGAAGAGGATTTATCTGGTGATATCGAGTGTCATTTTAGCATTCGTAACACGGGCTATAAACCCTGTTCTGAAGATGTTTTAAAAAATCATGATTCTCACTCAACAAGTCCCTAGATTATAGCACAGATTCAATTCTACCAATAAAAATACAGGTAATCAATCAGGGATCTGGTACGATTGTGGTACTTGTAAGTAAAAGGTCCAATTGTTTCTATTTAGGTGGACATGGTATCTCCGTTACTTTGAATAACTAACTTGTACTATGTTTACATGGCATACAAAAGCAACACCATTAAAAAAACACTTTATGCGACTCTTTGATAATTTATCGATGTAAAACTGTAGTCTCATCCATTGCGGAGGCAATACTTGAGTTTATTGACTTCGTCATGCAATCTAACCGGCAACTGAGGAGTTTCAGAAACTACATTAATTATCTGTATCCATACCTAGGAGTTGTAGAAAGCAAAACACACGACCAAAAATTATATTTATATTTTAATAATTTGATTCTTGAAGAATTGTTGATGAATTTCGAAAATGAATTAGAGCAACATGAAGAAAGTGTAGACATATTCTACAGCTTCCTCACAGCCCTTTTTTCAACATCGTAGCTTTCTTTATCTCTGTAAGAACATGCTGGAAGAAGCACAATCCGTCACTATCTATGTTTCTTGCTTCCCACACAGCATAAAACGGTCGATTCTAGAGAAATATAGGGTATCGAATTGCCGCAGGTGTTATGAATTTAGATATATCTTATCGGTTAGATATTTTTTATTATATGAGGTTAACGTCAAATAAAAGCATACAGAGGACAGTATCCTTAACAAATGTGTGTCCTCTAATCAGCTTGTGTCGTCCATGTCAATTGAGGATGTGGTACATATTTTCCTCAGACCTTGTGAGGGCTGGGGTTGATTGGAGCCAGCCGATGACAGCTGATTTGTCGCACTCTGCTTATACTCCATCTAATATGGAATTGTTTGGTTCAAGGTTATCAATTTGATAACCATGCCTAGTTCTTTGGTTTTTTATTTTGTAGGTAGATTTATTTTCGAATCTCTTCTCTCTCTTTCATTACCAATTCTAGAGTTTAATATAAAGCTATAACGCGCTATTTATATATAGCAAGTGGAACATTAAAACTCGAATATTTCTTTCACACATAAATCGAAATTCTACTGTCCTTACTGCGATGAAAAGATATTGGGAGGGCTTGGCTCATCAGTGATGAACCCTCCCAGCTGTTTCGCCAATTTAATGCTAGTGTTTGTGAAGGGTTACTCTGTCAGTGTGGTGTGATAGTTCACATTGGTGAATATAACGGTTTGAGGATGTTAGAGTTTAATTTATTATAACTCTGTGTATATATGTTTTTATTGTATTTGACCACGAGTGCCTGGTCACGTGTGTATGAATTTATTGTATAAATAGTGTGTTTGAGAATAAAGTGTATGTTGACTTGGAACTGTGTGAGACTGGTGTTTTCACAGTAGTTTAGCTCGGTAGACTCGCTTCATTTTGAGACAAGACCTTGGCGCTGACTATACCTCTGGGCGGAAGAATGAAAAGTGAATAAGAAGAACCAGCCAGAAAGAAGATTGGCGAACATTTTGGTCCCTCGAGCCGGATATAGGCTAGGTTCAAGTTTAATAAGTTTAAGAAACCTAAGAGGTTTAAAGAAGTTTAAGAAACCTAAGAGGTTTAAAGAAGTTTAAGAACCTAAGAGGTTTAAAGAAGTTTAAGAAACCTAAGGAGGTTAAAAGGTTTAAGAAGTTTAAAGAAGTTTTGGAATAGAAGAAGGTTAGAGATTTAAGAAAGAATCGAGAGAAAAAGGCCTATACAAATTTAGGCAAGTCTAGAAAAAGAAGAATTTATGCAAATAAAGTTTTGCAAAAAAGGTTATGCAAAAAAGGTTTTTAGGAAAGTTTTGTAAATTGGATTAAAAAGGAAAAGGCCGAGGTATAGAGCGTCAAGCAATAATTCAAGTTAAGATCAAAGGGCAAGTCTAAGCCATGAAGCGGGCATTAAGAAGTAGAGCCGCTCAAAGAACGATTATATCCAAGTTGATTAAAAGGGCAGAAGCGGAGTTGGATGAAGAAACTCCTTCTGAAATACGATAAGAACGAGCTATAAACTCATCGAAAAGTATATGGCAAATCTTCAGGATGAAGATAAGTTGATCTGGAAGTTGATGCTAGAAGGTAAGGAAATTGATTACAAGGTACGAGAGGAAGAGAAGGACACAGTGATCCAGTATGATCAGAAGTGGATGGGTCTTGAGATTAAGATAAATAATTTCCTCAGCTCTCTGATGAAGGATACGGAAGCCCTCCATGGTGCTAGTTCGAAAAAGGGCTCGCAGCCTGGAACCAGAGTAAGCCGATTGCCCAACTTGGATTTGAAGATCTGCGATGGAAGCAGTTTAGAAGGTGGGATGAGTGAGAAGCCAAGTGTTGTCGGAGTTACCCTGATGAAAGGAGTTGATCCAGCTTCTATTAAGGAAGATGCTGGGATTGTGGTATTATCCGAGCAAATGGTAGAAGAGACATCCACGCAGATTACCGTTGAAGAAAGTCATAGGGCTCAAGTTGAGAAAAGGCAGTTGGCTGAAAAAAGTAAAAATGCTCAAGTTAAGAAGAAGTCTGTTGTAGAAGTTGATGAAAGTAATAGGGCTGAAATTGAGAAAAAATCTGTTGAAGCAGATGAGGAGAAAGGGCTGGATGTGGAACCAGGAATGGATTCAAAGAACACTGAAGAGTGGAGCTGCTATATGCAGAACAAGGTACTGATTCAAAGATAGCAGAAAGGCTAGATGCAGAACAAGGCACCGATTCAAAGGTAGCAGACAAGTTAGATGCAAAACAAGATATCGATTCAAAGGTAGCAGAAAAGCTAGATGCAGAACAAGGTACCGATTCAAAGGTAGCAGAAAAGCTAGATGCAGAACAAGGTACCGATTCAAAGGTAGCAGAAAAGTTAGATGCAGAACAAGGTACCGATTCAAAGGTGGCGGAAAGGCAAGACGCAGATTTAGAGAATGAGAAAGACTCAGAAGCTGAAACCAAGGACAATGAAGTAGGGGATTCTGAGACTGCTGTTAAAGGTTATGAATCGGTGAGCAATTCTAAAGCAGTAGCTGACGGCGATGATCAAGTGGAGATTTCACGATGGTAAAGCTGAGTCCATTGATGATATTGAGGAAAGAGTTGTCAGAGTTCCACCATCGAGGAAATTGGTGGAAGCGGGACAAACTGGAGATGCGGAATTTAAGGTAACAGGATACTATTTGCCTGATCGCCCTGTATTTAAGTGTGGGTCCAGAGCGACGCCTAAACGGCCAGTATTTGACGACGCTTCCTGTCGAGGACGAAACGGATTCTCGTTGAAGCGATATTTGACCAGGAGACCCAGTCTATTGAGAGGAATCCCTGAGATAGGGATAAAACTTCGGAAGAATAAGTTCGGAGTTGTAGCCGACCTGAAAAGATATTTTCGGATGATCGCCATTAAGGAAAGTGATTGGGACTACCTTAGATTTCTTTGGAAGAAAAGGATGGACAACTGATGGTGCAATGATGCAAAGGTTGGAGAAAGTGAGGCGCTTTCTAAACAGGGTTTGTACCATCCAGATCACCTATGTGAAGAGAGAACCAATAGAAAAAGGTTCAATTGGCAAATATCTTCCAAACAATAAGATGCAACTTGTATCGAAGGAAACTGTTTCTGGAGCTGTTATAACGCCAATGTTATACTCCGGCCAGTTCTCCAAAGGAGCAAGTGCCTACTCCAGCGAAAGGTCTTAATTTGGAGACAAGTCTCCAGAAAAGTCTGGTAAAGGTGCTAGACTGGAAAGGATTGCGAATCTTGTAGATTATATGACTATTATATTGAGCGGTTTGAGATCTCTAAAGAAGATTTCAGAGTCCTATGACAGCTCTAGGCCTGCAGACGATACCTCTGAGCCTTCAGACGATACCTCTGAGCCTGCAGACGATGCCTTAGCATCAGATCCTGATTCTTCAGAAGGTAAAGCTCAAGGTTCTCAAGAGGTTCCAGGGATTGCAGTGGAGGATTCTGACGAAAGGTCTGCAATTGAGGATTCTCAACCTTCAGAGCCTATTGATGCGGAGGGTTCTGGAGTGGAGGCTTCAAGCGATGTAGAGGTAAGAGCTCAAACAAGGAGCCCTAAAGCCATATCTTCAAAATACCTTGCATGAAGAAAGAAGAATCCAGCATAGACTTGGAAGAGGAAGACATTGGAAGAAACGAACCCTCTCCAGCCTCAATCACCTTCAAAGCCCTAGAAACCACAGAGTCTAAAGAAATTGATCTGACGATTTTGGGCAACATTACGAGAGAACATTGCGCACAAGGGATTGCATTTGAACAGTCCAATGTTATAAGGACATTGGGGTTGGGATGGATCCAAGGTGAAGACTGTTTCTTCTATGAAGTTCAGTCGTTGGAAGAGACATTGGTGACTACCACGAGCGAAATGCTTTCCCATCGCCAAGTTATATGATCCCTTAAGATGGTTGGCAACTGTCCTTGTAACAGGAAAAGTAATGGTTCAAAGGTTGTGGATAACGGGAGTACATTGGGATGATCCGATGGATGAATCATTGATTGAAACATGGACTACTTTAAGAAAGGAATTGAATTTCATGGGAAGTTTGAGAATACCCTGATGGATGGGTCTCGGAGGGAATACCCAGGGAGTGCAGTTGCATGGATTCGGTGATGACTCCGAAGACGCCTATGCGGCAGCTGTTTACATAAGAATTCCCACTGACCATGGAGTCAGTGTAAGACTGTTGGCATCAAAGACTGAGTTGGCTCCCATGCGGAAGATGTCAGTTCCACGCTTAGAATTGTGCGCAGCTCTTCTGCTGACCAGACTAGTGAAATATATAATGGAAGAGTTGGATATCAAACTGGAGAGTGATACCTGTTGGTCCGATTCTACCATGGTCTTGAATTGGTTTGAGAACTATGTTTGGAGATCTCCCCACTTTCATCGGCAATCGTGTGGCGGAGATTGAGTTGTCCACAAATAAGGGAGTGGCGCTGTGTTCCACAGGAGATAATCCAACGGATATTGCCTCGCGAGGAATTCTGGGGTCCGAGCTGAAGCAGTCTTCCATCTGGTGGACAGGACTGCCTGGTTGTCAGCGGAATCACAGAATGGCCTAGAATGCCTCCTATGTTTGAGCACCAAAGTCAAACTGAGCTCCTGAGTATTCATGCCATCAGTGAAACACCTTTCTTGGTGGCCATTGGAGAGATGAGCTCGACCTTTGATGGATATATCCGAAAGTGGCCTGGATATTGCGCTTTTGCCATAAACTGCCGCTACAGAGCGGAGCGATATCAGTCGCACTTGGGCACAGCTGAACTGAGAAATGCTCATCGGAGAAGACTTCGGGTAATTCAGTGCCAGCATTTCAAGGAAGATGTGAGAAGTTTGCCCACTTTAGGAGCAATGAAGCGCACGAGCAAGATTTATGGTTTAGCGCCGATCCTCGACGATCTAGGAATCCTTGGAGTCGGCGGTAGATTGAAATGGGCTCCATCTATGGCACATGAACAAAAACATCCTGCGCTATTGCCTTCATCAGGAAAGGTAGCTCAGATGATTGATCGAGCAGTTCATATGCGGACTATGCACGGAAGTATGCACCTGATGCTGTCCACATGGGGACAGAAGTATTGGATGCTGAGAACAAAAGATCAAGTGAAGAGATGCATTCGAGAGTGCGTGACATGTTGTCGATACAATCGCGTCACTCCAGGCCAGCTAATGAGCGATTTACCCAAGGAGAGATTAACACCGGGTAAACCCTTTCTCAATAAGTGGTGAAGATTGTGCTGGACCTGTGAACCTTCGAATGTCCAAGGGTAGAGGTCGAAAGACGGAAAAGGGCTACATCTGTCTAGTTGTGTGCTATGTGACCCGAGCCGTACATCTTGAATTGTTTCCAGATGCCTCTACACCCCACCATCATGACGGCTTTTAAGCGAGTTGTAGCGCGAAGAGGGCACTGCACTCGGCTATATAGTGATGAAGGAACAAGTTTTGTAGGAGCTGCACGACGGTTACGTTCAAGTTTCTATCTGGCTCAGGATCAATTAAGAGAACTGGCTGCCGTGTTAGCTAATGATGGAACTAAGTGGAAGACCATCTTTCCCAATGTCGACATCAATACGTTAGTATTGATAAAAGAGGAAAGAACGCCCCCTGCAAGGTGGCTTATGGGCAGACCAGTGGAGACCCATCCTGGGAAGGACGGCCTGGTGCGGGTTGTATCGGTGCGAACATCAGTTGGAGTGCTCCGAAGACCCTTGGTGAAGCTGGTGCTGCTGCCGGTGCCCCTCCGGATCTTGATGGTGCCCATCAACGGGGGGAGGAATGTTAGAGTTTAATTTATTATAACTCTGTGTATATATGTTTTTATTGTATTTGACCACGAGTGCCTGGTCACGTGTGTATGAATTTATTGTATAAATAGTGTGTTTGAGAATAAAGTGTATGTTGACTTGGAACTGTGTGAGACTGGTGTTTTCACAGTAGTTTAGCTCGGTAGACTCGCTTCATTTTGAGACAAGACCTTGGCGCTGACTATACCTCTGGGCGGAAGAATGAAAAGTGAATAAGAAGAACCAGCCAGAAAGAAGATTGGCGAACAGAGGATATAACTCTTTACTTGGGAGAAGATTTGGGCAATTATTATATTTTCTATGATTATAAGTTATTGATAAGGTATAATTTATATATTTTATAGATTAGATACCCAATTTAAAATAATACCTATCCAATTTTTAAAAGTATTATATGTACACTATTCATTTTTGGATTTGGTATTATTACATTGCGTTCTAATCTATAATACAAGCTGTGTACCTTATCAATTAAATTAGAATAATTGTAATAAAAGTTTCTTTTTATTAAGTTAAAATGGTAATAATTTTTAAAGCGTTATCTCATTAGGCCAATGGATATTTTAGATATCACCAAAACCTTTCAAATATGTAAATATGTAGATATTTGTAAGTATTTGCGGAACAATTGGCCTGGTGATGAGATAACGCTTCAAGCCAGCTATTTTAACTTAATAAGGAACTTATTACAATTGTCCTGATATTAATTTATTAACTTTATAATTCTTTTAAGAAACCTTATAAATTACTTGTAATTATAGAAAATGTAATCATGATTAATATTCACACAGCACTTCTTGGGAGCTAAAGGATGAAGAACCTCGCGTTTCCCTTTCACTTTGACAGATGATAAAGATTCCAGCGAGCAGTGCGTAGTTGAATGTTTGTTGATTAGAAAAACAGGCAAAGACGGATATAACTTGGGCCATGACTTCTGAGGAGCAAACTATTAGAGATAAAACCAAATATCGAACCTAAACAGAACAGCGCGCCATCTTTACTTGACGCCACAATGGCTCCTTATTAGTGAATTGTCAACGGAAGAGCGCGCAATGCTCTAGGTATTAACTTGAATATATTCCTTCTGTCTTCGGACCAACGATGTCCATAGTTTCCTTAAATACGAAGCACAAAAAATACCACTTAGTGCCTGATATAAAAGCAAAAAGAGCCCACTACAATATTAGAGCGGTACGGTAGCTCAAATTGAAGAAATTGCTTCGAGGGTTCACTACTGATGAATCGGGCTTTTCCAATACTTTTATTACTGCAGTAGAGACAGTACGAAGTTGTTTTTATTTCTAAAAGAAATGATGCCGCCTAAAATATATCGTAATTTTAAACACAATACGTAAATAAGGCGAGACGTACATTTCGGAGGGAAGCGGTTATCTTAAAAAAAAAAAACGAATATTTCGATAAGTACATCTCATTATCTGCGCCCCGTTTTAAATCAATGGATCGCATTATGCCCCCCTCTCTAAACCAATGAAGTTATTTTTACTCCCAATTAGATAACGAGACTAGAGAGCGTCTTGGGGTTTAAAGACGCTGCGGCACGTGCTACATCAGAACCAAGGAACTTCCTGCCGCAACAAAAATGGCACACTTTGACACCCAGATTAATATAACGAGGGGTTTTATATAAAATATATAATTGAACCATCATGTTGGTAACAGTTATCCATACCTCTAACCTTTCTATAGCTATCTTGACTTATTTAACCTTGTTAAGTACTTTATTTTAGAATGCCACATTCCTCACTTATCTATATACTTTTAAAATTGTATTACAATTAAGATTGCTTTTGTAGACGCATAGGAAAACGCTGAATAGAAAACACATCAAGGTTCTTTTTTTTATAATAGCAATGTTTGGTATTTTCTTTCCGCACATACACTGGAAGCATATCCCATGATCATTACCAATTGGACATCATTTCTGCATCAATGCTTCACGTACCGGTTACATAACTACCTGTTCTGGATTCCAATCAGCGGCAATATTGCGCTGAGACAACCGTTAACGTGGTTAACTACACACATCAGGAAATTATAAACACATTCTCATGTAAAACACATTCTAACAAGGCGCTCTATTGTCGTTTCTAGGCCTCGCTCCTTTCCAAAGAAGTTGGTTTAACCCCGAAACGTTCCGACAATATTTATCCTCGTTGTGGCGTGGTTGTTTCACGGCGCAAACAACCGGCGGAGATGGCATATTTTACATCTCCTGGATGTATGACTGGGATGGTGTAATTTACATCTCCTGGATGTATGACTGGGATTGTATAATTTACATCTCCTGGATGTATGACTGGGATGGTGTAATTTACATCTCCTGGATGTATGACTGGGATCGTGTAATTTACATCTCCTGGATGTATGACTGGGATCGTGTAATTTACATCTCCTGGATGTATGACTGGGATGGTATAATTTGCATCTCCTGGATGTACGACTGGAATGGTGTAATTCACATCTCATGGATGTATGACTGGGATGGTGTAATTTACATCTCCTGGATGTATGACTGGGATGGTATAATTTGCATCTCCTGGATGTACGACTGGGATGGTATATTTTACATCTCCTGGATCTATGACTGGGATGGTATAATTTACATCTCCTGGATGTATGACTGAGACGACATAATTTACATCTCCTGGATGTATGACTGAGATGGCATAATTTAAATCTCCTGGATGTATGACTGAGATGGCATAATTTACATCTCCTGGAATAATTCACATCGACTGGACACGTATGACGGGGATGGAATAATTTATTATGGGATTGACGTAATATATGTAAGGTTCCATCTTATTGACCTATGGGATGGATATGGTCAACATCTCCTTTATAAAATATTGCGAATAATTGAAAAAGCACGGAAGCGTATGTTCTCAGTAGAAGGTGTATGAGGTTTTGAGGAAATTCAAAATAATGGAAAATTTATTTTTTTTATTACCATGGCGTGTCAAGCTAATTAAAATTAACTTTACATAAAAATAGTACTTTCCTCTAAAACTCGGCAGTTACCAAAACTTAACAGATAACACAGGTAAATAATCCTACAAATCTGTCTGCACACAACAATGGGTATATAATCTACAGCCATCTAGATTCTAGGCAATACTGGCATGTTTCTAGTAACTATAAGATCTGTTTACGAAACACAACGGTGATATGACACATTAACTAGAGAGTGCTTAATAGTTAATTGAGGTGTGTTAAATAATATCAAGTTGTCCAGTGGATCAAACAACTGGCAGTGGCCTCAAAGACAAATATACATAATACTTTTAGTACTTTTTTCCTGCGCAATATAATCTTTCAAAACAATATCCCTCTTACCAAATTACATTCAAAATATAAGGTGCCTGTATAACATTTTTAATCAAATGTATATATATTTAAACTATTGTTTAAATACTCCAAACCATCAGTTTGCTGGGCAATAACGTGTAGTTGGAGCACCTGTCCATCCAGCCAGTCACATATCGAGACTTACGTGGTGGTGAGGTCGACGCAAATTACTGAAGCCGAATTCATGCAAGCCGGAGTGCAGACGTGTCGTTTTAACTTTTTTTTTTTTTCAGGAAATTGTATCGCAATATATAATTCTAATTTCTTCGATCGTGATATCGTACCCAACGAACGTTCCACGGAGGCTATTGAATCTTCCACGATGATCACGAACGATCAACTCTCCACAGTGACTATAGCCAACAAACGTTCCACGGTGACTGTAACCAACGAACGTTCCACGGTGACTGTAACAAACGAACGTTCCACGTGACTATAACCAACGAACGTTCGACGGTGACTATAACCAACGAACGTTCGACGGTGACTAAAATCAACGACGTTCCACGGCGACTATAATCAACGAACGTTCCACGGTGACTATAACCAACGAACGTTCGACGGTGACTATAACCAACGAACGTTCGACGGCGACTAAAATCAACGAACCGTTCCACGGCGACTATGATCAACGAAAGTCCCATGGCGGCTATTGATCCTTCCCCTGTGACCACGACCGATAAACGCTCTGTGGTGACTATAATCAATGAACGTTCCTCGACCACTAACTGACGTATGTTCCACGCTGACCATGACTGACAAACGTTCTGCCTACGCGCGACCATCGCGGTCAAGGTGCCATAAACCCTGTTGTTTGGGTCATCTCAAAACCTTTAAGTTTGTCTGCGCAACACTCGGCATCCACGTACTATGTCGCCAATCTCGTCGCCAAAAAATACTTATATAATTTATTTGAAAAATTCATAAGTACTTTTTGAGAGGGAGCTGTTGTCATATTTGTTATTTTTTATATCGAAAATGAAAAAGTAAAAGTATAACGTTTTCAGAAGACAATCATAACATATAGAAAATATAAATTACATAGGCAGGTGTATATAGCATGAATGTCATGAATATAATGTGAGAAGTACTTTTACAAGTAAAAAGAACAAGTAAAAAGAGGGAAGATTTACTAAGCAATGTACACTTTTAAACTGACGAAATCATTGGGAAGGTTCATCACTTCAGACCTTCCCTATGTTTTATCATTTCATTGAAAGAGAAAAGTAAGCGCTATAAATAGTTTACATTTATTAATACAGATGGCGCGCTAGTTCAGCGTATTTGGAAGAAATACTCTCGATCGAAATTATAAGTCTGTATAGAGTAAACGAAAAATTTCATGTACAGTGTGCAAATAGAGTAAAATGGAATAATAAGCGCATAGTAGAAATAAATAATAGAAAATGGAAGGGTACCAAAGTGTTATGTAGTTTCACTTTGTTCCTATGTATTTACCCACCTTACACGTTCCATATATATATCCAGACTTTACAACTAATATTAAGTAGAGGAGACTCTTTTTTGATACATGGATACCGCCCTCCCGCAACTAATGCTGCATTTTGGCCTGAAATTCATCCCTGCCATTTCACCACCACTTTTATTTTTGGCAAATTTAACCGATTTTATATCTCTTCCCGTAGGAGGCTATGATATCGAAGCCGTCCCTGTACTGATGTGGGCCATAACCCAAACCATAGTCAGTTTTTGACTGATTTTTCCAAATGTTGTGACGCATTCTTTACCAACAACAGTTTCTTCTGTACTACAGGGTAGGATTAAAAAGTTCCCGAACTTTTTTGAAATTAATTATTTATTCATAGTATAGTAATTTAAACATCAAATTTTTCAAAATAAGAGCCATGGTTATCTACACATTTTTTTCCAGCGTGTAAAAAGCTGTTGAAGTGCTAGTTCAAAGTTAATTTTTCTAAGCTTGTTTTGCTCCACCGTCGCATTTTCAATTACTTCTAATGACGAGCGCCTCCCTTTTAACGTCATTTTAAGATTTGGAAAGAAAAAAATCACATGGGGCGATATCAGGAGAATAAGGAGGATGCGGCAAGACAGTTACAGAGTGTTTGGCTAAATAGTCTTGAACAATAATGGCTCTATGAACAGGGGCATTCTCATGTAGCAATTTCAACTGTTTTGATTTAATGAGTTGGTTTCTTTTTCTTCTTATCGCATCACGAAGGCGCATATGTATTTCTTTGTATGCCTGTTTATTAATAGTAACAACCTATTTAATAAATTCATAAGAGACAAGTCCTTGATAATCAAAAACACTACAAGCATTACTTTTCTTTTGGACTTGTCAAGACGAACTTTCTTATTCCTAGGAGAACTTGGTGTGTGCCATTCGAGTGATTGCTTTTTGGCTTGTGGATCAAAAAGAAAGCACCATGTGTCATCACCAGCTATTATTGTTTTAAAAAAAATCAGAATTATTTGCAGTTTCAATTAAATCTTTGCAAATTGATAATCTGGTTTCTTTTGTTGATCTGTTAAATTTCGTGGGACAAAATAACCACACAGTTTTTTCATATTTAATTGTTCACACCAATAATTTTTTGGCAACTACCATACGAAATTTCAAGTATTTATGGTATATTGTCAATTGTAATTTTTCTATCAGAAACAATTAAATCACGTACCTGTACAATATTGCGATTCGTTGTTGACGTCAATGGCCGACCTGACCTTGAATCATCTGCAATGCTCTTATGGCCATCTTTAAAAAAAAGTTTATACCAGAAATAAACTTGCGTTCGTGACAATTTTTCGTCTTCATAAGCTTCATTCATTAATGCTAATGTCTCTGTGAAAGACTTTTTTTAATTTAGCACAAAATTTAATATTTGCCCTTTGCTCAAATGATGACATTGCAGAAACCGACGCGAGCTAAATACTTCAACAAAATATGCCTAAAATGAAAACTACACATGCGCACTTACTGGCGTTGCTAAATTATAGTTTAGGCTTTGTTCTTTACAGTAAACTTGATTTTATATTTTTCAAAAGTTGTTTTATATTTTATTTTTTAAAAGTTCGCGAACTTTTTGATCTTACCGTGTAGAGTGAAAAACCAAATGTATTGTTTCAACACATTTTAAAAGGAAGAGGTGTCTCTTTTGATACACTTTGAATTCAATGTATTATTATTTTTAGCGTACAGTTTTTCGATGATATTGTAATTTATTTTTCGACTTACGCATCTTTGATTATTTAGTTGTATTTACGGCATCAAACACCTCTTCTTCTAGGCTTTTAAAACCATTTCAATATCGCAAACATCAAAATGGAATAATAGGATCTCATTCTAGAAGACTGATATCTAGCAAAGACTTCTATATTAAGTTTTAACTTCTACCCTTTTGTAAATATATTATAAATTTATATATATATCAAAAATTAACTAAACTTTCTCTGTCATTGTCTTTTTTGGTGTTTATACAAATTCATCGTAATCATTTTCTTTGTAAATATTCAAATTTCTATATGAAAAAATTCAATTTAATTCTTTAACAAAATTAGACAATGCAAGTTTTCCATGCGGGGCACACATGGTACTTTACTGTTTAAACAAAAATAAACCTGGTATAATGAGTAAAAATAACTTCTGAGCATGTACCGTTACTAAATGTACAATGATTAAAAGTGCCCTATTTATTATGATTAAACTATTTTACCATTGGCTATTGTAACTAACTCAAGAGGAAAACATATTTCGTTGAAAATTTTTATTTCGACTTCGATATCTTTAAGATCTACACAGCATGTGGCTAATGTTCTAGTAGTGCTTAAAACTCTGTAAGAAAAACCTCATAATCTTTATTTAGGTAATTATATACACATTATTTTTTTCGAGTAACCTATAAAAACTTAGGACCTCTTCCCCCTGCTATTATACATTTCAGGATAGCAGAGACCCTTGAAGGGTCCAAAAATGTCAGAAATTTTCTCATCACAAATAAACACGCTAAAAACGCCATGAAATAGGAGCCCAAGTGGAAAGAGGGTTGAGATGCCGAGGCAATGACTCCCACGGGATGTGAAAAAAAAAAGATTTAAAAAATGTTCGGATGGGAGGAGGGGTTCAGCCCATCTCTCCTGACACCAGCACTCGTTGGGCTTTCGGGCTAATATGCCCTTCAACGGGAGAATTATAACTTCCAGCTGAATATACACGCATGTATAGTTAGCTGGAAGTTCTAGTTCTGTTGATTTTATTAAATTATAATTCGGGAATGAACGTGTTTTAGTAACTATCCATTAATATGATGACTTCAATTTTACTGTGTCACTCTCAGAATAAATTTTCTACAGTCCCATTTACAATAAGATCAAATATATTAAGAGAACTTGGGCGATCACTAGAGGTCGGGTTTTTGGGTTTAATTCCCGATCGGTAACATCGATTTTCCTCATATTTAGCCGAAATTAATTATAATTTTTTACCAAGAAATAAATTTGTAACAATTAGTTTTTTATTCCGATAAAACTGGGCGAGCTCTAGAGGACAGAATTGTTAGGTTGTTAATTATAAATTTTTACCAAGAAAATAAAATTGAAACCATTTATTTTTATTCCGATAAAACTGGGCGGGCTCTAGGTAACAGAATTGTTACCATCACCAGGCTAAAGTACTGAATAGAAAAAAAATCTCTCTCTCTCTTTAGGTAACCCGGATTCCTGGAGCGTACTGAAGTCGCCAACTATCCGAAAAAAAATCAGAGCATGTTTAAATAATACTATTATCAGTTGCATTAGTTTGAGAAAGATAAAATCTAAATTTTGTATTGATATATAATTAATTCAATTCATTTGAAAGGGGATTATTTAGTGTTTGGTCTGTCAGAGAATTCTTCATATTGTATCTAATTAAAGGTAGTCGGTCAGCATAGGAGTTTTCGCTAGAATATGAGTAATGTAAGAAGATGAACTTTTGTAAGCATGAATGCACCTAATTAAAATTTGGTACTGTATAGAATTTAACTTTGAAAGCTTTGCTGTATTGATAAAAGGGAACCAGATATTTGATGCATAGCTCAACATAGGACTATCACCGCCTTGTATAAAATCAATCTGCGCCTTGAATCAATTCCCCAAGTACGTGCACATAATGAAAATAGCGTATTCTTAAATTTCATAGCCCTGTTAATTATATTGTCAACGTGTGGTCCAAAATCAATTTTATTTCTTTGTCTGTGGTTGCGAAAAATAACCCCCAAAATATTTATAGTTTCTGATGGCTGAATATTTAAACCGTTAAAGTTTAAAGGTAATTTTTGGTAATTTATAAATGGTGATGATGAATTTGGCTTCCTGGGTTTTGGCACTTTAGAATTCGTGAATTAAAGTATTATTACCATCATATTTTTGGTTCACGTCTTCTATTATTTTATCCATCAATTTGATGGGAGAATCTTCATTGATTAGCACTTTTTCGATGTTGTTAATTTATTTTAACTGTATCGCCAATGAGTGTAAAATTTCTATATATACGAACTTGACTAATCCCACTTTTTGACTGAAATATGGTGCTGTGAACTATAGTTCCAATAAGTTCCTGTATGTGTTGGGTTTTCTATATAGAGGTGGTAATAATATTATTACATTGTTTATATGTTAAGTTCACAATTCATGTCCAGGAAATTGATTGATTTGTTGTTATCTACATTCATAGAGTAATTGATATCAGGACATATGATTGTTGAAAGTATCCAATATTTTGTTCACTTCCCTGATTACTAAATAAAATGGAGTCATCCACATATCTTTTGTGTGTGAAATAATGAAAACCATTTTAAAGTGAATTTAGAGCTTTGATTTCTAATTGGCCTATTGTGATACAAGCTGCATTTGGTGATATTGGACTCCTCATTGTTGCACCTTTCATTTGGAGATATATTTGATCATCATAAATAAAATATGTTGAATTCAAACAAAATATTATTCCAATTAAAAATTCAGATTTTAACAAACTATTTATTTCTGTATCTTTTATCACATGGTTTAATTCATCCATAACTTTGGGTATAGGAATCGAAGAAAACATGGATTCAATATCTAATGATATTATTGTTTGATATCTATTTAGCTTCATGTCAATAATATATCTTATTTGAATTCATTAGAGTTAACATTAGAGTTTTATATTAAAAAAGAAATATTCGTGCCTCCATGCTTCAAATGCTTCCATTTCTTTTATAGATGACACATTAGCGCCTTATAATTATAATATATACAATTAATTTAATTTTTCAGTAAAATACTAGTATATTTTTAATTGTTGTACTAACCACATTTTGCTATAAGACATGTTGGTGAAGATCTCATGTTTACTATTGGGCGCAATGGACAGTTAGGCTTGTGAACCTTTGGTGCACCATATATATTAGGAACATGGGCATCATAATTTTTCAACTTGGTTGATTCGATGTTAAATCGATGTTAGAAAATAATATTTGGCATTACAATCCTGATTTCATCTGTTGTTCCCCGTGTATTAGCGACTAACAAGTAGGCTTTATAACTGACCTTTTTTATCGACCCTTTAAAAAACAATTTTCTTAAATAATTCTTACATTATTTTAATACACACACATACAGCTTTATTAAGGCCACCGGTCTTATACAGATTCACCACAGAAAAAAAATACAGATGGAACTCCTATACTCCAGGCAGCGCAGAGCAAAACAGCCCCCATGCCCGACGCATGTCTAGTGGCCACAGAATCCACCATGCATAGGTTAGCGTATTTTTCCTCTTTTAATATTGATAATCGACGTATATTTATTCTTTGTTTTAACATATTCTAAACGATCTAAATCGTTGTTCGATTTAGTATATACACTGCGTGACATTGAAAATGGAACACCAAGAAATAGTGGCCAGAAAGTGATGAAACTCGGCAGACAGAGAGAGACAGGGACGAACAATAAGTGATATTTATTTCAAAATGATAGTCATAATACAGAGCGAGAACGGCGTCGGCTTAGTAGCAAGTAGGACCACCGCGGATGGCGATGCACGCAGCAACACGTCTAGGTAGAGAGTCAATCAGAGTACGGATGGCGTCCTGAGGGATGGCTCTCCATTCCCTCTCAACCATTTGCCACAGTTCGTCTTCTGAACGCGGCTGTGGCAAGGCATGCAAACGGCGTCCAATGATGTCCCAGACGTGCTCGATTGGTGAGAGATCAGGAGAGTACGGTGGCCAGGGAAGCATCTGTACATCTTGCAGAGCTTGTTGGCTAATGCGAGCAGTGTGCGGTCGGGCGTTATCCTGCTGATAAAGGGCATTAGGTACCCCTTGAAGGTAGGGGAGTGTCACCGGTCGCAGCACATCATCAACGTATCGTTGGGCCGTCATAGTGCCCTGAATACGAAGTAAAGGTGACCTGGAATCATACGCTATTGCGCCCCAAACCATGATTCCACGTTGTCGCACGGTGGGGCGTTCCACAATTGCTGCCGGATTGGACCTTTCTCTACGTCGACGCCACACGCGTACACGGCGACTATCACTGGACAAGCAGAAACGCGACTCATCTGAGAACACGACCCTGTGCCATTCTGTCATCCACGTCGATCTAGCCCGGCACCATTCCAAACGTTGGCGCCTATTTGGTGGGGTCAATGGCAGTCTTCTTAGCGGACGGCATGAGTGCAAGCCATTAGCAACTAATCGACGGGAAATGGTTCTGGTCGAGATGGAATGATCTAGGGTGTCTTGCACATGTTGCAGGATGGCGGTAAAAGTGGCTTGTGGGGCCGCCACTG
Source organism: Cordylochernes scorpioides (assembly GCA_030710605.1). Taxonomy (NCBI): domain Eukaryota; kingdom Metazoa; phylum Arthropoda; class Arachnida; order Pseudoscorpiones; family Chernetidae; genus Cordylochernes; species Cordylochernes scorpioides. Next base: position 76,849,024 of record CP092867.1, read on the forward strand.
CTTGTCGAAGGATACGCCGATCCACACGTGCTGACGTCACTCTGGTTGCACCGACATTCCTATAAATTGCCACATTTCCTTGTTCCAACCAGCTTCTCCACAGTCGGTGCACCGTGGACGCACCAAGGTGTGTATCAGCTGCGATTTGACGTATGGACCAACCTGCCCTTTTCAGTCCGATCACCATGCCCCTCGTAAAAGCGTCTGTCTGCTTGAACTGCCTCCGTTTACGATGACCTGGCATTCTCTGTTATTACACGTGCCTTTTGACACAAGAACAAAATTTCTACAATGATTTTCCTTGAAGAAATAACGACACGAATACTGTCCTTTCTGCAAGTTCCTTCCCTTATATCTTACTCCATGTGCGCACGAGAGCTGCGCATTTTACATCATTTGCATAACTCGGTTAGGCGCGTCTACCCTGAAATTTGCATAATTTTCTGGCCACTATTTCTTGGTGTTCCATTTTCAATGTCACGCAGTGTATTTTGTCAGAGTTTCTTTCATGATCTTTTTCGCTATGTAGCAATCATGATCAAACGAATATTTGGAATATTTTTAGTGGGAATATATGTATTTATGAAATAGAAAAGTGGAAATGATGCACATAATTAATATATTACAAAGATTAAAAATATATTCACATTAAATTAAAATCCAACAAGTCATTGATGAAATATCAAAAACATTATTTCAATCTCAGGCCTGTTTCTTTCTCTACTGGGACCATTAACTCTAGACATTCACTTTAGATAGAACGTTGGGAATCACAGAACGCACCAATATTTACAACATGGCTTTCAATAATCGACATATTTAACGATTTCGAAGCCTTTAACCGAAGCTCTGATTTCTAATCATCAACCTCCCTTCTAGCATTGTCTACACTTTACAGGTAATTATTTTTACCGGTCGCTATAGGGATTGTATTATTTGTAGAATCTATAAATTTTTAGTTATTTTTATACACAAAACGTCTCGAAAGAAAATACACAGAGTCGCTTGTATGGAGTCGCCACTGCAGAGGTTTTACCTATGTAAATATATAGATGGAGGATGTGTGTATGGATAAGATATACCCTGAGATGTGTGCGATGAGAAATAAATAAATTATTTTATAGAGGCCATTATTTATCCCTCGTTCTAAATCTGAAAGCTGCAAGGATTTAGAAACAATGGCTAACAACTTTCGCCAGAATGTACCATCTTTGTTCTACCTTGGCCGAAAACGGACGCATGCCAAAGAATGTCTATAATTTGAAACATAGAACTTAGAACAGTCGCCATGTGTACGACCAATCAACGACTGTCGGAAGATAACGACACACATCGTGTCCAGATAATGAATCTATCGTCTCCGACCCTACACTAAGGACGAAGGTCCAAGGACGAAGCTTCACGAACTCAGATGACCTCTTGGGCAAGAGACGAGACAATGAGAAGTGGTCAGTGTGTCGTCATGTCCGGCTGGGACGTAAATGTCACCCAGGAACCACTGGACCGGCCAACTGGCACTCAGAGTCCGTATTTACAGAACAATGAAGAGATTACTTCGTTTTACCGTTGTACTGAAGTTTTCTCTCTAGTAAATCTATTAAGTCAATCGCAGCGGGCTAAAGATTAAACCGGCGAAAATGCTGTAAAATTAAAAAATAATAGACCAAATTTTCTCCTAATATATTCATATGATTGAATACATTGATAAAAACATAGTTTAAATAAATTAAAATGTTTTCACACTAATTAGTTGACACTCTACAAGAGCGTATATATAGGATATTATAGCTTATGTATAGAGAGAATGCGCGAGAATATTTTTATAAACTTTTATTGAACTCGCATACACACTGCGTTTGTCTGCATCGCGAATTTGACACAATTTCACTTAACTGCTTTAACTAAAATTTACAGGAGCTGAAAATAACCATGAAAATATTTGTTATATAAGAATAAAGAGAAATTCGCATGTTTTGTTCCTAGGGAGAATTGGGAAAACCTGTCTCTCTCTCTAAATAATTGAGGCCAGGAAACTTTGACATTTTCCCTGGAATCTCTTGCAAGAGGATCTCGCAGATTCTCTCATATATGAAGCGGTTTTCCTATTCACTTTACAAGGGAATACAAATAACGATTTAGAGTATTAGATCTAAGTCGGCCTGCTACACTGAGGAATGTTTCCAGTCTCAACGACGAAACAGACGCTTTGCAAAATTTAAATCAAATCACGACGTATTCAATAAATCATTTCGCGAGAGAATAAACTTGAACATAAATCTTCTCAATTCTACAAATTTATCTGGTCTCGATATCAGTAGCGCCATGTTAAAATATCTCGTAGTTCCTACACACATTCCAAATTATAACTTCGAAATATCTTTACTATCAGTTGGAACTTCTTCACTTTATCTAAAGATCGAAGTATGCAACAATTATCCCCACCCACAAGCCAAGCAAACCTGAGAGATATGCTGCCAATTACAGACCCACCTCTCTGATTTTTTTTCTCCTGAAACATCATGGAACTCATGATCCTCAATAGATTAACGTTTATTCCAATCTAAATAATATGTAAGACCCTTATTAAAATATCTATTAAAATATTAAAAAACAGAGGAGTTAATCTTTTACACTTTTCAGAAAGTTCAGAATAATTTCCACCATAAACCAACTCAATTAACCACAACCACCATACTAGATATCTCTCCCAAGAATTTGGCATAGCCTGAAAAGAAAATCTCATCTTTAGATTTGGCTAACTTAGGAAAGAGGAAAGCATGTTGCGATCGATCAGAAATATCCTACCCAAACGTACAACACAGGTTAATTTTAATGACAATATTTCTCAAATTGTTTCGCTTTTCCAAGGATCACCTCAAAGCCTTTCAACATTCACCTAAACGATATACCCACCTTAATCCACAGTTTATAATTATCCTCTAAGCCTTTGATATAAGTATCTAAGTCTTTTAAAACTATATAACTCTCTCATGCAGAATACTCTCCGGACAAAGTTAGAAAAATTCGCAAAAGTAACAAAAGTACTGACACTCTATATTTCAACATCTACTAATCTGAAATCAGTCCTATTCACAATAAAGTCCTGGTTATTTTTAGTTTATTTAATTTTTAGTTCAACTGTACTAGCTGAACATTAATTTCTCTCAATATCTTTGAGCTGTGAAAAACAACATTTTGGTAGAAAAAAAGAAGTAAATGAATTCAGTATATTTTGGCTTACCTTATGTAAGTCATTTAGAGCATTTGGCCTTTGGATGCAGGTATAATTGGAGGATATTTGGTTAAATTACTTTTAAGTGACGTACTCTCGAGTGTTATTATATTTTGGTAATTATTATGAAAATTTAATAAATAAAAATTATGCATTAACTACGTGGGATTCGCCGCCAGGAGGCCAAACTGCAAGCAGCACGTGCGTTCGCTCCCGGTAAATATACTTTTAATAATCTACTTTAATATTTAATGAACCTAAATATAAAGATATAATTAACTTAGTAATACTATACCCCAAACATAATCTTTACTGTTAAATCTTACTGTTTTTCTATAATCAGACACCAAGAGAAAAAGATGAAATTTACATACATAGTACTTGCATTGTTTTTTATCGTTTGCATTAAAGAGCCTAAATTTCTCGTTGACAAGTACGTAGAATTCAAAAAAACTATCTTACAATAACAAAATGTACCCATCCTGCTACCTGACGCTAACTCAAAAGTATTCTTCTGCCTACTTGATAAGAGTGATTGCCATTCTACTAATCATTGGTGGTGTGGAACTCAACCCCGGGCCCTCTACAAAAAAGCAAACAACTCTGTCGACTGTACAAACTACTGAGACAAAGGAAGTTATTGAAGATGATCTTAAATCTCTTGTTAAACAAATCCATACAGAGCTAAGGACTTTGGGAGCAAGACTAGAAACTAGATTACAAAACATTGAAAAAAAGTTCGAGAAATGGGATCAAAGATTAACCGTTATCGAAACTTCACAGAAACCATGCTTGGAATTAGCCACAAAAAACGATTTAAGAATAAAAAGTCTAGAGGATTATGGTGATATGTTGGACAGGAAAATAAGGGAAAATAACATTATATTTTACGGTATAAAAGGGCCCGAAGCCGAAAACTCGATGAAACTTTATGCAAATTAGTTAAGGCGATAAATGAAAAGATGCAAATACAAGTCGAATCGGAAATAACGCGTTGTCATCGACTTTCAAGGAAAGCTAACGCGCCAATTTTGGTTGAAATACCGAAACAAATCACAAGAATTGCACTACTTAGGAATTCCTACAAATTCAGAGTTGATAAAAATTTTGTAAACAAAGATTACACTCTGAAGACCCGAGAACAACGCTGTAACATGATTTCTAAGAAGAGAGAACTATCTGAAAAAGGAATACGTTCAAAATTAAGAGACAATAAGCTACTTGCAAATGGACAAAAATACGAAGTCGTTGACGGTAGAGTGGTTGGTGAAAAGGGCTCTACATCATAGCAGTTGACGCAGCCCGAATTGATGTTGACAACTCAGAAACTTTACAGACACTACAAAATAAAATACATACAAATAAAGATTCACAAAAAAGTTTTAAGATTATTAGCTTTAAAAAACCAAAGGTTACGGTAAACACAATAATAAGCTGGAATATAAATGAACTTTTTAGGATTCTCTCTGTTTTTCCACTTCTTGAGTACATTAAAACTACTAGATCTTCGCCTTACTTGAAACATGGTGTATAAATCTCACGAATATAACATTAAAGGATTTCCAAATTTTTGAACATCCGGCAATTAAGACTACAGAAAGGGGAAGGGGATAAGGAGGAATAATTGTGGGTGTCAAAAAAGGGGAAATTACAGGTTGCACAGTACAGAAAAGGATAACATTTGGATATCGATTTTCTTATCACAAAACATTGGAACCGGCAAACCTATCACCTGCTTGATATTTGTATATCTTCCTCCAAACGAACTGTACCAGAATAACTTAGTTAGATTAACTAAATATATGGAAAAACAGATAACTGACGGGAAAGAACTAATTCTAATTGGGGATTTAAATATTAGAACTGGAGGGCTCGGGGGACTGTATAATCCAACAGATCTTCAACTCTCTTTAGTTTCCGAAAGAAAAGCAAGATATCTAATAATTTCACCACTGGCTGAAGGACTTCTCGAGTTTCTCGAGGACAATTCGCTGACAATAATCAACGGAAAATCAACAGGAGACAGAGAGGGAGACTTTACATATGTTTCGGAGAGAGGCTCATCAACTATTGATTATTGCATAGTTTCACAAGGAATACAGGAAAAAATATCAGACTTCAGGATAGAAACTCAGATGTATTCAGATCACCTTCCTCTTACCCTGAAGATAACAGTCCAAAACACATATGAAAATAAATCCAAGGTAGAAGAATATGGTGTTACGAGATACAGATGGACAGCTGAGGGAATTAAGACATTTAAACAGGAATTAAAGGAATTGCAAGTAGTAGAAATATCAAATCTCGATAGCTCCGTAAATACGTTCACTCAAAGAATTACTGAGGCAATGTCAACATCAGGAATAATGTACTTAACTAAGGGTGCCCCCGGAGAATCTAAACCATGGTTTGACAAAAACTGTTACGAGATGAAAAAGCTAACAAAAGAAAGTCTGAAGGAATACCGTAGAACCAACAGAAAGGAAGACCTTGGAAGCTATGCTCTCCAAAGAAAGAAATATCTCGGTTTAGGAAGAAGTATATTCAGGAAAAACAAGAAATATTTAGATATATAAAATATTCAAAGTCCTTTTGGAAGACCATTGCCCTATTTAAAAGAGCAACAAAAATTCAAGGAGAAATTACTGTATAGGAATGGCACGATTTTTATTGCGAATTAATGAGTATTGAGGAAAAAGAGAAGATTTGTAATATAGAAGTGAGGATTTCGCCGAGCGATCCAATACTTGATCCAGAGATAACTTCTAAAGAGATAGGCAGGGCAATCAGAGATTTGAAAAATAACAAGGCAAGTGGACCTGATGACACCCCAATGAAATAATAAAAGTACTCCCAGACTCACACATGGGTTAATTAGAACAATTTTACAATATAGCTCTGATAATGCGACACTATCCTAAAATATGGACTAAATCGTTCATACATCCAATCTTTAAAGCGGCGACAAAGACAACCCTTCAATTTATCGTGGTATAGCACTGATAAGCAATTTATCGAAACTTTTTACGACAATAATAAGATCAAGACTGAATGAATGGGTAGAAAGAAGTAACGTCATTCTAGAAAATCAGGCGGGTTTCCGAAGGGGTCGATCGTGTGTGGATCTGATATTCACATTGACCACTCTAATACAACTATCACTGAGGAAAAAGAGAGAGGAAAATTATATGTATCTTTTGTTGATTTGAGAAAAGCATTTGATACAGTTCCTCACTCATTACTTTGGAATAAATTAACCAATCTGGGCATAAGCTATCAATTTATACAGACAATTAGAAATTACTACGAACACAGGCGACTGTGGCAGTCAGATGGAGGGGATCAATTACAGAAAATATCAAGATACATTCGGGCGTTTTACAAGGAGAGCAACTATCGCCATTACTTTTTATATTATTCATGACGGACCTGATTAAAATGTATGACAACTCAGATCTGACGAGTGTATACCTGCCGGAATTTGGTGACATTCACCTGCTGATGTATGCAGATGATATTGCTATTATAGGGGAGTCGAGGATAAACCTCCAAAACAAATATTAATATATTATTAAGGACTGCGGCGTATGATTATAAAACAACACTTAAAGTTTCACCGCATAGTTTATTTTCTGTGAAAAATCAATATTTATTTCAAAGAGAAATATTTACTATTTCTAACTTTTTTGGATGAAGTATGAAAGGGTGAAAATATGAAGAGTAATGGCGAACGGAAAATATTAATATATTGAAAGAATATCTTGGTGAGAACTATATGACACTGAACGAGTCCAAATCGAAGGTTATGGTATTTCGCAATGGTGGTAAACCCTCAAGAGAAGATAGATGGCACTGGAATGGTAAACCTCTGATGGTAACAAGAAGATATAATTACTTGGGATACCCTCTGGTTAGTACAACTAAACCCACTCAAGCCGCAAACTTTTTCAAAGGAAAAGCACTTTCGGCAATAAATGCTACAACCTCACAATATTAGCAAAATCAAAAATTCATTAAAATTCATTAAACTCTGCAATGAAACTGTTTGATTCTATTGTGATGGCTGTTTTGATGTATGCTGCTCCAATTTGGGCAACAGAGCATAAAGATTTATTAGATTATATACAAGATACATTTATTCGTAGGTTCTTGAATTTGCCTAGATATACACCAGGATACATAATAAGACCAGAAACAGGCCGCGTCTCATCTACTTATATAATTGCCTTATTCTGAAGCTCACGGATAGAATGCGCGCCCATTGGCCGCCGGCGAACACGTGTCCTCCCTGCCCCCCTCTAGACAACCCTGTTATCAGCTGTGTGATACATACACCTGTCTATAGCGGCTATTCTAGACAACCCTGTTATCAGCAGTGTGTTACATCCACCTGTCTATACAGACCACCCTGTCTAAAGCGACCACTGACCACCCTGCCTATAGCGACCACTCTAGACAACCCTGTTATCAGCTGTGAGATACATCCACCTGTCTTTACAGACCACCCTGTATATAGCGGCCATTCTAGATAACCCTGTTATCAGCTGTGTGATACATACACCTGTCTATAGCGGCCACTCTAGACAACCCTGTTATCAGCTGTGTGATACATCCACCTGTCTATACAGACCACCCTGTCTATAGCGGACACCTTAGGCAACCCTGTTATCAGCAGTGTGATACATACACCTGTCTATACAAACCACCCTGTCTATAGCGACCACTCTAGACAACCCTGTTATCAGCTGTGTGATACATCCACATGTCAATACAGACCACCCTGTCTATAGCGGCCACTCTAGGCAACCCTGTTATCAGCTGTGTGATACATCCACCTGTCTACACAGACCACCCTGTCTATAGCGGCCACTCTAGGCAACCCTGTTATCAGCTGTGTGATACATCCACCTGTCTATACAGACCACCCTGTCTATAGCGGTCACTTCAGGCAACCCTGTTATCAGCAGTGTGATACATACACCTGTCTATACAGACCACCCTGTCTATAGCGGCCACCCTAGACAACCCTGTTATCGGCTGTGTGATACATACACCTGTCTATAGCGGCCATTCTAGACAACCCTGTTATCAGCTGTGTGATACATACACCTGTCTATAGCGGCCACTCTAGACAACCCTGTTATCAGCTGTGTGATACATCCACCTGTCTATACAGACCACCCTGTCTATAGCGGTCACTTTAGGCAACCCTGTTATCATCAGTGTGTTACAATCACCTGTCTATACAGACCACCCTGTCTATAGCGGTCACCTCAGGCAACCCTGTTATCAGCAGTGTGATACATACACCTGTCTATACAGATCACCCTGTCTATAGCGGCCACCCTAGACAACCCTGTTATCGGCTGTGTGATACATACACCTGTCTATACAGACCACCCTGTCTATAGCGACCACCCAAGACAACGTTTTTAAAATATATTCGCACTCGGGTAAACCCCGGGCGTTGCCCGGGCCATTCGTCTAGTTAATAATAACAGCTCTGAAATTGACCTTGAAATACTGGCTGAGGGTGCTGAGTATGGATACAATTGATTGCCTCGAATATGTTTAAAGAGAATGAGAAAAATATCCTGTTCAACAGGTGCGCCCATCGGGTTTATAAAACAATTAAGCAAATCACTCAATAATAACGAATCCTCGTGGCTTACTTATTGTAATGATCCTGATTCATTAAGGAATGAGATCCCAGGAATATTAAGAACTGCGATAGAGCAAACAATACAAAATGACCTAACAAGAATAACCCTTCAAAGTTATATTCCCACTATAGAGACATATATACAACGTTTACCACCGAAGAATATTTCTTAAGTGAACTCCCTTTTCCTGTAATCAGATTAATCGCGCAATTTAGAACCCTTTCAATTTTTTTCAGAGAACACTATCTGATTTTAATGAGGGGTGAAGACCTGAAATGCACTTTCTGTAGATCACGAATAACAATGTAGATGTTGCACTACTTATTTGATTGTGCTGCTCTGTCTGAGGAAAGACGAAAACTAAATGATAAAACAGGGCAAATTTGTCTTTCATTTCCAGCACTAATTAATGAAATATCAAAGAACAGGTATATAGCGGTGGCAATATTTGGATTCCACAGGATTATATCCCGGAAAAAGGCCACACAGTGTTCTCCCCATCCCTTGTGAACTGGCGAATCCTATATAGGGCGAGAGGCCTTAAATAAAGGCTTTGTTGTTGTTGTTGTTGCATTAACTACGTGAAACTTGATGAAATAAAATAAATGTAAAAAGCCGGACTCAAGAATTTAGCTTATCCATTGTTGGTACCCATTGTTGAGTCTAAGGAAAAATAAAATTATTACCTCTTTCAAATTCATAAATACAATTGATAGATTTTTCATCTCGAACAGTACTGATTTCCAAGTTCTAAAAAGAAAAAGTCCAAGTCAAAAAGAATAAGGCATATCAAAAGGACCTCAAAGAAATGATCAAGAAAGAGATCACTGTTGAAATTAATATATGTTAATTGAGATAGTTTTGCAAAAGTAAATGAAGAACTAACAAGTGTTTTTAATGATCTACTGTCAAAAACAATGTTAATAATGAATACTTAAAAAGAAATAATTTCTCTCTATTTGAAAGATTATCTTTCAAACAAGAGGGTACTGTCATCGAAGAAAGAAACAGGTCAAATAGATTTAAAGGTTTATTGATTATCGCTTACCATTTTGGTTCTTGATTTAAAATATTCAGAGAGTAACCAACGAAAGGCGGTAGTTGGGATAAGGATGTCATGTGGGCAATTAAGGAGTGTAGTCCGTAGTAGGCGGTCCTCGAGATCAAATATAAAGAAAGCATCCCCGGCAAAAGGGAGATCTCCGAAAAGGCGGTCGTCGGGGAAAATACAAGTCCATCAAGAGGACAATAAAAGAGTGTAGAAATCAAATATCAAGCTTGTATTCAAAACGAAATTTAGTTATTGAACATGACAATAAATAATTTGGTTCTCCCTCTCTCTTGCTCTCTCTAGTTCTTACTGGGCCGTTCTCGTGATCGAATGTGATGAAGAATCAATAATAAAGTTAGTCCTTTGGGGTGTCCACAAGAAAGAGACAATTTGTCAAGAGAATATTTATCTGTATGTGAATTTATCAATATGGCATTATTTGAATATAATATGCTTTTCCCTCTCTCATGATCATATTGTGAAAAATACCTCAGCGATATGGTAGAGGGAGCCTAGATATTTTACCAACTAGAGAAATAGGGACAATTAACAACTTCTTTCTAAGCTATCTACATTACTCAGGGACAGTGACAAACCTTCCTCCCAGCCTAGAGTCCATCACTTCTGCCTATATTAATATGGTTTCCCAACACCAAACACACTGCTTAAATTAAATTGTTTCTTTATTACCTATAGCTAGACTTATTACTGGAATAATATTCCATAATAGTGCAAACCAATATCACATTATCTCTTAGTGTGGACATTTTAAGATAAAACATTCAATAAAGAGTTCTTCCCCCTATTTTTTCGTGTTTTCTCCAACAAAATTTATAGTGAAATTCTAGAAAAATTCCCCAAATTAAAAAATAAAGTATATATAAACTATATTCTCTGATAAGCTACAAATTTCAATTTACTATATATAGAATGAATCTAAAATATTCGACGAATTTTAAGTTCCACATATAAAAATAATATAAACATGTTTTATGAACATTTCGTCGTTTTTTAAATATTTGATGTGATAGAGCCTTTCTCTAAAAAGGTTAGACATTTTAGTGACATTAACATTATAGAAGTCAAAAATTGAATAGACATTAAAAATCTATAAGGTCTTTATTTAAAAGGTATACGCGTTGTATGATGTGGCCTTTTCTGATAAGGCCGTGAGGTTTTCTGACCATGGAAACTGCTTGACTATAGGTTGACACCATCTCTACTTGTTCCCGACACGTATTGCGATGCATTCTCACAGTATATAAATAAACAGATATTTTTGTTATTTCTTACAATAAAACGCAGCCTTCGAGGATGAGTTTCTCACTTTATCTTGAGTTGTTTTTGTAATAAGTTTCAGCATACTGTCAGGGGATGCTTTCTGTGAGGTGATGCAGATCAGCTCCTTCAAGGTTTCCGAAATTGGCAGGATATTGTAGTTTGTTCTTGCTCTCAAAAGCTACATTTGTGTTTCCTCGAAGACTTCAGAGAATTCTTCCGATTTTACAGGAATTTTCGTGCAACAGGAGTGTGACAGCATAGATGACAGTTAGACAAAAAACTTTGCGCGTTTCCCTTTAAGGGTGACTAGAAAAATTTAATATTGATTATCTAAATATATTATTATGTAAATTTAATTCATTCATACATAAGGGTAATATTGTTTTGATTCATAATAATATGCTCCAGGATTCAGAGTGTTACTGAGTGAGAGAGAAAGGGATAGTAATAATAGATATATTTATAAAAAAGTATAACTTTCTTATATATATATAAGTATATATATCTTATAAGTCAATGTATGTTGTCAGTTTCGCGATAAACTCAAAAACTACTGAACCAATTGGTACCAAATTTTGCATATCGCTTTTTATAAACCTGAGGAAAATTTTCGGCTACATTTTGATTAGTATTTTTGGCTATTTGCTTTTTTCATTTGAAGAACTTTTTTTACGCGGAGTAAATACGAGGCGAAGTAACAACACCAGGCCAATTAAGCGACCAATGAGCGTTCTGCATTTTTTTTTCAAGTTGCTTGCGTACTTTTTTGAAATATCTTTATATATGAGTGTTACTTTTTTTTAAAACAAAAGTATTGAGTATTGAGCGAGAAATCTATATTGCTAACTAAGTTACGGTAAGTGCACACGATGCAATTAAAAAAAAAAGCTTTACAAAATTTGCGTTACTGTATGTAAATAATGACTTTCGTATTTATCATTAATTTTTTTTTCTGGCCTTTTTTTTTATCTCTTTGAAAAAAATCGTTTAAAATGCAGTCGCAGTCATTAGCAAACACATATGTTTGCCTAATTTTCATGTGCTCTTTTATTTTTTACAGAAAAATATTTACATCCCATTATTTTGGATTAACTTTTTTATAAGCCTATTTTTTCTTATTCTTGCTGAGAAGATGGGAATCGCAGTCACTCACTCAACTCAGTCAATTTCAAGGGTTAATGCGCTGGGGCGAGTACCTCGGGGGTTGGGTGGAAAAACTGCCATCTATTTAAACTATATTGATTTTGAAACAACTAAATGAATTGCAAAAAATAATTAAATCAAATACCTAAACACTAATATAATACAATTTTTGCCATCACACACACTTTTTGCCTGTGGTTTATGTGATACTTCTGTATTGCTATTCTATGACACTTCTATTTATTATTGATGTACTTTCAGTATGAAGGAAATTGCACTTGGGGGAATTCCTGGGCGAAGCCGGGTCATTCGTCTAGTATAAAAAATTGAAAAAAATATTATTTTTAAATCGCATAAGAGGATATTTTTAAGTGGCAGATAACAATAAAATAAATGTTATCTCCATTGTAACTACGCATTGATATAATTTAGATTTTAATGTAAAAAAATGAGTTATTTTGAAAATAATTCAATTTGAGAAAAAATAATCATAAAACATTTTTTCTAGTGTTTTTACGTGTAGCCCTTATTCCTGAAGTTTGTAGGTGATTTTGAATTTACCCTGTATATAAATATAGTCATAGAGGGTCCAAATAACCCAAGACAAATTTGGAATATGTTAAATAAACTCTTTAATTAATTATTATTGTTGGATCCTATAGTTAATAATTTCCTTAAATTCAATTTTATATATGAAAATTAAGCCGAAATATTCTAAATTCAATTGTACAATATAAATCTTTAATATGTAAATTTTAAAGCAATCAACATGTATGTAAATTTCCAGTTTGGTTAATTAATAGTTTTTTCTTTTTCTCTCTCTCTCTATCACTAGTATCAAAATCTAAATCAAATTCATGTATTCTAAAATCATGTGGTAGCTACTCCTAACTCTAAAACCCAAAGACAATAAAATAATTCAAGACAAGTGGCAAAGTGCTTCTTAGTATCATTTACTGAACATTCAAGCCACAAACAGTATGGTCCCTCATCGAGCCGGATACTTTAAAAAATTAAGGTAAGCCATTTGAAAACTTAAAATTCTTAAAATAAAGTCATGCCCAAATCAGAAGTTAAAATTCGGCACAAATTCAACTTTATTATTCAGGAAATAAAGGATCTGGAATCAAAGAATAAAGCTATTGTAGAATCCAAAAACATACATAGATTAAAGCTATTCCAACAAGAAGTTAATGAAAGGAAAATTAGCCTAAATCAAGTTATCAACACATTATTAGAATCAGAGTTAGATGAGACACAATATGACGATTATTCAAAAGCCAAAGAGGATATTTTTAATATGTTGGTGTCTATTGAAGAAGCTTTATCTTTGATTGAAACCAAAGAAAATACTCATAGTGATAAACAACTGCCCGAATCCAATGTTAATCTACCTAAGATAAATTTACCCATTTTCAATGGTGATTCAGCCAATTGACTTAGTTTTAGAGAAATATTTAACTCCACTATTAATTCAAATCAAACACTAACGGAAATACAAAAATTTCAATATCTAAATGCATCAGTTAAGGGTCCTGCGGAAAAGTTGATTCGGGGTTTTCCCATTTCTGACAAAAACTACCAGCAAGCATGGGATACCTTATGCAATAGATTTAATAACAGAAGAGAATTGGCTTTTTCACAAATCAACAAAATATTCTCCATAAGGCCATTAAAATCTATTTCATCTGGTTCTCTCTATGAAATCCTTGATGTTTGCAATGAAGGCATTAGAAATCTCTCAGTGCTAGGACTTGAAAAAAACACATTAACAGATCTAATCCTGATCAATTTTTTTGAAAAAAGAATCGGTGAAGCCCTCAGGAAATAATGGGAATTAACCCTTCAAAATGAAGAATATCCAACATTTGAAAACTTTGTGAATTTTTTAGAAAAACATGCTAGAAGCCTGCAAGGTATGAGAATTCCTTTGTTCCAGGAACAAAAAACCTCTAGCAAAAATATGATGGCTCACGGCCTTTATGTCAACAAAGGTCAAAATTGTATTTTATGTCATCAAATTCATAAACTAAATGACTGCCAGAGATTCATAAATCTTCCCTTGCCTAAAAAATGGGAATTAGTTAAAAAACATAAACTTTGTCAAAATTGCCTTAGAGCAAATCATGAGATATCCAAATGTCTCATCACATCAAGATGTAAAAACTGCAAGCAGAACCATCATACTCTTCTGCATGAATACAACTCTGAACCATCCATTCTACAACCAACAACCTCTCAAGAGATGTTGATTTCAACAAATACCATCTGTAATGTGATGCCTTTGGAAACGGAAACAAATATTCTACTGTCAACAGCCCTTATTAAAGTCAAGTCGAAGGATGGCTCATTTGTGCTATGTAGAGCATTAGTGGACAATGGGTCCCAAAGATGCCTAATTTCAGAACAATGTTGCCACAAGTTGGGACTTGAAAAAATGAAAAATTCTTATACACTAAAAGGTGTAGGTGACATTGTTGTCAACAGGACAACATCGCAGGTTGAAATAGAGTTCACCCCACATCATAATGATCAATTATTTTCTGCCAGAGCATTTGTGGTTGGGAGGGTAACTGCAGACCTTCCAAACTTCCAAATTCAGTCAGCAGACTTTCCTCAGTTAGAAAATTTGCTCTTGGCAGACCCAGAATTCTATGTCACCAAGCCCATAGACCTAATTTTGGGTGCAGATACCTTTGTAGAAATCATTCTAGGTCAGAAAACAGATTTAAAGCACCATCCTATAGCACTTAATACCAAGTTAGGTTGGCTTGTTTCTGGGAGAATCCATTCAAATATTAAGTCGAATACTTCGGTAATCAATCACTGTACCACTGAACTTGATTCCAGCATAAGAAAATTCTGGGAACTTGAAGATGTCCCAATTTCTAAGGCCCAGTTGGGTACAAAGAATGCCTGTGAGATATTATTCAAGTCAAACCTCCAAAGAGACATTGAGGGCAGATATTCAGTCAATCTCCCTTTTAAATCAACACCCAATTTAGGTGATTCAAGATCTCAAGCATTGGAAAAAGGGCTACAGGAAAATCCAAGTAAATATGAAGATAATTCAAGTAAATCTGAAGAAAATCTAAGTAGATCCGAAGATAATCCAAGTAAATCTGAAGAAATTCCAAGTAAATCTAAAAAGTCACGTATCTCTAAGTTAACTCCACAAATTACTTCTAAACAAAACCAATTACTTCCTTCTGAATCAAGTCAACCATCCACTCCAGAACAACCTCTCGCTTCTCAGTCAAGTGAACCACTCTCATCTAAGAAAGAAACTTCGATTATTCCTAAGATAAAGCCACCACCCTATTATAGGCGAAAACGTCAACTTCCTGCTGAGAGAACTTCATGGGATGAACCAATTGAATCAGATATAAAGTCAAATTGGAATAAATTCCAAACTCAACTATCGTGCCTAAAGGAAATCAAAATACCAAGATACCTGAACAGCTCATCTTCTGAAATAGAAGAATTACAACTACATGGATTTTGTGATGCATCCCTTAATGCTTATTCAGCAGTTTTTTACTTGAAAACTAGATTCAAAATTCAAAAGATCAAAATCAATCTGATAACCTCAAAAACTAAGGTTGCACCATTAAAGACCATTACAATTCCAAGACTTGAACTAAGTGCAGCATTGCTTTTGGCTCAACTGAATCAAGTCATTCTTGAATCATTTCCTTTTCAACCTGACAAAACCTTTTTGTGGACTGATTCATAAATCTGCATAGATTGGATAAGATCAGATGCCAGCAGATGGAAGGCCTTTGTTTCGAACAGAGTGTCGTCAATTCAAAATTTGACTCAATTCACTGATTGGTTCCATGTATCCAGTCAAGATAATCCAGCTGATTGCGCATCAAGAGGAATCATGCCTCAAGACTTGGTCAATCATAGAATTTGGTGGCGGGGTCCTATTTGGCTTCAAGAAAATAATGTTCGATATATTCCTTCTTCACCAACCCAAGTAAATCTCAATATCATTCAAGAAGAAGTCGGTGAGGGTCAAGTGTTGGATCAAATAACCTTAATTCAAAATTCAGAAACTATGTTAAATCTAGAATTCATTGAAAGGTATTCCACAATGACCAAATTGATCCGAATAACAGCTTGGTGTTGGAGATTCGACTACAATTGCCTCCTCTTTGATCCAATTCGTCAGAAAGGACCTTTGACAACAAGAGAATTAACAAAGGCAATTCAAGTCTTAGTCAAATCAATCCAGCAAGTTGAATTCTGCACGGAAATAAAATTACTGAAGTCAAATAAGCAACTACCTCTGTCCAACAAGCTAATTTCTCTAAATCCCTTTTTAGACACTCAAGGACTTCTAAGAGTTGGAGGTAGACTCAAGTATTCCTATTTAAATGAAAATCAAAACTTCCCTCTCTTACAACCGAAACCCCCACGCCAGGAATCACTTATCAAAAATCTCTTAACTGAGAATGCCAACATTCCTGAGGCTATTGATGAGAATCAAGAAGATTCTTCAATTTTAGAAACCACTTTTGTCATTGAAGACGAAGAGTCTAACAAA
Organism: Cordylochernes scorpioides; assembly: GCA_030710605.1. Taxonomy (NCBI): domain Eukaryota; kingdom Metazoa; phylum Arthropoda; class Arachnida; order Pseudoscorpiones; family Chernetidae; genus Cordylochernes; species Cordylochernes scorpioides. The sequence goes on from CP092867.1 coordinate 76,865,946, forward strand.
GATATCGGGACTCCAAAGATTGAAATCTCCGAAGTTTCGGTTATTGATAAATCGGAAGGCAAATATTCGAAAGAACCAGTGGTCAGTGTAGAAGCTCTGGATAAGAAGGAACTGTGCCATGATGACCCAGCTCACCTCAATGTGGTTGAAGCTGATCTTAATCGACCTAAAGAGGCTACCAGTGGTATAATCAATATTTCTACAGAAGCTAATGAATCGTCAAGCAAAGAGAAAGTTGTACCTGTTGAAATTGGGGATACATCAACAAAGGATTATCTACAGAGCGGTGAAAAGGCTAAATTATCCCGCTGGAAACCCATCGATTCTCTATGCTTAGAAGACGTCAAGGAATCTGAAGACGACGATGAAAATTACAGTTCATCGGCATATATAGAATGGCCAGAAATCTTGAAGAAAGAAGTCTTAAGACCCGAAGCTTTAGAAAAGGCAGTCAATCTGGAAGATTTTGAGAAGGCGGCAGAAAGTCGACAACTCTCCAAAGAACATTTAGAGGAATCGACAGAACAAGACTCATGCATAAAAGCTGAATCAAAAACTTGGGAAGATCCTATTGAATCCGACTTAGCAGCCGCAGAGTCTGATAATCCAGCAGTTCCCGAAAGAGAACTGGCCAACGAATCTGAAAATCTCATCCAAGATTCACCTCAATCGGATACTCAAAGATGGAAGCTGAATTAAAAAACTAAAAAACTCATTCTGGTCAAGATGGCCCAAGGAATATCTGAGCAACCTCCAAGGCCGTGGTAAATGGCGAATCAAACAAGACAATATCCAAATAGGTCAACTAGTTTACCTCAAAGAGACTCAAATATCTCCACTTCACTGGCCTTTGGCTAGGATTCAGGAGATATTTCCAGGAGAGGACAAGAATGTCCGGGTAGTCCAGATAAAGACTTCAAAAGGAGTCTTCAAGAGACCCATTACGAAGCTGATTCCATTACCTTTCAAACAATGAGAATTGTAATCTTAGCTACATAGTCGGAATCAATTAGTCCAGCATCTATACTATTGGAACTCTTTTTTATTTTTATTTTTTTTATTTTCTGGTCATCTCTTCCCAGCCGGGGGAGTATGTTGGATCCTATAGTTAATAATTTCCTTAAATTCAATTTTATGTATGAAAATTAAGCCAAAATATTCTAAATTCATTTGTACAATATAAATCTTTAATATGTAAATTTTAAAGCAATCAACATGTATGTAAATTTCCAGTTTGGTTAATTAATAGTTTTTTCTTTTTCTCTCTCTCTCTATCACTAGTATCAAAATCTAAATCAAATTCATGTATTCTAAAATCATGTGGTAGCTACTCCTAACTCTAAAACCCAAAGACAATAAAATAATTCAAGACAAGTGGCAAAGTGCTTCTTAGTATCATTTACTGAACATTCAAGCCACAAACAATTATCTATTTAATGGATTTTCTGTACCTTTTGAAAACTAAGCACTACACTTAGCCAGTGGACACCTCATCAAATGGACAGATTCTTCAAAGAAACGTTGGTAGTACAATTGGTTGGTGACAACTTTCAAGACGCCCCCTCTCTATACCGATTGTTAGATCCAACTATACCGACAAAGGCACGCAAGATTCATGGCAGAAACAAAATATTTATTAGATGTCACTCCTATAGGGAAGAAGTAACAGAATATTTATTTATGTATTATTTTGACCACAGATTTTTAATTTGAATATTTTAGATATTCGGCATATGAATAGGTATTCAGGGATATTCTGCACACTCCAGGAACCTGGATGAACCAAATATATATAATATTAAATACAGCAAGCACAGAATATTTTCCCCCAATGTTTCTTAAACCTATCGCATTGGAATGCGAACAAGTATCTCTCGAGATTACTGTGAACAATTAACTTTGAAATATTCGCTCCGGATTTGAAAAATTAACAATTCTAGAATTCTGTATATTTATTTGTCTCACTCTCAATTAAGAACAGAGCAGGAAAAAATCGTTTTTACTCATCGTATTGATGAGATTTGGATTCTAGAGGGTTATCCTTTTTAAAGAATTGCGAGGATTATTCTTCTCTAAAAAAGAAATTAATAATATAATACTAATAATAGCAATAGACTAATTTATTCCGAAAGATATATATATATAAAAAGAACTATTCTCACTATAGCTAATATAAACATCTAAAACACGCATTTATGACTGAAGACTTCTTGCTCTCTCATCTTCCATTTCAAATGAAAGGGACCTCCCACAACAAAGGATGCTATGATAAATTTCGCAGAAAAGTCGCTCAGAATGTTGGAATAAAGACTATCTTGCGATGTGAGTTATGCGGATATGAAATACAAGAAAGACAGGGTATCGCACTGTATTCTCCATTGCTCTCGACTTCAGAGAGAAAGACAAACATTAACATGTTTATCACCGAAACAAGTAAACATTCACAAGGCTCTCCCCGAGTCATAGACCGATGAGAGCTCTTTGTGTTGCTATACTACCAGTTCTACAGTTCGGCACAAAAGCTGAGAATATCGTTAGAAAAAAATAATAACTAAAAAACGTAGAGTATGTTATGCCTCTACGCCAAGACTATATAGCTGATGGCGATTTTTCTTATTGATAGTTTCTTGGATTCTAAGTAGAATCTATGTGAGACGAAATGCCTTAATAAAAAAACTATAGTTGTTATGAGGAATACATAGGTGAGTGGTTTTGATCAAAATAAGTTGCTTTGTCATTCTAGCCTATGTTTTCCTTCATTTTTCAACGTATTAACACAGTATACATATCAGATAAAAAATAAAATATGATAAGAATATATATAGAAATCAAAATGGGAAATAAGTACATAATAAGAAATATATTTATAATTCTAAAAGAAGCAAGGTAAACCAAGACGGAGCCTCAGGTGTTGCCGAATGTGGACCTGCCAGCTCATCATGTCGTGAAGGAGCATTCTTCGATGAAATGAGACGTTGTTTGTCTTTGAAGCCCCATTTTTTGGTTATTTGGTGTATCTTCCCTGTGCAGTTCTAAAAGGATTATGAGCCAATTAGGTATTGGCAGCAGGAATCTTGGAGCCTTCTCTGTGTCCCGCGCGTCAATTCCTTATTTTAAAAATCCAAGTCTCTCCACGATTACCGCTACGGAATGGGGTTATTTACGTTTGAAGAAGTCAGATGAATGCCTCTGATCCACAACGGTGTTACTAATCTCAGATGATAAACTGACGGAGGATCGGATTTATAGGCAAAGAAGTCAAGGCCAAGATATTTTCTCGAAATGTCTTCTTACATCCTAACAATAAATGTATGGAATTGGACACGTCAACTAAAACGATTTCATATGGTAATGTTTACACAGAGTATGCCAATCATTTCGAATCGGCACTGTCGCCCTTCACATCTCCTACTGAAGAACCCCCTGGCCTATCCCGGAGGTGGTCTCTTATTGGAAGTCGAGCTAGCTCAGTTCAACTTCATTTTGATTTTACAGAGGTGGATGTTCGACAGATGGGTCATGGGGCGTTTTATTTCAGTATAAATTTTGTGAAAAATTATGTTTTGTTAATATTGCCACGTAGAAAATTAGGAAAGACAAACTTCAGGATGACATAGCAATTTATTCAAGGCACAGGCAAAAACTAAAATTTATAAAATATACAAGAAGCAATAAGTGAAGTTTACAGAGTAACAAGATATAAATATCAAAATTAATAATCTGTACATAAAGTAATAAATATTTCGCTACAATATATATAATATGCACCTATATAACTTCCGACAGTTTTTGATAGTTTCTATGTATTTATTTATATTTGTAAAATTATATGAAATATATATTTTAATGACTAAATCAAAAGCTTTACCAAGGGTATTATGTTTTTACAAATTAAAATGACTTATAAAATCTCTCTCAGAATATGAAAGAATGCCACAAACAAATTTCGATCTACGGAAGAAAATATGTTGGCAAACATGTTTAACATAGAACTCCTTGAAGCCTTGTCACAAGCCTGATGCCATTTTAGAAAGAACACGTCGATGTGGTTTTCAAATTTAAAACTAGTCAAGTTTCTGAAAAGAAACCCTGTGAAGAATAAATGTGAAATAATTAAAGTGGCAGCGATGAATCTGGACCGCGAAATTCCGGCAACATTTAGTGAGGGAAATGGTTATAAAATTGTCTGAGAGGTCATTGTTGGATCTTTGTAACGCCGTTGATTTCAATTAGCTTACTTTACCTGCAAGTTTAGATGACGTTAACCTAACCTAATAACATATTTGTACAATGTATATTTGTATTATGTATATATGTGACAATATCGTTGCGGAATTTCTTGTTGTTCGATGAGAATGGTGAGGATTGGTTGAAACGCAGTCGTTTGAGTGGAAGGTGAAGCATACAGTTAGGAATAATCAGGACACGTGATGGGGTTTGAAAATAAAAGGCAACTGGTTTGGAGGAAAGAAAGCTTGAGAAAGCGGAGCGATTTTGGCTATTAACTATCGGATCACATGGTGATGACCGACTTGACTATGGGATGAATTGAGAGAGAGATCTCTAGAGCAGATGTTACCTTGGTGAGAGCAAGTCGAAGACTCGATCCGAACTCGGTGGGAGCGAAGCGACTACTGACAATTCTTGCTTCTCGATTTAACACCAAGACTTATCTTCTTTCCCATTGGTCGAAAGATGTCACATGACCGTTTTCTATTGGTTGACCTATTAGGTGATACTTTCTAATTGGCCCTTGCCAATGTCTTTGTCGGAAGACACGCCCGGCCCTGCCCAGGAAATACTGGTCGTTAAACTTAGCTTTTAGGATTTCCGGGGTCATAAGGTTGACTGTGACTTTATTAATAGTTGTGTTCTCTTCTAAGCCTACTTCCTAGGTTTTTCTCTAAGGCGTTCTATCCTCCAGTTACCTTTGTCCTTTTATTAAATCTTTTTAAAACATACATTGTACATACATAGTAGGTCGGAGGTGCATACAGTTATATACAAATTATGACAGATGCGCCCCCTACATGTGAAGAATTCAAGAAGGGGTTAGCCTGAGAGAATTCTGTAAAGGGAAAAATAATTTTGTGGGAAAATTAGTTGTGGGTATTGAGAGGCTATATACAAGCATTGGTGGTGATATAAGAGGTAAAATAGAATGGTGTTGATGATATAGGTTGAGTATAATTAATAGAAATCAAAAATATTTTAATTGTAAGAAATCAAAATGAATGCTATGGTACATAGTGGGTTAAAAAGAAAAGAAAATGCGCCTAAACGATATTCTACTCGAGATTGGAAATAAAATCGAGGGAGTTCTATTAGGGCTTTTGAGAAATCAAAAATAAAAATAAAAAGTTGGAAGAAATCAAAGTAAATGCTTGGTTGCATGGTGAGAGAAAAAAATGCTTTGTTGCATGGTGAGAAAAAAAGAAAAGTGCTTGTTGCATGGTAAAAAAGAAATGCCTAACTATATTCTACTCGAAATTGGGAATGGAAATCGAGGGATTTTTATTAGGGCTTTTGAGAAATCAAAAATAATATAAAAGTTGGAAGAAATCAAAGTGAATGCTTGATGCATGGTGAGAAAAAGGAAAAGGTTTTTTGTAAATCAAAATAAAATATAATATCTAATTTTAAAAGAAAACCAGTGAGTTTTCGTTGATTTGAAACTATGATAATATAAACTAAGTGGTAAATAAAATGATAATTAATGATTAAAAGTGATAATAAATTGAATAAATTGCTAAATTGGTTAAATATTTAAATTTTAATTGAGAGAAAATAATGAAAATGATTAATATATAAACAATAAGGTGTATTGGTTTGAACCCGTTGTGTATCTACATGCCCTGATCTAAATGTTTTAATTGCTCAATTATGCCCTATAAATTTTTTGTCTTTGTGTGTATTGTAAAAATGTTAGAAGTTTTTTTTTTTTTTTTTTTGTAAGATAAGAAATGTGTGAGAGAATTCTATGTGTTGTCGAGATCCTAAGGTCTGTGATATCTACGTGTAGGTGGAATATGTAATGTTTTTTTTGGAGTCTGTAAAGTAATTATGATTAGTTATAATAGGGATGTGAACTCATTTAGAAGTGTGTGCGTGTATCTTGTTTGTTTTTTGAGTGACAGTTGATTTGACTACATTTTGTAAAAGTCGATACGCAGGCTCGAACTGGAATCCAAAATCGGTGGCATAGAGAGGTTCCCAGTTGACCTCAATAGGTGACTTTCTTATTGTAATTAGAGATACGGAAGTGGGGTGTGTCGGGGAAGCAGGATCCGGTCTAAAATTACCCACCCACTATTTGCAAGTAATTGGATCCGGAAGTGGGGGACTACGCTTCCTCTATTTGCACGTAATTGAAGTAAGGGCGTTTCGTCTTTGTCGCTACGTCTCAAAATTCTCAATTCCTGCCGCCTAATTGATTTTGTGTGCGACTTGCATCTTTTATTGTCTCTCTACTTATTTTATTGGTGTTGGATTTTTTTCTTTCTCTCGGCACTGATTGTTACTTTCAGTTACTTCTATCTCTTCGGAGTTTATTTAGATTTTCTGCAAAAATGTTTCCTAAAATTATGAGAAGTTTTATAAATGCTTGTCCAAAATTAAAAACTGCCTCTTGTAGTTCGAAAATTCTATGAGAGGGCATGGTATAGATAAACAAATAACTAAGAAATAAAACTGGGATATATTTGTATGGTAAAGCTAGCAAACAAAGGATAAAAATCAGATGAAAGATAGGGTATTGACCCATGTTCTTCCATATTGTTATAAATGTTGATTCTGAAATATTTGTTCGAACCTTATTCATTGTTGGTCGTTCAATTTCGCACTGTTTGATATCTTTGGGGAGTGGTGTGATATGATTGAAATGGTTGTCAGGTTTGCAGTTTTTAACATCGGGGAGGAGTGGTGCAAATCGCCTTGTTGCAAAAATGGCAGGGTCTAAATGCCTGAAAGGCTCGCTGCTGGTGGGTTTGAACCTTAATGACTCTGCTGGGAATAATTCGGGTGTTAAATGTTTGAAAGGGAACGTGTAATTGGGGTTGTGCTTTATATGACATATTCTAACGGCGGGCGGTGATATATAACGGACTGTTTCTGTATACAGCTTAAGCTTGTTGACGTGGATTGTGTCATTGTCTCTTTGAAGAGGTTGATTTGGTCGATCTATACGGACCACATTTGGTGAAATAATTTCTAATACTGTGTGAGGTCCTGTGAAATATGGCGCAAGTTTCCCTGTATTTGGGTGGTGATATAATTTTACTAACACTAGATCACCTACTTCGAATTGTGGTTGTTTGTGTCGTTGATCATAAATGTTTTTGTCTTGTAAATGCTTGTTTTGTGTGCGTGTGTGTGCAATTTTTCTAGCTTTGTCGATATCTGGGTAAGGTGCGCTGTGGTTAGAGATTTCTGGGGGCAGTATACCAAACATTAAGTAGATGGGTGAAAACCTGTGGTAGAGTGTGGGGTTTTGTTATATATAACTGTAACTCTTTTGACCAACTTGGTCCATGCGATCTTAGGATTTTCTAGATGTAATAGCCTAAGTTTTCCCGTGAGGGTGGCGTTCAGGCGCTCACATAGACCGTTGGCCTGTGGATTGTTGCTGGTTGTGAGTAACGGGTGAATATTTCTATTAAGTAGGAAACTACGAAATTTTGGCGAAGTGAAAGCCGGGGCTCTATCCGTAAGAAGGCGTTTCGGAGAGTCATCCTGTAATACTCGCTTAAGTACCTGTTGGTAGGTGGTGATACTGGTGGATTTAGATGGAAAAGTCCACGAGTAGCGCGAAAAATGGTCGACTACAACATGGAGGTATATTTTGGTGTTGCCATATTTGGCAAATCCTGCTACGGTGTCCAGGGCTAAAAGGTCAAAGGGTTCTTTGGATTCCGGAGGTTGACTTAATTCTCCGTAAGTGGGTCCTACTGGACGTTTTGTTAATTGGCAGGTGGGGCAGGTCTTAACCTTTTGTTTAATATCTTTTGACATACCTTGCCAGTAATATTGCGTGGATATGAGTCGTGACATTTGTGAAATACCGGGGTGATTGTATTGTGTGTGTACTGTTTGTAAGAGTTGTTGCATGAGTGGTTTTGAATTATAATCTTGGTTACACCTTTTCGGGAAACTGTATGTAATCCATTACGATCAATGGTCAGGTTAGATTTCCTCGATGGAAACGTTTGGTGGGTCTTGATGAGGGTGGCGTCCAAGAATCCACAAAACGGGTTACGGGACAAGAGATCTGCTTCATATTGTAGTTTTCCCTTTATGTAGCGGACCTCATATTCGTAACTCGATAATCGTAAACTCCATCGAAACAATCTGCCGGACGGGTTTTTGATGGTTTTCAGCCACTGTAATGCGTGATGGTCAGAAAATATAGTGAATTTTCTGCCCATAAGATAGATGCGAAACTTCTCCACACTCTCAACGATTGCTAAGCACTCAAGTTCAGAGATGGAGTAGTTTTTCTCGTGTGGGCGCAATGTTCGGCTGAAATACTGAACTGGATATACGTTCCCGTCAGGGTGAACTTGTTTTAGAATGCCTGCTATACCGAGGGTGGATGCATCGCAATACACTTGGCATGGCAGACCTTCTTTGTAAAGGTGTAAAATGGGGTGTTGTGTGAGGTTTCCTTTCAGGTCAATGAACGCCTCTTTGACAAACTTCATTCCAGTTCCACACGACATCCTTTTTGAGGAGGTTATTGAGTGGTGCTCGCAAGCGAGCGTATTCCGGAATGAATTTGTTATAGACGTTCACAGCGCCTAAAAAGGATTGTAGCGTTTTTTCGGTTGTGTGGCTGTTTGATGGCGTGGATAATGTCGGTGTTGCGTGTGAGCGGTGTAATTGTACCAGCTGTAATGGTGTAACCTAGAAAATTCATGGACTGCTTAAAAAATTCGCATTTTCACGAAGTTAAGTTGTAGTTTCTCTCGCTTCGCAAAAGGCGAAAAATTGTCGCAGGTGGTTTTGATGCTCCTCCAATGTGTTGGAGTAAATGATGAAATCATCAAAGTAATGTGCCACACAGTCAAGTCCGTGTCTCTGTAGGACCTGACTTATGGCTCTTTCGTAGATCTGAGGGCTGGTTTTTAATCCGAAAGGTAGTCGAGTGGGTTGGTATAACCCTTCGAGGGTGGCAAATGCTAACAGTGGTCGAGAATCGGGGTGTATTGGGACTTGCCAATACGCAGAGGATATGTCTGCCGTGGAGAAATATTTGGCCTGTGCGAGGCGGTCTAGGATATCCTCGATTCTCGGGAGGGGATGGACATCAGAGCTGATTAGCTCGTTCACCTTTCTGTAATCTATACAAAACCGTTTGGTCTTGTCGCGCTTAGTGACGAGGGTGACAGGGCTCGAGAAAGGTGAAAAAGATTGCTCTATGATGCCGTTCTCCAGCATTTGTTGGACTTGATTACGGATTTCTTGTTGATCACATATCGGAACACGATATGGACGTATGGTAATTATTTTATCGGAATTCGTGGGTATTTTTACGGGTGGAATCCGTAAGCATGGTACGTTGAATTTGTTCTGTGTGAAAATGTGAGTGTATCTTTGTAGAAGTGTTGTGAACTGCGGTGTATAGCGAGTGTTAGATGTTGTGATGTTGTGTATCAATGGGAGTGTCGAGTTCGTTGTGTGGTTTTGTCATGTGATAGTTGTGTGACGACGTGTGATCGCCTATGTGCTTGGTATGCGAGTTGTCCTGCTGTATTGACATGTTTTGGGCAGGTTTTTACAAGTTAAAGCCGTTGTGGCTTTGTTATTTGATGGCATATAAAAAATGCAATTGGCCTTAGTGAAAAAAGGACATGTAGGTAAGGGGGTGTTTTTCAATGAATGCACGCAATGGTTGTCATAGGCGGAAAGTTGGGATGCGGGGGAATTCTTTGTGACATCGCCTGACACTGCCAGTACGTGCATACATTTGGTACATTGTAAAAATGGTAGGATGGGGTAGATAATGGGGCGCCCAGCTGGAATATAGTGCATTTATTAAAATCTATGGTTAATCTGAATTTATGGAGGCTATTGATACTAAGAATTCCAAATGGTAACGGTGCATTCACTACATGGAAATTCTCTCTTCGGGATATTTGTCCTATTGTCAGTGGGATAGACAGTTTACCCATGGTTTTTGCAAAACCGTTTAGGGTTTGGAGGTTCAGTGAATGTCCCTCAAGAGTTTAAATTAGGCAGGTGGGTTTTTAACATATGATAAAGATTATATGGCACTATATTCAGGCTGGCGCCTGTATCAATTAAAAGGGGGCATGGTATATTAGGGGCTAGAAAAAGTTTTACAGTCAGTTGGGTTAGGGATCCTACCTCAGTCTCGAAAAGTCTGCTCGGCTGGGGTGTCTCTGGCTTGACTTGGTTGTTGTGGACTCGGGACTGGTTGTTTTGGGACTGTTTGCACTGTCCGCACTTTTTCGTGGGTCGTCGGGACTGGTCGATGTCGGCATTCGCTGTGCCAGTGCCTCGCGCCGCAGAACTTGCAGTTGGACGGCGGAAGAGGTGCATTCCATGCACCTGGACGTCGAGGTGGGTTGTGGTACGGACCCGACATTGTGGGTGGTTGGTCCTCTCTGGGATCGCGTTGTCGGTACACTGGGCCCGTGGATCCGCTGTACCAGTCGGAACCACTCTCCTAGGTTCTCGGGAGGCACTACGCGGACTAGGCGCTGGTCGTTGAATGGCAGCCCTTCTGTCAGCGTCTCGAGGATCACCTCCTGCGGAAGTCCTAGTTGCAATCCCATGGCGGTTTTCTCCCGGTAGTAGGTCTCTAAGTTGGCTTGTCCAGTGAGCTTCATGGCGAAATAATTCGCAAAGGATGCTTCGATTGATTCAGGATAGAGATCTAGGAGGATTTGCCTCACCTGGAAATAGCTCCGGTCGGCCAGCCGAAGTTTCCTGAAGAGCTCCAGGGGTTGTCGCACCAGGTAGTTTGGCAGGCGGAGTAATTTTTCTTGTTCTCCCATGGAGGCGTCTTCCATTTTTCGGTCGAACGCCTGGAAAAACTGGATCGCGCTGTATGTGCCATCGAAAGCGGGATTGTCGCCTCAGCCTCCATCAGAAACCTTTGCTCGGGTCAAGAGCGTCGACAGCTGGGTGACGACGTCCGCTAGGGGCGCAGTTGTCTCGTCCGTCTCTCTTACTTCCTGCCTTTCTTCCGTTGTTTTCGTCGGGCCGTCCGACTTTACGCCTATGGAATCCTGATTAAGCTCCATAATATCTTTATCCTGTCGACTTAACCGTTCTGTGACAATATCGTTGCGGAATTTCTTGTTGTTCGATGAGAATGGTGAGGATTGGTTGAAACGCAGTCGTTTGAGTGGCAAGGTGAAGCATACAGTTAGGAATAATCAGGACACGTGATGGGGTTTGAAAATAAAAGGCAACTGGTTTGGAGGAAAGAAAGCTTGAGAAAGCGGAGCGATTTTGGCTATTAACTATCGGATCACATGGTGATGACCGACTTGACTATGGGATGAATTGAGAGAGAGATCTCTAGAGCAGATGTTACCTTGGTGAGAGCAAGTCGAAGACTCGATCCGAACTCGGTGGGAGCGAAGCGACTACTGACAATTCTTGCTTCTCGATTTAACACCAAGACTTATCTTCTTTCCCATTGGTCGAAAGATGTCACATGACCGTTTTCTATTGGTTGACCTATTTAGGTGATACTTTCTAATTGGCCCTTGCCAATGCCTTTGTCGGAAGACACGCCCGGTCCCTGCCCAGGAAATACTGGTCGTTAAACTTAGCTTTTAGGATTTCCGGGGTCATAAGGTTGACTGTGACTTTATTAATAGTTGTGTTCTCTTCTAAGCCTACTTCCTAGGTTTTTCTCTAAGGCGTTCTATCCTCCAGTTACCTTTGTTCTTTTATTAAATCTTTTTAAAACATACATTGTACATACATAGTAGGTCGGAGGTGCATACAGTTATATACAAATTATGACATATATAATATTATTTGTGTTTTTTAAAAATACGTTTCACAGGTTATATAGAGATTAGGTTAGCACATTCGTTCAGGGAGGCTTCAAGTCAGGTTAGTTTAGGTTAACCTAAATATCATTAGGGATAGATGAAATTTTAGTATAATTATTAACTAGTAATTGTATATCGATGGAAATATATATTATAAACATATTTCTAACGCAACTTTCATTTTTAAGTATATTTGATTAAAAGAAAAATAGCGTCAAAAATATGTTTATAATTTTCATGAAATTTCAGATCAGTACTTTGGTTTAGAGAGATCAAGCTAGTTTATAGGGATTACATAAGAATATTCGTTAATAAAAGAGTTAGCTCAGGTTAAAGGGGGACTAGGTTGTGTATCGAATTAAATGGAATATTAGCTTTGGATGTATTTATTATACGAATAATACATTTTTATTACTGAACTTTGATAGCTTTGTTTTTGGGCGCTGAACATGGAACACACAAGGAGTGGCCATCCGAGGGTCAGCGGAGGAAGAGCTGCCAGACTTCCCTCTCACCCAGATCTCCCGTCGACGACAAGATAAAATTGTCAAGTTCCCTCCAGGAAGACACCGTTGCATGTTAATAAGCGGCGACCTGTTCTGGGTCTGCTTTCTCGCACTCTCCCCTTCGCTTCAGTAGCATTTGATCCTCCCTACTGTACGACATGACGATGTCAGGTACTGAACCCCAGCGTTTCTACTGGTGGAAGACAACAAATTCGAAACTGGTTTAGAGGATTCGTTATAAAGCCTAGGTGATGTGCCAGAATTGCCAGGTTTGGTGTAGAAGACATTAGCGCACCATCTTTAATCAAGAATTGCGATTATTTTGATGCTACCTTTTCCTTTCAAATTAAAAAATCTCTTACTGCGGTGAGAGCGTTGATATAATTTGAATTCTTGATTAGAGCTGGCTAATGACTCATATACATTTAAAGAGAAAAAAAATAAGAATTAAGAGTAATGAAAATCATTTCGGCTGAAAACGCATATTTTCTGAATTTTGACGGCCAATAAATGAACCTGTAATGCTGCAGTGCATTTTAACTGGGAAACTGGCTGGTTTATAAAAATGAGAAATTCCTATTCCTGATCATGATATATTTGCGAATTTATTTCCGTCTATTCACATAGGCAGTAACTATGCCTCGCAAACAGGTTCGCGCACACTATGCTCATATGTCAGATTTGAGAGATGACGTGCAGTTGGACTAGAAGAAGCTGGTAGGTCTAATTGGCGGATCGCGCGACATTTGAATAGGAGTGAGACCTCTATTGTACGGCAGGAATGGCTGAACCATGACTGAACATAGCGTTGCTCCTATTTGCTTTGCATATCGAGGTTGAAATTCTAATCATATGAAATTTAATAAGAATTTTGTCCCTTTCCTGCAATTTTTAGGTTGGTAGTGCATCTCCTTCATGGTATAGAAGTTTTTAAATGGTCAACAGTGTATATATACAAATATGTAACGTAATACAACATGCGACAGTGAAGTTATTTTAAAAAGCGGGAAATATCCTAGAAATGAGATGTTAACTCAGCATTTCCTCGATATGTTGGGGGGGGGGGGATGAAAGTTTTTAGTCTTGTCGAACGCAATTCTTCACGCTCGGAATGTAGGTTGGATTAATCAGAATTCTCCCAGCACATCCTCGATTTGTTGTCGAGGCACTCAGGCGATGCCTAGTTTGCCACACAGTTTATTACGCTAGGCTCGTAGGTTACAAGCAGCAACAAAACATCATTGTTGAGGGTTTTCGGTGGTGTCGATGCATCTAGGCACCCAATTTCAATGCGTCAAGTTTGTAAATTGAAATCAAATAAAGAAAAATAAATGCTGCGGATTGTTTATAGTATTGTTACCTACAAGCACCTAGTTTAGTGCTTTAAATAGTAGGTTTGAGTCAAACAAACAAAATCGCTAATTGTTGTGGATTGTTGATGGTGTTGGTGCATCCAGTTCCTTGGGGTAAGTTCGTAAGTTTAAGTCAAATAAAAACGTTTATTGTTGTGGATTGTCGATGGTATTCGGGCATTCAGACCCAAAGTTTATTGTGATATTTCCGTAGTTTTGAGTCAACAAAATATCCATAGTTAACGATTTTTGGTGTTTTTTGGACCTAAAGAATATAGGCTCTTATCACAATATATATTCATATACATTTGGCAACATTCTGGCTTATAGATTATCGGAAATATAATTTCTGGGGTTGGAACCAATACATTGTGATGTCTTTAGCAAAAAAAATATCAAAATTAGGAAATAATAAAAAAGATAATTTACTTAAAGAGGAGTTATTACATAAGAATGTTGTTCGTGAATTTATAATCAGTCGATGATTGGTAGTTAAGATGAAAACGGATTTAATAACTGAGTGGCAGCTTCCGTGAACTGCAGCTCTCTTGTTTTGGATCAAATACTCAATCTTGATTCAAGATCTGTGCTTGCTTTTGATCATATATATATCTTATCCCAGATATGCGTTTATTTATAGAGAAAAGATCCTAACTTGATATATGATCTGCGTTTTATTTTTAATCAAAGATCCAATCTTGATCAAAAATCTCTCTCTATATTTGTGTGTATTGATTAAAGATCTTATCTCAATTCAAGAACTGTGTTTGATTTTTGGTCAAATACCTAATCTTTATTGTAGACTCTTGCGTTTGTTTATAGATCAAAGCTACTATCTTGATTCGTGTTTGTTTATTTTGTCGATTGCTATTGCGCGGAATGTTGTCATCAGTTAGGTGTGTGTAAATGAAGTTATCTTCTCTTTAAATTATAGAATACCATGATCGCGCGCGCTTCCATAATCTTCGGCTTCCACAAATCTCCTAGAATATATAGATAAAGAGATATGTTGTAACACATAGTCTTTATCAAAGCCGAATATGTGAATTTGTATGTTTGAATTATGCAGCTTAAATTAAAAACTCTACACTTTTTTTTTCTCACAAAATATTTTAATGAAGCAATATTCAATCAAAAATTTCTAAAAAGTGAAAATTAAAGAACGAGATCATATAATGAACACCTATACAGGATCTATTCACTCTAAGGGTGTGCAAGGGTATATTTAAGAACATAGACAACTCGAGAAACCTATTTCATCGAGACATTCAGGATATTTCTAGCAAGTTTTATACCTAGAGAGAGGAGAGAGAGTTTATTCTCTAGCTGAAACCACTTCCCACACATAAGAACCTTATTCAATATACATTTTTCATGTTTCTTTAACATTTTTGATTGGAATTCACTACATGGATGGACACGGGCATTTGATACTTTCTCTCTAGCTCAAATATATGATATCCTCTAAAATTATCATTAAAATGTGAATAAAAATGATTTTAAATTAATATACACTGCGTGACATTGAAAATGGAACACCAAGAAATAGTGGCCAGAAAGTGATGAAACTCGGCAGACAGAGAGAGACAGGGACGAACAATAAGTGATCTTTATTTCAAAATGATAGTCATAATACAGAGCGAGAACGGCGTCGGCTTAGTAGCAAGTAGGACCACCGCGGACGGCGATGCACGCAGCAACACGTCTAGGTAGAGAGTCAATCAGAGTGCGGATGGCGTCCTGAGGGATGGCTCTCCATTCCCTCTCAACCATTTGCCACAGTTCGTCTTCTGAACGCGGCTGTGGCAAGGCATGCAAACGGCGTCCAATGATGTCCCAGACATGCTCGATTGGTGAGAGATCAGGAGAGTACGGTGGCCAGGGAAGCATCTGTACATCTTGCAGAGCTTGTTGGCTAATGCGAGCAGTGTGCGGTCGGGCGTTATCCTGCTGATAAAGGGCATTGGGTACTCCCTGAAGGTAGGGGAGTGTCACCGGTCGCAGCACATCATCAACGTATCGTTGGGCCGTCATAGTGCCCTGAATACGAAGTAAAGGTGACCTGGAATCATACGCGATTGCGCCCCAAACCATGATTTCACGTTGTCGCACGGTGGGGCGTTCCACAATTGCTGCCGGATTGGACCTTTCTCCACGTAGACGCCACACGCGTACACGGCGACTATCACTGGACAAGCAGAAACGCGACTCATCTGAGAACACGACCCTGTGCCATTCCGTCATCCACGTCGATCTAGCCCGGCACCATTCCAAACGTTGGCGCCTATTCGGTGGGGTCAATGGCAGTCTTCTTAGCGGACGGCATGAGTGCAAGCCATTAGCAACCAATCGACGGGAAATGGTTCTGGTCGAGATGGAATGATCTAGGGTGTCTTGCACATGTTGCAGGATGGCGGTACAAGTGGCTTGTGGGGCCGCCACTGCTTGTCGAAGGATACGCCGATCCACACGTGCTGACGTCACTCTGGTTGCACCGACATTCCTATAAATTGCCACATTTCCTTGTTCCAACCATCTTCTCCACAGTCGGTGCACCGTGGACGCACCAACGTGTGTATCAGCTGCGATTTGACGTATGGACCAACCTGCCCTTTTCAGTCCGATCACCATGCCCCTCGTAAAAGCGTCTGTCTGCTTGAACTGCCTCCGTTTACGATGACCTGGAATTCTCTGTTATTACACGTGTCTTTTGACACAATAACAAAATTTCTACAATGATTTTCCTTGAAGAAATAACGACACGAATACTGTCCTTTCTGCAAGTTCCTTCCCTTATATCTTACTCCATGTGCGCACGAGAGCTGCGCATTTTACATCATTTGCATAACTCGGTTAGGCGCGTCTACCCTGAAATTTGCATAATTTTCTGGCCACTATTTCTTGGTGTTCCATTTTCAATGTCACGCAGTGTATATTACTAGAATCTGCTGAATTCTTGATTTTTATTTAAAAAGATGAGAAGAGTTAAGAGAAGATTTAAGAAGGCTCAATTTGTTTTTGAGTTAAGACATCTTAATGCTTTTTAAAAGATTTGTAGTTAGGAAAATGGAGATACGACACATAAAAGAATATATATCCTAATCCAATGGAAATAAATACCATACAACTATAGACTCTTATCCCAATACTGAATGACCTTACTTTAAATATGATCATCCTTTATATATCCAATAATATAATTAAACTTAGGATAAACCTATATATAGAATATATATCGATATAATTAACAAGAATAATACAATATTCAGATATACATGTAAATAAAAGAAATTAGAAAATCGTATTAATGAACTTATGTAAATATATCACAAAATTGAACTATATTATCTCTAAAACACCGAATAAACAATAGTTTATCCTGAAATATTGTATCCAGAAAAAGGGAAATATTCCGAAAGCTCCTTATAATATTTAAAAAATTAGCGTATACTATTTCGCCATTTTAACATAATCCTAAATATGCTAATCAGGTATCTAGTTTATAAAAGAGGAGACTCAAGAATGCATCCGGGCACGTTGACTTGCATGTTCCTTCTAATTAACTTATATGTCTCTTTATCTACTATAATTGTAGTAAATTATTATATTATACAGCACATATATAGATAACATATCTTGAATCTCGTAATAGCAAAATATTTTGAGAGAATTTATAAAAAAAAAGTCATGCTCAATATTTTTCAATCCTCAAGCAATGATACTTCCAAATATTTAACTTCATTTATTGTTTAAACAATCGCTAACCTAGGGGTAACACTATATACAAAAGTAAATCACTCCTACCAAATAATGTACTAACCAGAATATATCTCTGAGAGATGTAAAGGTTTACGGAGGACCAAAATATTTTCCACATCCAGCCAGTCGTCCACTTAGGGGAGATGGTAACGCCTGGCCTAGTTCGCCAGGTTTTCCGCCAACCCTGGAGTGGCTTGGTTGGGTATAACTGTGGGACATCTCCATGTATGTTGTGGTGAGCAACACATGGATTCTGTTGATGAGAACCTGGAGTGGCTTGGTTGGGTATAACTGTGGGACATCTCCATGTATGTTGTGGTGAGCAACACATGGATTCTGTTAATGAGAACTGCAGATAATTCTACTGAGAGCATTTCCATTTTCTCGGGTCCGCATGTCACATCTCAGAGTTCCCATTCCTGAGTACGATGTAAACATAAGTACGTAAAGGCATGATGTTGCCTTACATTCTGTTGATGAGACCTTGCAAACAAGTCTACTGAATAAGTAGATAGCATTTCCAGTTCCTCAGGTCTGCACTTTATATCTCAGAGTCCCCATTCCTGAGTACTATGTAAACACTTAGATTCTGTTGATGAGGCCTACAGACAAGTCTACTGAGAGCATTTCCCGTTCCTCAGGTCTGCACTTCACATCTCAGTCCCCATTCCTCAGTATTATGTAAAAACAAGTACGTGAAGACATGATGTTGCCTTAGAATTTGCTAATGAGACTTGGCAGAACACTATGCTGAGAGGTCATTAAGTGGATAGATCACTTGACTCTGTCAGAGAGCTCTGTGACAGTTATGGACAAGTGTCCCGATCCCCCCCCCCAAAAAAAATAAAATCCCAATTCAATTTGTTTAACAGTCTATTTTACTTCAACCTTAACACAAGACAATGATTCTGATGGCAGCACCGTTAGTAAACGAATCATTATCAACATAAAATTATTGTTGCCTGGGTATATATGTAGAGTTTCCAATTTTATATATTTTTGAGCAATGTTTAAATTTCAATCGATCTTTATATAAAAATTACTCGTAATAAAATAATGTTTTACTTGAAAATACTCGTATGTCACGCACACAAAATATTTCAAGCACTTCACTATTATATACCTGGTTTATATTGAAAACTATTTAATAAGTTACCTAGATGACCATCCTTGGGAGTTTCAAAGTCAACTCTTTCCGATACTTCATATGGAATTTAAATTACTAATGAAATTAGATAAAACTTGGGCTGTGAGATCCCTATCTTATCTCTACAATTTTTAATTGCCATTTTTCTATAAATATCAATGTTCATTTCTGACCTTATTGTATGTTGAAATTACAATGAAGATGAAATATCATTGCAACATGTTCTGAAATAATTGTCAGAATTGCTTTCCGCCAATTTTACATAATACTTTTTGAATATTTATTAGAAACCGTAATATCTATCATATTTACATCACTAGAGACATGTGGGAGTTTTAAGAGATATAATATACAAATTAATTATATTCATCAACGAAAGCCATTGGAGTTGGGGAAAATCATCGGAGAGAATATTTGAAGATTGATTGAATGTTTTCAGAATATATTTGATAGATGATATTTAGTGTGCAAATCATTCAAATTGTGAAAGAATATAAGTTTCCAATAAAAGTTCATACCAAGCTTTGCAAGCTTAATACCCTAATATGATTGAGTGGAGATAAGAAAAAAGAAGAAGAGTTTATACCATGCAGGCTGAAAAGAAATATTTGTACAAATATTCGCTTGAAAATAAATTTGTGTGCTGCCATAGCATAATTCTTTCTTTGCCCGTTTTATCTGATTTAAAAATATATATAAATAAGTTGGTTGATACATTTAAAATATCAAAATTGTTTCTCATCCCATCGCGTTTGTGTTTTAACTTATTTTTTATATGAAACATACAGACGTATGTGTAAATAATTCTATCAATCCGTCAATTCAATCAGGCAAGCAAAAATATCAGCTGTATACGATTTCAACACCTCTCAATTTATTTGCCATTCAAGTCAAAGGATGCCGCCAAATTAAAGCCAAACGAAATTTATCAAGCCGTCATTATGGATAATTTCAGGCGGGAATTATAAAATATGGCGCCTCTCTCTCCTATTTGTCGGTTAGAGATCTGGGCACGATGTTTTGGAGTATCGCCTGCCATATAATGGTCATTAATAGCGTGTTATCTTTTGCAACTTTTGATTTATTGTATTGTAAGTTTTGTTATTTATTATTTAGACGTGCTAGCGTCTGTCATTAGGGACCACTTTTAACTATATTAAAGTTAAATAGGAACTTTTTTTGAGAGTCTTCTGAGAAAATATATTTAATTTCGGTAGATAATAAAAAGGCATATATTGGATTTAGATTACGATGCACTAGCGCGCCATCTGTTATGAAAATTAGAAACTATTTTAGACGCGTAAGATTCTTTTGAAATTAAACAATTTCTACTGCCCTTACTGCAATGGAAAAATTAATGGGAGGGCCTGGCTCATCAGTGGTGAACCCTCCCAGCGGTTTCGCCAGTTTAATCTACCATACCGCTGTTATATTGCATTTTTGGAACTTCCTTTTATAGTGATACTGATGCTGGACTCTTGGAATGGGTATAATACTCATTAGTTTCTAATTTTCATATATTGGATTTAATAAAAGATTTATTTTCCAATGTTTCGGTTAGCTGAACGCCAACCTTTGTCAAGACATTACATTTTGTATGAAAAAACTCAGGGCAGTACACAGTGTCATTATATTACAAAATTGAAATAATTTTTGAAAATATTCAGAACAATTAAATTTCAAGTAGTGCGCGTTTGTGAATATATATATCATAAGAATAAAAACTAAAAGAATTATTTTTATAATATGAAAACATTTGTTTTGAGCATTTATATTAATAGCAATTCAAATATGTGTTTTTATATGAATATAAGTTGTGTTTGTAAATATTGAAAATTAAACTATATAAAGTTTAATTATTTTATTTATCAAAATAGATATAAATATATAAGAATATTATTTTGATATATTATCAAATAATAAGTTTATTATTAAATATAGATTCAGAAACCCTACGCAAATATTTTCATATCTATATTAGGCGCCAATGACTTAAGGTTATTGAATAAAAAATAGTAAATTATATATAAAATTACACTGGTCAACAACATTTTTGCCCAAGAGAACCTGATGGTGTTTCTAGTGTAACTTTTCATGCTGAACTCAAAATTCTAATCAGAAATTTTCCATCACCCATGGTTTTTGCGTGACAGCCTTTTTTTTTTTGGTATTGGGATAAATACAGAAAAAAATGTAAAAAATATTACGTGAGCATTTTTGCATAAACCTTATTACATTACACTGGTTTATCAAAAATTATTTTTCATTGTCCCAAAAGAAACAGCGACTTATCTAAATTTAACTCTCTGTGCTGAATTCAAATATACCATTAGTTTTTTTCTATCACGCAAGATTTTTGAGATACACCTACTTGAAATTTGGAAATGATTTTAATATATAGGCCTATATGAACGAAATATATTTATTTTATTGAAAAGTAGTGACAGTGGATTTTCTTCTATACTTTGCTTGTGGTACATCCCTCTTGAGTGTCCAGCAGTAGTCATCAAGCATACCGGGACTCCATTTACCTTGGTACCGCTTCTCCATGCTTGATATATCTTGATGAAACCTCTCACCATGCTCATCGCTAACTGCACCAAGATTGTCTGGAAAGAAATCCAGATGTGAATGCAGGAAATGGATCTTGAGAGACATGTTACATCTCAGTGCCTTGTAGGAAAGCAACAGATCATTAACTATGTCTCGGTAATTTTCAATCTTGACACTTCCTAAGAAGTTCTTACAAACGTTTCTAAAGGAATTCCATGCTGCTGCTTCAACTTCATTCAAACTATTTTGAAAATTTCCATCCTGAGCAATTCTCGAATCTGAGGTCCAACGAAAATGCCTTCTTTATTTTTCGCATCACTTATGCTAGAACATTTTTTTTAGGTAGTCAAATCCACTGGCATTTCGTTCCATTGCCTTGACAAAGTTGTTCATTAATCCCAGTTTAATATGTAATGGTGGTAAGTAAATATTTTCTGAATCGATCAGGGGAAGATTTATAATATTTTTATGTCCTGGAGTAAAGATTTCACGGTTTGGCCAGCTTTTTTTAAATGTAATGCCTTTCCCTATCTCTGCTATACCACTCACACAGAAAACAACAAAAATTTGTATATCCAAACTGTAATCCACGCAAGAGAGCAATGCCTTTCAAATCGCTGCATATTTTCCAACCGTATCTTTCATATTCTATCTTTTTCAAAAGCAGTTTCATGTTTTCGTAAGTCTCTTTCATGTTGAGTGCATGTGCTATTGGCACTGATGGGAACTTATTACCGTTGTAAAGGAGAACAGCTTTCAAACTAATTTTTGAAGAATCAACGAATAAACGCCACTCTTCTGTATCATGGTCATGACAAAGCGCTTCCATTAAGACTAACAACATCATTGCAATATACTAAAGCCTTCTCTTGTGAAAAGAAGTCTTGAAATTCATCTTGACGCTTGCGAAAAAAGCATACTTTTGTGCCTTTATGCAGCAGATTCCAGCCTTTTAACCTAGAGCCTAAAAGTTCACTCTGTTTTTTGGATAAATCTAAATCACGTACGAAGTCGTTCAAATCTCCTTGGGTTAACAAATGAGGTTCAGATGAAGCACCTGCTTCAAAATTTGTGTCATCCAACTGTTGCTCTCGTCTATCTGAATCAGCGTCACTAAATATTATATTTTCAGGAGCTTGTGGCATAGGTAAAATATCACTATGAAGAACCGGTCTCATAGCAAAAGGCAAATCTGGATATTCAACGGTATGTATTGAATTGAATGTAATACCTGTAGTCTTTGTCAAACAAAAATAACAGTTTGAAGAATGGTCTTTAGGTTCCCTCCATATCATTGAAACCGAAAAAGGCATATGACGCTCACCTTAATCCACCCTGTAAGACGTCGAGCACAAATTTCACAACAATGATGAGGAGCCCAAGTCTTATCTTGGTCACCGACTTTACAGCT
Organism: Cordylochernes scorpioides; assembly: GCA_030710605.1. NCBI lineage: Eukaryota > Metazoa > Arthropoda > Arachnida > Pseudoscorpiones > Chernetidae > Cordylochernes > Cordylochernes scorpioides. The sequence continues at coordinate 76,888,706 of CP092867.1, forward strand.
AAAATAAAATTGATAGCTATTTTTGATGAGCGGTGTAAAGTTTCGCCTTTGAACTTTGAAAGTTAATTCCCCACAAATGTAACAGAAAATATCAGGAATATTAATGCAACGCTTCGGCATATTGACACAGTCTAGTGCACACGATCTTTAAAAGCAAATCGACAGAGAAGAATAAACTGATCACTTCAAATTTACCTGTCACTTCTGATTCAAATCTATTAAACAAATCGTTAGGTTCAATTTAAATATATATATTAAAACTGTTATTTAGAAAATAGCATTCCAGAGCCTGCCGTTATTTTGAGTTGAAAGCAAAACAGATTGCATTATAAAAAAAACATATTCAATTAGAAATTCAATAATTTGTAATTTAAACTAATATTTATGATTCATAAAGAGCAAAATTTAATTAATAACAAATAAAACAAAGCTTTTGCCTCCACATATTAACTCTTCTTGTCAAAAATAAAGCTCTAGCTAATGTAATGATTAAGAAAAAGGCATCTCCTTATCGTGCAACTGAAAGTTGCTGATGGCTTGCGCCATCTATGTTCCGATAGATAGCGCAAGCCATCAGCAACTTTCAGTTGAACGATAAGGAGATGCCTTTTTCTTAATTTATGCACCTTATCCCAGTACAATATGAGCCCCTCAATGCACAGATTGATTAACTCCATAAATAATCGGGAAAAAAATGTTTAATTTTTGTTGAAAGTCTAAAAATCTATATGACATATAGATTTTTAGACTTTCAACAAAAATTAAACATTTTTTTCCCGATTATTTATGGAGTTAATCAATCTGTGCATTGAGGGGCTCATATTACATTTGTACTATTTTTTGACATAATGTAATGATTTGAAAATAGAGCAATCCATACTTAATTCATTATATAATAAAAGGCATATATATATTTTATTAAATCCAATATATGCCTTTTATTATCTAATAATGTAATGATGTTTACTTAAAAAATGCTTACGTAACATTTTCTGCATTATTACTGTATATACAAATTTATAGAAAAATGGTTATCCTGCAAGAACTATGGGCGATAGAAAATTTCTGATTTCATTTTTGAATTCAGCATGAAAAGTTACATTATAATCAACATCAGGTTTACTCCGGCAAAAAAAAAATATTTTTTTTTTGTAGACCTGTGTTATTGATCAGTTATAAATGCGCTGTTATATTTTAAAGTTTTATTTTAAAATTATACACTTTTACCAAGTTTGGTTGATAATTTTTAAACGAATGCTTGCAGTGGATTGAAATTTTCAGTAGTCAGTTGTTAAACGTAAAGTCTCGATAAAACATAATTTCACTACACGATACAAGTTCTAAGTTTGCTGCAGTCAATGGTTGTCGAGCGCTTTTCAAATGGGAATGGGCGTAATGGTCATATTCATAGTTCATAATTATATGCCATGAAACATTTCTCTCTCAATAGTATATTTAAACATGAAATTATTTCCAAGATAATTAACAAACCAGTCTAATTATCCATGGAAATTTAAATGGGGGTGTTTTTGTTCTAATTTAAGGTATCTTTTGTTTACTTAGTAATGTCTATATATCTTATTATCGGTGAAAAGACTCACTTTTCATATGCTTTATATTCACAACATATGATTTTATACTTACAGTAGATGTACCTTATTACCACACTATAATTATTTTATAGTCAATATATATACTACTAGCCGAATGACCCGGGCAACGCCCGGGTTTTACCCGATTAAATGTTTTTATTTAAATACTATTCGTTACAATTATAAATTGGCGGCGTGGATGTCACTCTTGTGAAACGTCCCGCTCCAAACTTTGTGTCTGAGAAGCGATATTTTTATAGAAAGATGATCTGGCTTTTGTTTTCTGCTCGAATGAATGTTTTTCTGTTAGAATTTTGTTCCTGCGTACAAAATAATGAGCTGGTTTCACCCGTGGTCTCTGCTTTTTGGAATTTTTCCCGATATAATTTTGTATCTGATAATCTTACATGATACAGCAATATCGTCATCATCATTTTCTGACTAATAATATATAGTTTTAATAATTGATTTATATTTTTTTAAAATAGCCTATCGTCTTCCCCGTATTTTTTTACCTATGTATGGAAATTTTGGCTTGAATTAGTGAACTACTGCGAATTTGTATACCGGACATACAAACCAACAAACAAACAAACATACAAACATTCATTTATCTATATATATAAAAATGAATGTATGTCTGTTTGTCCTTTATGCCTGACCAAACCACTCATTGGATCGCCATGAAACTTTGGGAAGTTATTTAGTATAGTACTGGGAAGGTTTCTAGCAAATAAAATTTTTGAAATAACTTTTCGCCTAGATATAATCAAGATAAATATTCTAATTTATCTGTTATAATTCAACAATCTGCTCTAAATATTATCATGATGATACGATGATTTTGTAATGTAGAAAATTAGGAAAGACAAAATTCAGGATGACACGGCAATTTATTTGAGACAAGAATAATGATACAATTCCAAGGCAAGATACTATTCCTTTAACTTCCAATTACGGAGGGAACCAATTAATAATGATTTTATTCAACTTATCGAGTATTTTTCAAGGGACCGGGAAAAAATGTTCACTTTATCGAGAGATTCGTTAGACAAACCTTTACTCGGGTAAAATCCGGGCGAAGCCGGGAATATCCATTTCGTAGCTACACCGTCTCTCCAAGAGGCAGTCTCTTATTAAAGGTCTATTAGAGATTCTTTAATAGCAATTAGAATCTTCAATGAGAGACCACCAACAGGAGAAACAAGTTGATTCATGTTTTTAGGTGGTCTTTCTTAAGAGACTCTATTTACATATTTAAAATATGAAAAAATTAAAATATTTTAAAATTAAAATATTTTAAAATCAACATTTTCTTACTGTTACGTTTAATTACTGTTAATATATATATATATATTATATATATAAATGAATCTGTCTGTGTGTGTGTTTTACAGAAATATGTCAAGTCACCTCTTTTGTTTTGAAAATTACTTTTGATATATTTTATAGTTTTTATCTGAAGCTTGAAAATAAAATATTTTTATTTTATCTCTCATTGATAAAGTTTGCACACCACGGTTAATTTTTTTATTTACCAAAATAATCATCGGTAGTTATGCCTCCCAAGCGTAAATCGATTGGTCGATCTACCTCTCAAGGACGATCGAAAAAGATATCACGAGCTTCAGAATCAGTTCAACAACGAAATGCAAGGTTGGAAGCCGATCGAATACAAACTGCTCAAGCTCGCTCGAATGAATCAATTGCCCAGCGGGAAACACGGTTGGGAACCAATCGAGAACGCAATGTTCGCTCCAGACGAACACTACATGCTGACTTGAACCGGGCCGCGTTCCATTATGATGCTGAATATGATTACAGTCTGCATCCAAGTGTTGTTATTGATAAAATGGACAAGTTATGCAAATTTTGTGATGCGTTAAAATTCAAGAATGAGACTCCAGGAATGTGCTGCGCAGGTGGTAAAGTGAAATTGCCCGAATTGCATTTACCTCCTGAACCTTTATCAACGTTGATATCAGGTGCAACAAGCCAATCAAAGCATTTCTTGAGAAACATTCGAAAGTACAATTCATGCTTTCAAATGACATCGTTCGGTGCAACAGAAATCATTCGGGACAATTACATGCCAACGTTTAAAGTGCAAGGGCAAATTTGCCATCGTGTTGGATCTCTTCTACCTCTGCCGGATTCAGATCACAAATTTCTGCAAATTTATTTCATGGGAAACACCGATGACCAAGTTAATCAACGCTGTAGATTCAATAGCAGCACAAATCAAGAAATTGTGTCTTCATTACAAAATTTGTTAGATCAACACAACGAATTAGTTCGACTGTTCAAGACAGCCATCGAGCGAATGCCTACTGATGATTACGTAGTTGTCATTAGAGCTGACAAAACACCAGCAGGTCATCACGAAAGGCGATTCAATGCACCAACAATAGATGAAGTGGCAATCCTCATAGTTGGCGAAGAATTTAATTCCCGCGATATAGTAATTCATCGCAGAGATGATAACCTTCAACGAGTATCTGAAACTCATCGCTCATATGATGCCTTACAATATCCCATTTTGTTCTGGCAAGGAGAAGATGGATATCACTTCAATATTAAGATGAGAGATCCAAAAACAGGTGCCGAGATCGATAAAAAAATCAGTGCAATGAATTTCTATTCATATCGGTTGATGAGTCGTGCCAACAGAGACAATCACATTTTGAAATGTCGAACATTGTTCCAGCAATACATTGTCGATATGTATGTAAAAATCGAGACCGAACGACTACTTTTCATTCGATTGAACCAAACCAAACTCCGCTCTGAAAATTATATTCATCTACGAGATGCAATTGCTACTGATGAGAATCCCAATGATCTGGGGAAAATGATCATACTGCCAGCTACATTCGCAGGAAGTCCACGGCACATGCATGAATACGCACAAGATGCAATGACATATGTTCGTGTATACGGCCGTCCAGATTTATTCATAACATTTACATGCAATCCTAGGTGGGAAGAAATTAGAGAACTTTTGTTGCCTGGACAATCACCTTCGGATCGGCCTGATATCATCGCCCGTGTGTTCAACCAGAAATTGAGAGCTCTTATGCATTTCATTGTCAAATATCGTGTTTTTGGAGCGTCACAATGCTGGATGTATTCTATTGAATGGCAGAAGAGAGGCTTACCACATGCACATATTTTGATTTGGCTGATCGACAAGATCACACCAGACCAAATTGACCAGGTCATCTCAACAGAAATCCCAGACATCGCCATTGATCCAGATTTATTCGAAGTTGTAGCCAAAAACATGATTCACGGTCCGTGTGGCGCGATAAACAACAATTCTCCGTGCATGAAGGATGGAAAATGTACTAAGCGCTATCCAAGAGATTTACACGCCGAAACTATCACTGGAGTTGATGGATATCCACAATATCGTCGGCGCTCAACTCAAGATGGCGGTAAATGCATAACTATAAAAGTTCACAACATTGCTATCGAAGTTGATAATCGTTGGATTGTGCCTTATTCACCATTACTCTCTAGGACTTTCAAAGCACACATCAATGTTGAATATTGCAATTCAGTTAAGTCAATCAAATACATTTGCAAATATGTCAACAAAGGAAGCGATATGGCAGTTTTTGGAGTTAAAAATGCATCTGCACCAATCGATGAGGTACAACGCTATCAATTGGGACGCTACATCTGTAGCAATGAGGCAGTTTGGCGTATTCTATCATTTTCAATTCATGAACGTTATCCTACAGTTGTTCATTTGGCAGTACATCTCGAAAATGGGCAGCGAGTGTATTTTACAGCGGAAAATGTACGTGAAAGAGCAGCATCGCCACCGCAAACAACGTTAACTGCGTTCTTCTCATTGTGCAGAGGTGATTTGTTCGCAAAAACTCTACGTTACTCAGATGTTCCGAAATACTACACCTGGAATGCATCAGAAAAAAAGTTTCAACGACGTAAACAAGGCAAACCAGTTGAAGGACATCCGAATATATATTCGTCCGACGCTTTAGGTCGTCTGTATACAGTTCATCCAAGCAATCAAGAATGCTTTTACTTAAGATTACTGTTAGTTAACGTATGTGGACCAGAATCCTTCCAAGAACTAAGAACAGTAAATGGCAGAGTATGTTCCACCTATCGAGAAGCTTGCCAAGAATTATACCTTCTTGAAAACGATGCACATTGGGACACAACACTTGCGGATGCATCAAGTACTGCTCAACCACATAAAATTCGCATGTTATTTGCAATACTATTGACAACATGTTTCCCATCCAAGCCAATGGATCTTTGGGAAAAATACAAAGATTCCATGAGTGAAGATATCCTACATCATTTACGAGCAGCAAATCTGGACCTTCAATTCACACCAGAGATATATAATAGGGCGTTGGTTTTGATCGAAGATATTTGCTTGGCAATCGCTAATAAGAGATTGGGACAGATGGGATTATGTGCACCGAATAGATCTGCGAATGACTCCTATGATCGTGATTTGCAACGTGAAACCCACTTTGATGTCGATGATTTGAGTGTGTTTGTTGAAAGGAATTTATCGAAACTGGTTCCAGAACAGCGAATTGCATATGACACATTGATGCAAGCAATCTCCGATCAAAGGGGCGGATTGTACTTTTTAGATGCGCCCGGAGGCACAGGCAAAACCTTTCTCATAAATCTCATCTTGGCAACCATTCGATCACGGAATGAAATCGCAGTGGCAATCGCTTCATCTGGAATTGCTGCAACACTTTTGGATGGTGGCCGAACAGCGCATTCAGCACTAAAATTGCCGCTGAATTTGCACACAATTGAAACGCCAACATGTAATATCTCGAAAAATTCCGGAATGGGCAAGGTTCTTCAAACGTGCAAACTAATAATATGGGACGAATGTACAATGGCTCACAAAAAAGGATTGGAAGCCCTCGATCGTACGCTTAAAGATTTGAGGGCAAATGGGAATTCCTTTGGTGGCGCTCTCATTCTACTGTCTGGTGATTTTCGTCAAACTTTACCTGTTATACCTCGCTCAACGCCAGCAGATGAATTGAATGCATGTCTCAAGTCATCTGTTTTATGGCCTCAGGTAAAGAAGTTGATGTTGAAAACCAATATGCGTGTTCATCTGCAAAATGATGCATCCGCAGAGCGTTTCGCTAAGCAACTACTAAATATTGGAAATGGGAAAATGACAATCGACCCAACCTCGCAATGCATTACATTGCCCACAAGCTTTTGCACACTAACATCAAGCAAAGAAGAACTGATTCAGAAAGTTTTCCCAAATATAGCCCAAAATTACCGAAATCTTCAGTGGCTTAGTGAACGAGCGATACTTGCTGCAAAAAACATCGATGTCAATGATATAAACTTCTGTGTACAAAATTGGGTTCCGGGTGAAGAGAGAACGTATACATCAATTGATACGGTGTTAAATGAAGATGAAGCGGTGAACTATCCGACTGAATTTCTGAACTGCCTAGACTTGCCAGGATTTCCACCGCATGTTCTACAATTGAAAACTGGAGTGCCAATCATTTTACTACGGAACATCAACCCGCCCAAACTCTGTAACGGTACTCGACTTTCCGTAAAAACTATGATGAATAATATCATCGAAGCAACCATATTAAATGGGAAATTCAAAGGGCAAGATGTACTGTTGCCCCGTATTCCCCTTTTCCCACCTGATCTGCCATTTGAATTTAAGCGATTACAGTTTCCTGTGCGAACTGCTTTTTCAATGACTATCAACAAAGCGCAAGGACAATCCTTGAAAGTATGTGGACTTAATTTGGAAGTTCCATGTTTCTCACATGGGCAGCTCTATGTAGCTAGCTCACGTGTAGGAAACCCTTCAAACTTATATGTATATACACCTGATAAAACAGGTAAAACAAAAAATGTTGTATATTTAAAAGCATTAGATTAGAATTATAGTTCAAGTATAAATAAAGTGTAAATTGTGTAGTACCATGGAAGAGTTTGTTTTTATTCCCTTTTTTCTGAAATCACAGCAAAATAGTCTAATTATACCCCAGAGATCGCAGCGACGCGCGAAGCTAGGTCTTTCAGAGTCTGTATATTATAATTAGTATAATTTCTTAACTCTCAAAAATAGAAAGAATGATTTATTTATTGTATACTTTTAATCTTTGAATGGTTTGTATATTGTAGCGAAATATTTATCATTTATGTACAGATTATTAATTCTGATATTCATATTTTGCTACACTGTTAAATTCCCTCTTTGCTTCCCTTTTTTATTTTATACATTTTAATTACGCCCCAGGAGTATGGGTAACCAAATAAATAAAAGATTTTAATTTGTTGTTGCCTTAAATAAATTGCCGTGTCTTCCTGAAGTTGGTATTTCCTAATTTTCTACATAACAATCTCAATCTATTTATTCTGGTACCTACACCTGCAACAGTTCCAATGGTTTATTCAGGTACCTACACCTGCAACAGTTCCAATGGTTTATTCAGGTACCTACACCTGCAACAGTTCCAATGGTTTATTCAGGTACCTACACCTGCAACAGTTCCAATGGTTTATGCAGGTACCTACACCTGCAACAGTTCCAATGGTTTATGCAGGTACCTACTTGCAAAATTCCCTTTGTTTATTAGAGGTTTTGGCGGAGAAGGGTAACAAAAATTATTTATCTTAGCTAGAATAGTTCGTTAGACAAACATTCACTCGGGTAAAACCCGGGCGAAGCCGGGCGGGTCCGCTAGTATATATATATATAGAAGATATAATATAAATGAGTTTTAAAAATTGTTTTAAAAAAAATGCATCGGCCGGGAATCGAACCCTGGCCGCCCGCGTGGCAGGCGAGCATTCTACCACTGAACCACCGATGCTTTAAAAAAATGGCCATATTTAGGTATTCATTCCATTCCGGATTAGTCCGCGTAAAAAAAAGTTCTTCAAATGAAAAAAATAAATAGCCAAAAATACTAATCGAAATGCAGCCGAAAATTTTCCTCAGGTTTATAAAAAGCGACATGCAAAATTTGGTACCAATTGGTTCAGTAGTTTTTGAGTTTATCGCGAAACAGACAGACAGACAGAAATTGACTTTTATATATATAGAGATAGAGATTTGTAGAGCATATATATATTCACAGCATAAATAAAACAAAGATGGCTGGCGTCTCATCGTGTTTGGGATGTAATACGTACAGTGGGCCACAACGTTCGATCGGGAATAAAATGATTTATGTACAGTCTACTCTCGTTATAACGCCACCATCCGGATTTTGCAAAAAAGCGGCGTAAGGCGAGGGTGGCGTTGTATCGAACACACACGTTCAAAATGTGAAATTTAAAGATACAAAAAATTATTTATAACAATTACTAATAACAATCTATACTCTATGTCAATATATAGAATGCCGCCATTAAATAATTAATATGATAAATAGAAAGCATTAATTTATAATTTATTCATAAAAAAGTAATTACAATTTCTCAAAAGAAGTCTGTGATCCCAACTTGTCTTTTCTCTCCCTCAATTATGGCATAGACACGGCGTAACAAACCCGCAGATAGATTGACATCGTCAGATGTTGCTCTCTTGGAGTGCTCAAGAAACAACAAAACTGTCTCAGCAGCTGTTCTGGCTTCCCCTAACGATGGTAGGCACGGAGTCACTGTTGCATCATCATCCTCGCCAAGTTCTTCTTTCGCTGTAACAGTGGACACCAGAAAATTGTCATCTGTTAGCTTCATTTCCGCCTCCTGGGAATCATCAACCAGTTGAAACTCCCTTTCAGTCATCAAATTCTCTGGTGTAATAGCGAAGATGTCGCGAATGCGATCGAGCAGATTTCCATAATTAAGAGGCTCAACTGCAGCAGTAGAAGTGAAGTGAATGCCTGTATGATTCCAGCAGTTGCCCAACAGAATCCCAAGCCATTTTACAATAGCGCACAGCGTAATCCAGACTTAATTCTGTGGGTAGATGGGCATCCGCCAATTCCACCATTTTCTGGAGTTGAAGCTTGCGATATTGAGCCTTGAAACTTTTGATGATGCCACCATCCAGTGACTGGCAGTCATATTTGATGGAAGGAATCTTTATGTTGCTGAGACCATCATTAGGGACGCAGTGAGACGTTATCTAACAACAGTAGGATTCCTTCAGAGACAAGCTGCTTGTTGAACTGCAGTAGCCATTCTTGAAAGATGCTAGAGGTCATCCATGCTTTGCTGTTAGATGTGTAAGTGCAGTAGAAGTGTGGACTGAAGTTTCTGAAGCATCGAGGCTTTGCCGATTTTCCAATAATCAGCAATTGCCGATTGTCTGTTCCAGTAGAGTTGCAGCACAGTATAACAGCGATTCGTTTCTTTATCCTTCTGACACCACGGCAGTATTAATCTTTTGAGCAAGTGCTCGGTCAGGAATGAGCTGAAAAATAACCCTGTTTCGTCTGTGTTGTGATATGTGATGGATTATCATATACTATGAATTTTGTCTACTGCGACCAATGTCAGAAACAAATTAAGAGAGACATTTGCACGATTTGGAATCCCGGAAACTATTATGTCCGACAATGGACCCCCGTTCCACTCAGAGATAATGACAGACTTCTGTACAAAATGGGGCATAAGGCAAATTTTCTCAAGTCCACACCTTCATAGATCCAATGGACTGGCAGAAAGGAATATCCAAACAATAAAGACTTTATTGAACAAATGTAAAGATCAAGGATTCGACGCATACCTGGCCCTGCTGACCTACAGAAATACTCCAAAGAATGACCTACCGTCCCCGGCACAACTATGTTTGTCTAGAAGTCTCCGCTGCCTCATCCCAAGAATCACCCCGCTATATGGCCCGTGCAAAACCAATCAAAGACATATAGAGAATGCAAAGAAAAGAAGACAAATTTCGATGAAAAGGTATTATGACAGAAGCAGTAAAATCTACCCTAAGGTCAGCGTGGGAGAGGAGGCCTGGTGCCAACTGTCTCCAAAACAGGCATGGACACCAGTGAAGATTACAGCTCACGGGAATTCGCCTCAAAGTTTCAAAGTCGAAACACCATCTGGAAGGGAATTCCTCAGAAATCAACAATTTCTAAGACCAAAAAATGGACCATCCGGAAAAGGGGAATCGCCCTCCTTGGGGACCTCGTTCTCAGGTGAATCGTCTCCAGTAGCGGCGGACTCCAGCAGTTGGGAGAGAACTACTGAAGAGGAGCCAGTCGCAGGACCATCTACAACTCCAATACAACAACAACAACCACGTGATGGGATGGCTGTGCCCTCTGAGAACTCATCTGTAATGCCCAGGTTCTCTAGGTTCGGTAGAGAGCTGAAGAAACCACAAAGGCTTGGGTTTTGAGGAAGGGGAAACGTGTTGTGATATGTGATGGATTATCATATACTATGAATTTTGTCTATTTGATATGTTGTAACTATTTTCATGTAAATATCATTTTATCTTTCAACGCTATGCAAATCCATGGCGATCTTTCAATATGTAAAACTCCTCGCTGTATAAAAGAGAACTATTTGATGGTGAAATAAATTCTTTCAACCGGACAATGAGTGGTTGTCACCTCTAGTATTTTTAACCTAATATTTTAACAGTCTGCATTGTATATGTTGGCTGGGTCGTATCCGGAGTTCGCCAGCATACTGTTCAAATTTTTAAGGTGTTCATCAATGATAGCTGGAGAAATCGATGCGCCTTCCCCACAGAGCCGTCGTTGCGAAATATGGAATCTCCCTTTAAATCGCTGCAGCCACCCACTGCTGTACGTGAAATTTTCTGGTACGTCCAACTGCCCGCCAAGTTTTTTTGCCAGGTCATCAGTAATAATAATATTATTGGCACGCTTTTGGGTAAACCAGTTGAAGAGAGCGTCTTCCAAGTCACTAAATTTTCCGACACTTTGAAGAACCAACAGTATAATTTTTCCACTTCTCAGCCTGAGTGAGAATATCACGGACAGTTGTTCGTGGAAGTGAGAAACGCTCTCCAATCTCATTCTTCGACATCGTAGGGTTATTTCTTGCCAACTGGCATATCTCCTTCTTCTTTTCAATGGTGATCGATTCACGTTTACGCTTTTGGGAACTCATGATACGACAATATGGTTGTTGTGTTGACGTTAGCAAAGGATGAAGCGACTGTGTATGTCCCAGGCACAAGAAGGAAAAGGGTCTGCTTGGCTGTTCACACAATCTGTTGTGTCAACAGCAGGCAAATTCCGGTGCCGCTGGCGGAAAAAATGCAGATAGGATATGGGGAGGGGGGGGGGGGGGTTGAGGGATGTTGTGAGCGGCGCTATAACGAATGGTTTTTGCTACTTGGGATACGAAAAATCAGCGGCGGAAGGCGAACAGCGAGGGAGTGGCGTTATATCGAGAAAAATACATCGATGTCGATTGGGACAAAACGAAAAAGCGGCGTAAGGCGAGGGTGGCGTTATATCGAGTGGCGTTATAACGAGAGTAAACTGTATATTTAAAATATGATTATCATACTCTTCATGATAACAATGATAAACATGATATATCGACATCATATATAAATGACAAATATTTTATATATGATAGATATCAATTCTCTGTGTTATCAATTAAACAAATCAAAGATCTATCCGGGAATGAGTTTTTTTATCAGTTTTTATTACATAAACTGATAAAAGGACATTTATTTACGGATGGAGCTTTGAATTTTAAAAAATATTCTTTATATTGATGTGTTTAGGGGTTATATTGAGAATCCCCAATAACCTGTTTTATATATATTGTTGCGCTGCTGACCTGATGTACTGGGAGAAAACATCCGAGAAGCCTTTTTGACGTTTATTCAAAATCTAATGGTTTGAGAAAAAGCACTTTATAACTAAAAATTATTGTCTTAAATAATCGCCAAGAAAAAAGTACGCAAATGATTGTACAACACAGAATTATGTAAAAATTATACATGAACCCATGAGAACAAATGTAGACAAAACAAGTTAGTTAAAATGGGACATGTAAACAAACGATTCCAGCAGCGCACCTCTCTCCCAACAATATTCCCAAAAAAAGAATGAATTTAATCCAATATGCCGAGAAGAATATGCACGGATGTCTGTATCTTTACGATGTTCTGTGCACGCTACGTGTGGCAGTACATGCGACAACTACTCCCCACCAACAAGACCCAACAAAAGGGAAAAGGGACGGTGGCGAGGAAGTTCCTCATGAGGGCGGTGGTTAACTGCATTTCCGGACTTATTTACATCCTCCCCAGACACATCCCTTGGTGTTTGATGGAATCCAGGACCCAAGTTAAAATCAAGCTTTGAACACTTTCTTTGTTCTAAATACAATTATATACCTAATTCTTGTGGAAGTCTAATCTCACCAGTGAGTGAAAATCGTCAAACAGAACTCCAGGTATATTGTAAGTTAAAAAAAAAAAAGAAGAGAGAAATGCCTTCTAGTTTATAGATATTGAGTACATTTACAATTAAGGCAATCTCCACCAGGATTTCCATGGCCCCCATATATCCCATGAATTCTTAATTTAAACAATTGGTCAAAATACGAAATACGGGACATGACAAATATCTTTTCAGTACGATACATGCTCTTTCTTTGGCCAACTGACCAAGATTGTGTTATAAAATACGTTACTTTAATACAGCGAAAAACTGTAATTAGTCCTAAGCTTTTACATTTACACAGCAGTATTTAGAGAGATATTTAAGAAGTAGACAAAAATATACAATAGAGAAATAAGCAAGAAGTAAACCAGAAGTATGTAGACAAGAAGTATACAAATAGACAAGATTTAGGAAAATATTACTGTTGGTATTATGAAAATTCGAAACTATTATAGACGCGTATGATTATTTAAAAAATTTTAATTACTGCAATGAAAAAATTAATGCGAGGGCCTGGCTCATCAGTGATGAACCCTTTCCATTAATTTTTTCATTGCATTAAGGGCAGTAGAAATTATTTTATTTTTAAAAGAATCATATGCGTCTATAATAGTTTCGAATTTTCATAACAGATGGCGCGCTAATGCATCATAATATAACTGTTGGTATTGATCCCAAGTACATACGGTATAGGCCATGATGATCATGGTGGAGTAGTGCCTTACGAAAACCTGACAAAACAGGAAGTTCAGAGTTGATGCCATAAAAAGAACATGTACCATATTTAATACTTAAACTTTATATGTGAATAAAGTAGCTAGAGATCTGTGCCCCATGACAGTGATGCGCCAGTTTTACTTAGATCATTAGGTTGCTTCACGTACTATTTATAGAAGTCAAAGAATATGGCCCTCCAATTGGCCTTGCAAGTGAATCGAATTCACTAATGATAGGCCGACATATTCAATTGGGTTTTCCCGAATGGCCATAAATGTGTTTTGGATCATAATTACTGAAATGGATCTGGAGTACGAGAGGACAGTTGTAGATTGTGTTTTAGCATTGTTCTTGAGGCGACTTTTTGTCAGCCATTCTTCTTGTGTGAAATATAGAGCAACAACTGTCATCACGAATTTTGTAGGAATATTCTCTAAAGAAAAACCTATTTTACGCATTATGCGTTGGTCCTAATGCAGAGAAAGGAATCAAATATTCACATGATGGATTAGAACCTTCATCAGAGGATTCACTCTCTCGCAAGAAGACGCATTTCTATAGAGGA